>CM053785.1:25840000-26417500 GCA_028749045.1 Cupressus sempervirens | reverse complement strand
CAGATGGGAAAGGTATAGGGAGAGTAAAGGTTTTTATTGGAACATTTCTATAGGGTTAAAGGAAAAAATGTTGCCTCAAATTTTAGGATGGCTACAAGGGTGAAATATTTCATGTTTTCTTGAGGACAAGTCAAAGTTTTAGTTGGGGGGAATGATGAGACAAGAATATGCTATATTTTGTCATTTCATTTTCAATTCAATTTGCAAAATTTCTAAATAATTTGATGTTCAAGAACATGATTTTTATGATGTTTATGTGTTTAATTATAAAATAGTGAGAATGATGCTTTTTCTTCTATAGCTAGGTTGGGTAGTTCTCCTACAACAATGTGACATAGGGTAAACTATAGGGTAAACTAATTTAGATAACATGTTTTGAATAAGTCTTGATGTATGTTATTGTTTTGGAGGTACTAATGTTTTGTAGATATAAAAGAAAAGTCAAGAAAACCAAGTGGGAGTCAAACCTATTGCTCACATTAATAGACTAGCCTTGAGCAGAGGAAATTTAGGGGTTCTGAGCTCCTAAATTATTTTTCTATTTGGTGCTAGAATTAATGCACCTTTTTTAATAATCAATGCCACCACTTGTTTTAGTAGTTGATGAGTCTTAAATCTAGGAATTCTATTCCTAGTTTGTGTTTTAAATAATTGGAAATTTGTGTTCTAGAGGAGCTAGGTTTTAGTCAAGAAGAAGTTGTTGAGTTTTTAAGTACTGAATATAATCTTGCTATTCCTTAGTATGTATATTTTATTGTTATGAATAAAAAGATCATTTTAGGTTTTCATCTCTGAGTTATTTTACTTCACTTCTCTTTAGGGGCCCACATAGGGAGTGAACTAATTTTGTTAGCATTTGATTTATATTTAGTTTGTAGAACCCAAGAAGACTCTATTGTTCCTACAGCCACTAATAACAAAATTAGTGGACTATTCCTGCAGCATAGGCAATTGAAGTAATTTTTAGTTGTATTTTCATGCTTTATTAAAATAGATTTGATTCTTAGCTTTAGCATAGATTTCCTATAGTTTAAGCACTTGAATTTTTGTAGAGTAGTTCTTAAGTTGAGACAAGTTTGAAACATATATTTTGCAAACACCATTTCAAGTTTATGTCCCTAGTTGACAAATTAGATGAGTCCAAATGGGATGTCCAATCTTCGGTTAAGCAGTCCATTGCTATAGGATTTTTATCCCTTTCTTTGGCCAAGCAATGTTAATTTTTAAAAATTCAAATAAATTGGGGCATGAAAATACTTTATTCAAAAAAATTATGTTATATTGTTTGGTTGCACAATTTAATATCTTTGCTGACCCATTTTTCATCCACCGTTGGATCTTCCAAAATCAATGACTTGCACTTCCCTACATTCTCAAATTTGTCAGAATATTTTAGAATGTGGGAAAGCATCTCATTTTCATGTGTCATGCGGGTCCTATCCTCCTTGTGGGCAATAGACAAAGCAATGTGATGAGGTGATGAGTCAGGCTAAGCTATTGTATGGGAGACACTTCATTGGTAAAACTTTAACAATATAGGTAGAGGGTGGTCCATGTTACATCTACCATTAAATTGAAGATGATCTATGGTAGGAAATTTCCTATAATATGGAGATGAACAAACTTTAATGAATGTGAGGAAGTGCCTTGTTTACTTATGGAATCATTGAGGTCACTTCTTGTGGGCCAGAAAGTGGAATGGTGACAGAACTTGTTAGGACCAACATGGATATGTCAGAGTAGCATGGTAGGTCGATGGGTTTTTATTGGTTAATAGTGTTGACAGTGTGGTTGGTGGACCAGTTATGTTTTGATCGTCAATCATTTGGTGATTGATGATCAACACTTTTTGCATTATAGAACTGGTCAATCTTTAGCTAATGTGAGAAAGTTCCTTAACGACATGTGTCCTAATGGGCCTAGTTTGAAAGGAAAGGCAGGCACAACAAGGAGTTGATATTATAGTTAAAGCTAAAAATTTTTAGCAGTCATGGTTAAGTTGAAAAGATGGTGATTAAGTATGGTAATAAGGTGGTCAATGCTTGAAGGCTTCATGAGGTAGTGAAAAGATAAAATGATATTGGTCCACATGGCTTGTCTTGGTTGCTTGACTGGGTTGACATATTGATTTTGCTTATTTGCCAAGCTAGGAATGGAAGAAGTAGGTGTTTTCTATGCAATCTAATCTCCATGATATCCCAACCACTCCCAAGTTATGGTCATGGAGGGAACTTTTGCATTAATAAAATCACTTATGCCAAGATCAAAGTTTTGTCTGGTTAGGGTTTATGATTTTCATGCCTCTAAAGGTGTACCAGATCAAATCTATCATCCAAATCTTACCCAATCACCCTCTCATGGTCTTAAATGCATGAATGAAGGTGTGAAGCAATTTGGAGTTATGCCTGAACTATAAAAGCAAGTTTTATTCTCTTCTCAAAAGTTATCTCTTTTTCAAATTTTCAGAGCTCCTCTATAATTTTGCCTATGCTTAACATAGATCTTCTCTACTGTATCCATTTTATATCAACTAAGTGTGTGTGCACTCTTGTGGCCTCACTTGTTGAATGTATTTTGATAGTTGAAATATCATATGATCATGTTCATACTTGGTGACTGATTAGATCAAGTGAATCTATTGTATTCCTTCTCTGATTGTGTTATCTTTGGGTTATCTATGATATAGAGATTGAAAAGGTGTAGATAATGGTATATTTTGAGAAATCTATTAAGTTCTAGTGCATTCATTGGAAAATAATTAGACCCATATACTATTTGATGCATCACCCCTCTAGATTAGATAAGGTAGATTTTCTTAGATCCATTCCCTCTCCCTTTTCCTCTGAAAAATTAGTTAGGTGCATCTTGATAGTAAAGGAAGTCAACCTTCTCAAGAGACTCAATCTCAAGTTGTGAAGTCCCACACTTTGAGATTGTTTCCATTTTACACAAGGTTTTTTTGATGCGGGAGCATCTTGACCCTTCATACATTATGATGAATTGCATAATATTGTAATATTTAAGTCATTTAGATTTCATATAACCATGTTGAAAAAATGGTTAAAATGTGTAACTTTTCATTGTGATGTATTAAAAAGTAGAAAAAAAAAATACATTTTCATTGTAATGGGAGTGCTTCAAAAAGCATTGAAAAATGTACAAGGGTTAAAAGATTGTGCTGGGTTGGTTAAAAAGGTGGTTGGGAAGTTTTAAACCAACAAAGCCACTTTAAAATCATTTTATTGGTTTTTCCAAATAGAGAGGGGTGAATGAGAACAAAAAAAAGTCATTTTAAAGCAATTGGTTTTCAAGAATTTACCATTATGATTGGTTTTAACTATTTTAGTGCTGGTTCCAGGTCTTGTACGGCCATGTATAGCCTATAAACCTTTTATTTTCTATATATTTGAAGATTAGGATGAATAATATTCTCTATCCTTTTGGTTTGGAACAATTTTATTAAGTTTTGAAGAAGTTAAG
The DNA here is from genome assembly GCA_028749045.1 of Cupressus sempervirens. Taxonomy (NCBI): domain Eukaryota; kingdom Viridiplantae; phylum Streptophyta; class Pinopsida; order Cupressales; family Cupressaceae; genus Cupressus; species Cupressus sempervirens. The sequence continues at coordinate 26,414,020 of CM053785.1, read as the reverse complement.
CTAGTTTTGGTAAAAGTGGTCATTTGCAGATTTGAGGACACCCAGCTATAGTCGGATTTATATGTTTGGTACAGGAATATTTGGATGAAACAGAAGTCCTAGTTATATTCATTGGAAAGATATACAAATAATATTTTATTTCCAATTTTTTTGAGTCATTTTCATTCAGATATGTGTCAGTTATGGTCATTTTAATGAAGACTGGTTTTTAAAGATTTGTTTTGAAGTTATAGGCAATGATTGGTGCTTGTAGAGAAATTTATGAATTGGAAAATTTAATAACTTATATATTTAGAAGTAAAATTCATATAAGGTTTCTTGAAAATTGGTTTGGTTTTATTTGGAGTCATTGAGAGAAAGTTATTAGGCTCCCAAGGAAGGGTTACTGGTTTTACTTCTGATTTATGACAGAGAAAATGGGTCTACATGCAGAGACTATAACATCTAATGGATTGAGTTATTTTGGCTCATATTTTTATATTTTTTATAATTTCTAATTTAGAAAAAATAATCCAATTTTTTTTTCAAGAAAATGTAAGGATTGAAAGTTATGATTAATGTACTCGGGTATAGCAGTCAGACCATGTGAATGGCAAAGTATTGTAAACCAATGTTGGAAAGAGTTTTGTTTTGCCTCATGAGATGTCTAAAAATGGAATTTATTTCATGGATTTTTAAATGATACTCATTTATTCCAACATTTGGTTCACAACATTTCTTCTATTTATATCAGTTTTCTAAGAAGTATTCCTTCAGGCCAGGGTGCAAGATTTTTTGTCAACAATTTTTGGCATGCCCAGTGGGATAGATATTCAAGCAGAATTTCAAGATTGATGTTGAGAAGATTGCATTTCTCTCAGTATTCTAGGCCTTCAAGAGATTCATTTCCATAAAGAACTTATCAACTTTACATCATTTATATATGGTTTCAGCCCATAGCTATTGTGATTCATACTCAAAGTTCACACAAGGGTGTCTTCTAGAGGCAATTTTTAGTATTCTAATCTTTCATTTTTAAACCCTAAAAGAAGAAATAATTTGTCCTTATCACCAGTTAAGAGTGTTGCAATAAATCATTCACCTTTAAGGCCTCTTTCAACTCCTCCTCTCGATAGGACTCAACCTAGATTTCCATCTACTTATATCAATAGGCCACTTGTTTATATGGCACAACCTACAGCTTATGCTTTTGCCACCTTTAATGTTGGAATTCCTCTCTTGTTTGCCCAAAGACATGACATACCCATATCAAATCTTAAAAGTATACATAATTTTACTGGTGAGACTTCTATTCCCCCCTTAGAACATATTCAAGAGGTTGCAAATTTTTATAATATACATGGAATATCTAAAGATGATGTTGTAGTTAGGCTTCTAGCCTCATCCTCAAAAGGAAAAGAAATCCAATGGTATAGTGGTTTAACTCATAACTCAATAACATATTGGGATGCATTAGGAGTAGGGCTATGCAAAAAAATTGAGGATAAAAATGATCACCTATCAGTTTTAGAATAATTAACAACTATGAAAAGAGCCCCCCATGAATTCATGATAGACTTCAATTATAGATTTAAGAATACATGGGATAGAATACCCACTACAATTAAGCCTTATCCTAGTAATGCTTTCTTTTATTACCTCAGAGCCTTCGATAGTGATATTGCCACTATAAAGAAAACCATAGGAGGAGATACTCTTCCCACTACCTATGAAATTTCTATTAAGCCAGAGAATATCTTGATATAGGGAAGAAAGTTAGCTCCAAGGCCTGCTATGCCCTTTTTCCATGATATGCCAAATCACCACCTAGCAGTAGCCCCTATTCCCACATCTTCCACATCACACCCCCTTTCTCTAACCCCTCAAGCCTCTACATCCTTCAATGAGATAGATAAGATTGAGGTCATGATACAAATGTTGATGTAGATTATCAATAAATGACTTCAAGACCATAGTTCTAACATGGGTAAGAGATTCCAAGATCAAAGCTTAGAAACACAATCTATTAAGCAAGCTATTAGTCAACAACAATCATTGATTTAGAACATAAAAAATGAAGTAACAACCCTCAAATGATGACAATTCTAGATTGTTAAGTCCTCTCAATCCTTATAGTCATATGAGCTAGCACATCAAGGACTGGGCCCATGGGCACAAAATAAATATTTCAATGATATGCCTTATATAGCTCCAGACCAATCAAGGGAATTTTTTCATCAGAACAATCCAGCATAGGAACAACAAGGATACACATATGGTTTCCCATCTAATGATCAAAGTTCATTTCCTTAGGACTTGATTGTACAAGATATGCCAATAATTTCAAGACAACAATGCCATGCAAAACAATCCAATGTTGTATATCAAGCCCAAGTGCAAGAGAATGCTTCTTATGCCATCTTTGATAAATAAATTTTTTGTAATGGAGGCTAGAGAAACAATTGCAATGTAGCATGCATGTCATGGACCTAGGGATAGCAAGAGGGGTAATCACACCCATTAAAGATGATAGCAAGGGATAATATCTTTGTGGACCCATAATTTGTCCATTGTTGGATCTTCCCAAATCAACAACTAGCACTTCCTCACATTCTCATATTTGTCAGAATATGTCAAAATGTAGGAAAGTGCCTCACTACCATGTGTCATGTGGGTCATGTCCTCCTTGTGGGTTGTAGACAAATAAATGTGATGAGGTGATGACTCAAACTAAGATAGCATACATGTGCCACTTCATTTGTAAAACTTTGACAATGTGAGCATGGGGTGGTCCATGTTTCATTCACCATTAGATGAAAGATGAAGATGATCTATGACAGGTGCATTCTTGTAATATGGAGATGAATGAACTTTAGTGAATGCTAGAAATGACCTTGTTGATAGGTGGAATTATTGAGATCACTTCTCTTGTGGTCCACAAATTGGAATGGTGTTAGAACTTGTCATGAATAGCATGGACATGTTAGAGCAATGTGGTAGGTTGGTAGGTTTTTATTGGTCAATAATATTGAATGTGTGGTTAATGGACAATTTATATTTTGATCATTGATCATTTGGTGATTGATGATCGACGCTTTTAAGCATTATGGAACTACTTGATCTTTAGCTAATGCAAACAAGTGCCTTGAGGTCATGTGTCCTTGTGGGCCTAGTTTGAAAGGAAAGGTAGGTGTAGTTGGGAGTTAACATCATAGTTAAAGCTAACATATTTTGTAGCAGTCATGGTTAAGTATGGTAATAAGGTGGTCAACCCTTGAAGACTTCATGAAGTTTCAAAAAGATAAAGGGGAATTGGTCTAGAAGGCTTGTCTTGGTTTCTTAACTGGGTTGACCTACTGATTTTACCAATTTTCCAAGTCAAGAATGATAGAAGTAGGTGTTTTATGCATGATCTAATCTCCCTAATCAATCCTAACCACTCTCATGTTATGGTTGTGCTAGAAAGTCATGAAATACATGTTGCCTACCTCCTAGTTATCCATTTGAGGGAATTTGGGCATTAATGTCACTATTTATGTCAAGATAAGGGTTTCTTCTAGTTAGGGTTGACTATTTTTATCCCTCTAAAGGTGTACCATATCAAATCTATCATCTAGATATTTGCCAATTGCCCTCTAACAGTCTTAAATGCATGACTGAAGCTGTAAAGCAATCTAGAGTTATCCTTGAACTATAAAAGCAAGTTTTGTTGTCTTCTCAAGGGTTCTCTCTTTTTTGATTTTCAGAGCTCCTCTGTAATTTTTCCTATGCTCAATATAGATCTTCTATTGTATCCATTTTTTGTTAGCTAAGTGTGTGTGCACTCCTATGGCCTCACTTGTTGAATGTATTTTGATAGTTGAAATATCATATGATCATGTTTATACTTGGTGACTAATTAGATCAAGTGAATCCATTGCATTCCTTCTCTGATTGTGTTATCTATGATATAGAGATTGAAAAGGTGTAGATAATGGTATATTTTTAGAAATCTATTAAGTTCTAGTGCATTCATTGGAAAAGAAGTAGACCCATATACTATTTGTTACCTCTCTAGATTAGATTAGGTAGTTTTTGTTACATACATTCCCTCTCCATAGCCCTCTCAAGAATAAGTTAAGTGCATCCTAATAGTAAAGGAATTCAACATTCTTTGGAGACTCCATCTCAAGTTGCTAAGTTTCCATGTTACACAAGGCTGCCTAAGAGGTATTATCTCAGGCCAAGGTGAAATGTTTTTTGTCAACAATCTCCATACCATCAATAGTAGTACCATCTAAAATGGATGAAAAAATGAAAGATATGCCACAAGTAATTGTTGGCACAAATTCTATGTAAGTAGACAACACCATCATAACAATGGATACAACTGAAGATCCATTCAAGGATTATGGTCCTAACATTTTTGATAATTTGGTACAATACCCAAGCTCCAATGAAGAAGAATATGAGGAGAAAAATGAATTTGAAGAATAAGAGAAGGAAGAAGAAAGAATAAAGATAGTAGAAGAGAAGAAAAAGGAAGAAGAAAGAAGGAAAATAGAAGACGAAAAGAGGAAGGAATAAGAAGATAAAAAGAAGAAAGAAGAAGAAGAAGAGAAGATGGAAGAAGAAAAGTAGGAAGAATAAAGAAAGGAGAAAGAAGAGGAAGAAAAGAAGAGAAAGAAGGAAGAAGGAAGAAGTAATGGGAAAGAAAGAAGAAGAAGGAAAGGCTAGGAAGAATACAAAAGAAAATGAACCTAGCTCTTCTTGATAACCACTTGAATCTACATTGGCGATCTTGTTAGGAAATAAGACAAATGATGATGAACAAGTTGAATTGATTTCATCAGTGAGAAATATCATTGAGAAAAAAAAAAGGGTGAAGATAATTCAAAGATCATTGATAGAAGTGACAAAGAAGTTGCAGAACATTATATAAGAGAAAGTGACTAAATCTAAACCCTAAGATAGTGCAAAAGTACTGATCAAGGATTTTGATTCAATTTACCCATTTATTCGAACTAAAAACTACTAAGGTACAAGCCTTGCATGAGGCAAAAATGTTCAAAAAAGTTTTTGATAACATCAGATGAGATCTAAAAAACTTGATGAGAAGATCAAGGAGTCAAGGAAATATTTGGCAAAAGGAAAGGAATTGTATGGCCAATGTGCCCTTTCACACACATTTATCAAGGATATTTTAGATGAAATAAATATTAAAATAGAAGAGTTAAAGATCCTTTCAAATGAGTTAAAAAATCCTTTTATAAAAATTGTGGACTTGGAGAACAAAATCAACAAGATACATGATGAAATTGGGGTTTTAGAGCTACAAAAGGAAAGGACATTGAAAATATTTTCACTATTAAGGGAGAACCTTACTTTGGAAATTGATCTTGTATAGAGACAGTTGGAGGAATGTCTATCAGCCAAGGCATCTTATGAGAAGTTTTCTTATACTAACTTGGAGGCATTAGAGATTTCTTCATATGCACTATGTGCAATACTTGACATTTTAGATGTAGTAAAGGACAAATGGGATATTGAGTTTTCCATTTTGGAGACCAACTTTGTTGTTTGCTTCTCACATATATCTAGTCAACATCCATGAAGGTAAAACCATTAGTAAAATTTTGAATTGTATATAGTTTTTGACACCTTTTTCATTGATTTCAAAGGGGGAGTAAGAGAGGAATATTGTATGTATATATATGTAAGGGGGAGTAATGCAGAAAGTGTAATTGAGTGAAGGATTATAATCAAAGGAGGAGTTACATTGTAACTAGGAGGTATAAGGAAAATATGGTCTAAATAAATGATGATCTACAAATTTTGAAAATTTTGTAATGGCCATGTAACTAATGTTACAAGTTTTGAAGTTTTTTTTTTGGGACTTAGCTAATTTTCTTATATATTTTCATCAATGCCAAAAGGGGAGATTGTAAACAATTTGGCTAAGTTAGATAGTGTGATTTTTTCATTTATGGCAACATATATTTAGTGTAAAGTGAGCAAGATATGAGGATACAATTTTGGTAGATAAACTTAGAAAATTGTCTAAGTGTTACTCATATTTCCTATCAGCAAAGGTACAAATTAGATTGGAAAGCTTCACTGAGAGAAGAAAAAAATGCACTCACTTGTATGGATGTAGTACAACATGTTAGGATGACATATGCATGAGTGGATGAGTATGTAGTCAGTACGAACATATAAATTTTGGTTTTATAGTGATAGTGTTGAGTAGAAAAAAAAAGGTAAAAGATATGGGATTAAATATTTTATATTAAGGAGTTATTTTTTTCATCAAAATAATTACTTAGCTAATTAGAGAAAACATCCTAGATGTTAACCCTAAGTGGGAGGGATCTAATTTTGTATTTTGGAAAGTGTAAGGCCAGCCATTTAAAGAAATAAGGTACAAAGGAAAAGATTTTCAATATGAATTTTTGCAAACTTTGTAGTCTGTAAAATGTTATGTTCGTGATGTGAATTATAATATGTGATCATAGTAGTGCAAATTATGATCAAGTTTTGTGAAGAGTAGCAAAATGATAAATCACATATTGAAGATATTAGAAGCAGTAAAGAGGTTTTGTATCTATCTCTTGTATTGAAGAACTTCATTGTATATTGGATTTTTGGGGAGTGGGCTAATCTTGCATACTTTGTATGTTGTAATAACAACTCCTAATAGGGTTGAGACTTCTAACAAAGCCTAGTCCTCTAACAAGAATAGAGACACTATATAGATATAATAGACTCCTAATAGGGTCAATATCTTTTGTAAGATAGATTTGATTAGTGGATCATTTTATGGTTACTATTGGCTAATTTCACCTTGCCACCAAAACTGAGAGATATTTGAATTTAAACTCAGTAATGTTTATATATTTGAAATATTCAAATTAGGGAAAAAAAAAATCTTTAAGACCTTGGGTTATATCTTATTTCCTAAGTGGCCACACATTTTAATCTCTACTAGCCCAAATCTATGATTGATAGTTCCCTGCTTTTTCGAGTTGCTCAATGATTAGACAAAGTAGGAAAGTGCCTTACTGTTATGTAGATTTTGTGATGTCATCTCCCTTGTAGGTTGCAAAGTTGAGCTTGTCAGATTAGCTTAGAGACATGTCAAGTTGTGTTGGCATATGAAAGGCATTTCATTTGGTGAAGTTGATGATTGGACCAAGTCATAATATAGATCTTGTGCGACCATTGATCTTGTGATGATCGATGGTTGGCACTTCCCTGCTTTGTGAAGTTGCAAGGTTTTTAAGGAATGTGGGCAAGTGCCTTTCCACCACATGTAATTGTGGGTTCATTCTTTAGTATGGACACTAAGGTGGAAAGTTTATGTTAGTTAGTTCTTGTTAATATGCCTAGAAGTTGATGTGATTGGTGAGTGTTTTGTGGGCCCAAAAATATGGAAGGCAAATGTAGTACTTTTATCAATTTTCATGATTGTCTGATCTTAAGTGATCAATGATCATCGCTTGCCCACATTTTGAAGTTGTAAGGATTTGAGACAATGTGAGGAAGTGATATGAGGACATGTGTCCTTTTGGGCCTAGGTGGTAAGTAGTGGTGCTAGTTGATAGTTAATTGCAATTAAGTCTATAGTTTCATGGGGTAGGTGGTTATGTATGCTAACATGGTGTTCAAAATTTGAAGAATTTACAAGGTAGAAAAAAATAAATAATACTATTGGTCCACAAGGCTCATTTCGTAGGACCTAGTTTGACTATTGATTCTTATTGATTTGTCGAGCCAGAAATGGGAGAATAGATTTTTCTATGCGATCCAATCTCCATGATCTTGATCCCAACCACTCTTAAGTAAATGCCATGCTAAAAGGATGTGAAAGACATGTTATTTTCTAACTGATTATCCATTTGAAGAATTTCTACATTAATAGCATCATTTCTTTTAGTTGAAGGTTTCCATCCAGGTCAAGGTTTTGATGATTTTCATGCCTCCAAAGATGTACTAGTTCAAATTATCATCTAGATGGTACCCAATCCCCCTCTAGCAATATTTAATGTTGAATGAATTATGAAGCAATCTCTTAGTTATGCTTGAGCTATAAAAACACATTTTGTAATCTGATTAAGGGTCTATCTTTTTCTCTGATCCTCTAGCATTACCTTTTGCTCTGCTCCTATGATCCCCCTTTGCCTCTAAATTGTTATGATCTTCGTGGTGTCTCTTTCTTCCATTAATATATTATGCAAACATTCCTTGCCTCTTGTTAATGTATTTTTCTCTTTCTCTCTAATTACATGACTATATCTATCTTAGGCTTTTGAATGTTATAGTGTGAAGATTCTTCCTTGTAGCATTCCCTAGTTTTCTAATTTGCATGTGATAGTTGAGTTAAACAAAGTTAGAACCTGTATTTTGAGATTGTGTCGATGAACTGTTCATTCTTGGGCAGAGTTAAAATTGAGTACTCTATTTTGGTGCATCAGCTCCTTAGGATATATTAGGTTAATGATTCTATGCATTTCTTCTTCCCTATTCTCCTCCAAGCATAGTTAGGTGCATCCTGATAGTAAAGGAAGTTGACCTTCTCTAGAGACTCAACCTCATTATTCAAATCCCACAACTTGGAGCTTTCTTCCATGTTTCACAAGGTTGTCCTTAGGTAAAAACTTTGGAAAAGGGTGCGATCTTCTATGACAATAGGTACCATCCCCACCAGGGTTTTCCCTTGGCTAGGGTTCCCCTAGGTAACAAACGATGGTGTTATGAGTTTTATTACTTTATGGTTGTATTTATTGTTCAACATAATTACTTTAATTTGGTTTTCAAGTTATAGGTTTGTTAAAGATATCAAGTTTAGGACAAAATTTTGTGAAATATTTTTTCATGTCCCCTCAATATTTCCTATATCTAACAAAATTGTATTGAGATATCAAGAAATATGAAATTCTTAAAGAGATTGATCATGAATTTCAAGGTTTGAATGAAAGGCTAGGATTAATGATGGGGAGTTTCTCACACTTAGAGCCTTCTTTCTCTATCTAAGGGTTTCTCCTAGCCTTCCTAGGGTGCTTTCTCTATACCCTACTTTAGAGGATCTCTTCCTAGTCTTCTCCAACCGAGAAAATCACCTATCAATTCAAGTTACTCTCCTAACCCTTCAAACCCAAATATGCCACTTTATGCTTAACAAGAAAACAAACTCACTAGTAGTTCCCAACAAGGAAAATAGGTTTTTTGACCACCCTCACAAGGTTCTTGACCATTTCCAAACCTTTTTGTACCATATTTTGAGGTATTAGGCTTCAAAATCTCAGTTTTGCATTGTTAGGCCTTCTAGCCCCATGAGCCCCAATTAGGCCTCCTACAAACAAGGAATTTGGAATAAATCTAAAGATGTCTTAAGAATCCCCTCGAATTTCTTCTAGACATTTCTTTATATTGATTGGAGTCAAGGATTTTCTAGGTTTTAGCCCTCCAAAGTGTTTGTACTATGGGTAAAAGTACAAAGCTATGTCACCTTTTAGGTTGACTTATCGGGATGACTGAATTTGAGTATTTTTTATCTAAAAATCAATTTTGTGAAAAAATATGATCTAGATAATTTCATTATATCTAAGTTATATATGGTCTTACACTTTTCCAGTTAGAAATGTCTATTAAATGCATGTTTTATACTAGTTTGTATCCAATTACTAAAGAAATGCAATTATTTCATAAAAGTGGCATTTCAATAACTCTTACCATTTTTTATGATATTTTTTTAATAACATATAAACACCATTTTATAGATCTCTAAGTCGAGAATATTCTCATATAGAGTTTATAGTGTTTTAATTAGATATAGTATATTGTAATTAAAAAATTCTACAAGTATGTATTTTAACACTCAAAAAGATGTCAATTTTGAGAAAGAAAAATATATTGAATCATATAAAAAATAAAATAAAAAATCATATGACGTTCTAGAGGAGAGAGTCCACTTTCAGAATGTATAATTTTTCTCTTGGTTAGAATATATTTGTTCTAAAAAATGTGGTGGAAGATGAAAACTATCGATTTTAGGTGAGTTGAAATTGGAATCATTATAAAAGAGAAAATAAAGGTCTAAAGCTGATTTTTATTTTTGATTGTTCTAACTATATATGTCACATATAACATAGCCTAATATCAAAGGGAAATAACTTTATTTCCATCTAGTTTTGTGGTGTGAACTAGACCCCTAATTTTCAGCATTTTTTAGTAGCTAAAAAATTATCTATAAAAATTAGGAAAATATATTAATTCTTATTCCAAATAATTATTATAAATTATAATCCTAAATTTCATCCATTTCTACATGTTTCATTAGTTTACTTCATTTTCAAATTCAAAAAAATCATACCAATTTTATATCATTGAAGGTGAACAATTATACTTTTGTTAGCCTTTTGCTTTACAAAATGGTGACACAAGTTTGTAATTTTACCCCTATACTTTTCTAGAAAACCCTACTCCTAAGGGTTTCTAGGGAAATGACAACGACTCTATTTTTTTTGCTTCACAAGATGATTGGACATTCTCTTTAAATATTCTTCTTTGGCACCAAGAGACTTGAATCCTTCAAGATCATTTCCCCAAACAAGATTCAATCAACAAAAAACTATCTTGCAAGTGTTCCATTTCCTAGCCAAACCACTCTAGGATTCCCTAGGGTTTGCTTACAAAAATGTCAAGCTGACTCCAATAAATTAAGATTTCCATATATACAATATGTACAATTCCTACTTCTTGATTCTAACTAGCCATCAAGATCCCATGGCTAGAACTTAAGTTGTAGATATTTTAACACTAACAATGATGTACACAACAATGAAACTATGTAAACAAGAAAGTTTATAAAATGGCAAGAAATTGATCCAAATATCCACAAAAATAATGCATAGATCAATTACAAGATGAAACTTAACATATTCAATAGAAACAATCATTTTTTTAATACATTGAAGTATAGATGAAAGCTAAAAACATAAAATTGTCACAATAGTTCATTCAATTATTTTGGTTCAATCCATACACAAATGTCTACTCATCATGATTAGGGTTTGGACGAGATTAGATACTCTTAATCAACCTATTTGGACCCTAAGGTCAAGCTTCATACCTAAAAAATTCTCCCTCCAACATTTGAGGAAAATTTGTCATGACAACTTTGCAAAATTGCAAAGTTGTCATGAGCAACTTTGATATTTTTTGCAAAAATGACTTTGTATCATTCCAAACTTGTCAAGTTTGATTCATATCCATCAAATTTTATCCAAGAACACCTATGGACAATATTTTAACATTATCCCTCATTTTGAGGTATTTTTCAACTTTGACCAAGTTTGACTCCCTTAGGACCTTTGAATGACAACTAGGCCTTATCAACCTAACCAAGAGCAAGCATTAGACTCAAACCTATTTACACACACTAGGCATACCTTTGGACTTTATATTTAGTCCTTATTAAAGAAATGGTTGACTAGACCATCTACAAGGAAAAATCACTATTATGGTTTGCCTTTCCCTAAGGTGTTTTTGCACCATACTCCTGTTGCAAGAAAGAGACTAAGTTACTTGTGGTGAGATGAATTTCATAATGATCCCATGTTTCTTGAAATCACTCTCTAAAATCCACGTTTCTTTAGCTTTAAGGGTGTCTGTCCATTTGATCAGATGCTCCTTGTACACCTTGTTTCTACTACTCTCTGTAACTCTAGAGTCTACTATCCTTTTAGCTCAAGGTTGTGACTTTTTAAGTACTTGTAGCTATGACACATCCTTGTGTATCTCTATCTAATACCATACCCTATCCCTATCTAGACCTTTGTATGGAATCAACTCTATAACATTGAAGATGGGGGAGATTGACATGTCTTTTGGTAGGTTAGCTTTATATGCATTTGCACCATACTTCTCCAACACCTTACATGGTCCTATCCTCTTCATTTGAAGATTACTTGAGATACCCTTTTTCAACCTAGATTTATTCAAAAACACCATTACCAAGCCTCCTATCTAAAATTGTAGATCTCCCCTTCCCTCATCTTTCTTTCCTTTCAACTTTTGAGTGACCTCCATTCATGTCTGCTTCACTTGTTCATGAATCTCATTCAATGATTGAGAAAACTCATCTATATGCCTATTGATCTTATCATGCTCTTGTAGCTCTCTAAGCTCCATAATCACCACAATTTGGAAAGGACTTAGTCCTATGGTTCTATTATAAACATTTTTCCCATGGAATAACTTGTTCCCATCCTTACCCATATTCCTTAGTCAAACAACATAATAGCTTACCAAGAACCCTATTGATCACTTATTTTTGCCCATGTATTTGGGGATGATAGGCATAACTATGATCCAAATTAGGGCCTATCCTCTTTCAAAGTGTTTTCCAAAAATGGTCCATGAACATGACATCTCTATCTACAATAATACTCATTGGCAAAGTATTCTAACTATCTCCTTGAAGAAAAGGTGGACTATATGACTAGCATCATGTGTGGTTTTGCATGGTATAAAATGAATCATCTTAATAAATCTATCAACCATACCAAATATACTATCCAATCTTGTCTTTGTTTTAGGTAGGCAAACTATGAAATCCATACTTATGTGTACTCTCATGACCTATTTGGAATGGACAATGGTTGATAGAGTCCTACATTAGATAAAGTGCCCTTAGATTTTTGGCATATCCCACACTTCTCTACATACCTCCTTACATCTCTCTGCATCTTGGGCCAATAGTAGAACCTTTCTACTAGGTCTAGGTTCTTATTTAGGTCAAAATGACCACTCATACTCCCATTATGCTTTTCTTGAATGAGGTTTTCCCTCATAGACCCTCTTGGCACACATAACTATTGCCCTTTAAATAACAACCTATTTTTTAAAGTAAATTTAGAAAATTGGCTATGAAAGTGGTTTTCAAAATTGCTACATACCTTATATGCCTCTACAAAATTAGTATCTTCCACACATAGATGTTTGAACTCCTCATTCCCTATGCTTTGCAACTTGAGCTCTTGAACATTCAACAACATTATGCTTAAGACATCAACCACCTTGATATTCAGCCCCTTCTTGTGATGTATGTTAAATGTATATGATTGCAAGAATTCCATATACTTGTTGTGCCTAAGGTTGAGTTTCTCTTGTATGTTTATGAAACTAAGTGCCTAATTTTTGGTATATACAACAAACTCTTTTGGTAGTAGACAGTGCCTCCACATTAAGCCTCTCATTGAAAAAGGCCATAGGCCTCCTCTCTTGGATTAACACTACTCCAACTACAATTTTTCTTGCATCACATTCTATAATGATCAATTTCTCAAAACTTGGAAAAAAAAATATTGGTTGAGTTGCTACTTCCTTCTCTAGTCTTTCAAAACCCTCATATTAGATTTTTTTTCCATACAAATTATGTTTTCATGCCTCCTTTTATTATATCATTCATAGGAGCACAAATCTCACTGAATCTCCTAAAAAAATTTCTATAAAATTGGGCTAACCCATGGAAACCCCTCACTTCAATAGCAGACCTAAGAGTGGGTCATCTCAAGATTGCCTCCACATTACTCTTGTCCATCTTCAAATTACCTTGGGAAACTACAAAACCCAAATAAATGTGTTCCTCCTTCATGAACTAACTCTTCTCAAGATTTATCATCAACTTCTCCTCTTGGAGTCCTCTCAACACAATTTCCAAGTGTTTTATATGCTCTTTCTTTATTTTTCTAAATATTAGGATGTCATCCAAATATACTACCATGAACACACCTATGTAATCTTTTAGGACTCCATTCATTACCCTCATAAATATACTTGGTGCATTGATAAGACCAAATGGCATTACCAACCACTCATAAATTCCTTTGGTGCTTTTAGAAGAGGACTTCCATCGATCACCCTCTTTCATTCTTATTTGATAATATCCACTCTTAAGATCAATTTTTGAAAATTATCTAGCCCTGCCAAGACAATCCATTAAGTCTTCTATCCTAGGAATAGGAAATCTATATCTTATTGTTAACTTGTTTATTTCCCTAGAATCTATACACATTCTACACTTACCTCCCTTTTTAGGGGCTAGGAAAACTAGAACAATACATGGGCTTATGTTTTTTCTAATAAATCCTTGGTCAAGCAACACCTGGACTTTGCTTGCAATCTCCTTGTTTTTGTCAAGTGTCATCTTGTATGTAACTTTATTTGGCAAAGATGCACTTGGTATAAAGTCAAATAATGACTTATTTCTCTCTTTGGTGGTAATGTAGGTGGTGCTCCATCACATATTATGTCCTTAAAATGATCTAATAGTTGTTGCACCTTTGAAGGTATAGGTGCTTGTTTTGGTGGTTCTTCCTCCTTTTTCTTCACTATGATTGCATAACCAATTCCTTCTCCCCATTTTAGATCCTTTGAGAATTCTTTCCCACTCATGATGAGTGTATTTTTTTTACCTTTTCCATAATTTACTCTTCTAGTAATGATTATATCTTATAATTAACTCCATTCTTCTTGACTGAGTACTTGTTCTCCTTGCCATGGTTGATTGCTTCCCTATCATACTGTCATGGTCTTCCAAGAAGAAAATGACATGGTAAAAAAATCACAAATTATCTTGTCTTGATACTTACCTATGGAAAACTCAATCCATACTTTCTCATTAACCAGGATGTTTTGCCCCTTGTTCAACCAAGTGACCTTATAGGGACACACATGAGGTATTTTGGTAAGTTCCAAATTTTGACTACCTCCTCTGAGATCACATTATTATTTGATACTGAGTCAATAATGACCTACATACCTTGTCCAATATCTTGTATTTGACCCTAAAAATATCCCTCATTTGCTTATGTTCATCCTTAATAGATTCTTTTATCAATACTCTTCTAAACATTAGATTTTCATCTTTCTTTGAGTCCAAGATTATTACTATGTTTATAGTCCTCCTCTTACACATATGACATATTCTTCTCTCCTTATGAAGATGATGGTTTTTTAGGGAACCTATAGGTAGGGTGACCCAATTAGCCATAGTTGTAATACTTCATGGAAGAAAAATATAAGCTTCTCCCAAGTCCACTTGATCTTCCTCTTTCACCACTAGAAAAAACTCTTCCTCTACCATAGCCTCCTTTTTTATTGGATTCATAAGTTTTTTGACCTAACTTAGAGTCTCTTTGGCCTTTATTCTCATTTCCTCTACCACTATAACCTTGTCTATGGACACCTCTAGAATCTCTACCTCTTCCTCTACCCATGTTATTAGAGTCTTACCTATTTTTAAATTTTCCTTCCACCTTAATAGACATCTAATAACAACTATGTAGGGTTGTAAGGGAAAGGAGACTCAACTCCTCCTATATGTTCCATCTAAGGCCATTTAGATAACTAACCACCTTAATTCTCTTAGTTTCTTGTACTCTAGACCCAAGGCTTAACTTTTGAAACTTCTTTGTATAGAAAGACACATCTAGGTCTCTTTGTCTCAAGCTTTGTCTTTTCTTATGTAACTAGATACCATAATACTTTGGTAGATATGTTTCCTTCACTTTGGCTACCATAGTTTTCCAATTAGCTATTGGTTTCTTCCCTTCACTTTTCCTTTCATCCTACAAAAACTTCCACCAATTCAATGCTTTCCCTCTCAATATTGATTTACCCACTTTGACTTTCTGAGCCTCTAACACTCCATCACATTTGAAGTTATTATTCATGCCTTCAATCCATTCTAGGACAAATTCTGCATCCATCTTCCCATGAAACATTGGAATTCCTTCAAGACTTTTTCCTCCTAAAGCTTTTAGTACCTTGAGGAATGGTTCTTGCTCACCTAATGGAGGATCAGGTTCAGGTACTTCATCCTCTATGTCAAACTTTTTCTTTCACTTGTTGGTGCTAGTTTTACCATCTTCTTTAATCAATGTTGTCTCTACAACTTCCTTCAATTTCTCTTTTATTTCTTCTATAGCTTCATCCAAAAGCCTAGTTTTCTCATCCATTTCTGACCTTTGTTCTTCCACCTCCTTTTCCAACTCTACATTGGTCACTATGGTATTTTCCCCTATGGATTTTCCTTCTATGAACATCCACTACTCACTTCCCAAGCCTTCCAATGGCTCTGCCATGACTTTTATGGGGAGTTTCACATACTTAAAGCCTTATTTATCAATCTAAGGCTTTATCCTAGCCTAGACCTAGGGTCATTTATCTATACCCTACTTTAGAGGATCTCTTCCTAGTCCTCTCCAACCTAGTAACTCACCTCAAGTCACTCTTCTAATCCTTCAAAACCCAAATATGCCACTTTATGCTTAACAAGAAAAAAAACTCGCCAATGGTTCCTAACAAGGAAATTAGGTGTTTTGACCACCCTAACAAGGTTCTTGACCATTTACCAACCTTTTTGCACCATCTTTCAAGGTATTAGGCTTCAAAATCTCAATTTTGCATTGCTAGGCCTTGTAGCCCTATAAGCTCCAATTAGGCCTCCTACAAACAAGGAATCTACAAAAAATCTAAAAATGTCTTAAAAATCCCCTCTGATGTCTTCTAAACTTTTCTTTATATTAAACTAGACTCAAGGATTTTTTATCTTTTAGGCCTCCAAAGTGCCCATTCTATTCTTTTCCAGAAACCCCTACTTTTAAGGGTTTATAGGGAAATGACAACAACTTTGTTTGTTTGGCTTAACAAGATGGTTGGATATTCTCTTCAAATCTTCTCCTTTAGCACCAAGAAACTTTACTCCATCAAGATTATTTCTCCAAACAATATTGGCTTAGACCAATCAAGAAAACTCCCTTAAACTGTATTTCAAGCATTCTATTTCCTAGCCAAATTACTCCAAGCTTGCCTAGTGCTTGCTTGCAAAAATGCCAAAATAACTCCAATCAATCCATCCTTCCATATTTAAAATATATAAATTTCTTACTTCTTTATTCCAATTTTCTATCAATATCCCATGCATGGAAATAAAGTTGTAGACATTTTCACCCAAATAGTTATGTACAGGACAATGAAACTAGGGAAAGAAGAAAATTTACAAAATGACAGTAAATTGATCCAAACCTCCAAAAAAAATGTACAAATCAATTACAGGATGAATCTTAACTTATTCAATATAAATAGTCATCTTTTCAATCCATTGAAGTATAAATGAAATTCAAAAATGCACAACTGTCACAATAGTCCATTCAATTTTTTTGGTTCGATCTATACACAAAAGTCTACTCCCCATGGTTAGGGTTTGGATGATGTTAAATAATATTAATCCACCTATTTATACCCTAAGGTTGAGCCTCAAACCTAAAAAATTCTCCTTTTAACATTTGAAGAAAATTTGTCATGATAACTTTGTAAAATTACAAAGTTCTCATAAGAAACTTTGACAATTTTTTCAAAAATGATATTGTATCATTCCAAACTTGTCAAGTTTGATTCATATCCATAAAATTTGATCCAAAAAAACCTACTAACCAAATTTTAACACTATCCCTCATTTTTGAGGTATTTTAGAACATTGACCAAGCTTGACTCCCTTAGGACCTTAGAACAACAACTAGGCCTTATCAACCTAACCAAGAGAAAGCATTAGACTCAAACCTATTTACACACACTAGACATAGCTTGGGACTTTATACGTAGTCCTTATTAAATAAATGGTTGGGTAGACCATCTATAAGCCAAAATCACTATTAGGGTTTGCCTTTCCTTAAGGTGGTCCTACACCAATTAAGAGGCAAAAGTTGTGCCTAACAATTCTTGAAGAATTATTTTAATAGGGAAAATAAGATGAGAGTGAATTGTGGAGAATAGTTAAGTATAGAGTTTGTAACCTATCTGATAGGAAATGAGATCCATATCTAAATCTGAGACTTAGTTATTTTCTAATAGTTATAATAGACAAATTTATGAATTTGGTGAACCCTAACATGTTCTAGTTATAAATATCTTGACCAGGTAAACTCTAGAAAGAGTACTAGAGATCCTTTAACAAGGTATATCCTAGGAATTACATTTGTACTTCTAGGAAGTTACAAATCACTAATAATAAGGTTGTAAGAATTTGGCTTAGGCCAAAATTCATCCAAGAACTAAAGAACTCAACACAAGCACAAAGTAGACCAAAATAGATAGAGTATGATCAGAATTACGATATTCATTCAATAACTGGTTGAGAGTACACTAGGAGTGCCTGAATATAAAGGCCTTAGGAGAGATTCTAGAATGCATAGAAGTTAGCATCATGATATGTCATACAACCAGGCACATGTCCACCAGATATGGATTATCCTCCATTAAGAATAGGATTAAGTGCGATGATGTGAGGATAAGCCTACAATGGTGTATCATGCAAATCAGTGGAGTAGACAACATGTGATAAATGTGGAGTGCTAATAACTATGTTGTCATCATGACAACTCAGTGAATGATGCATACTCCTATGTTGTAGACACCATGTGTATAATTAGAGTTGCGTAACTCAATGAGATTTCACAAACTCCTAAGTGTCTCACCTAAAATAATAATAAAATAAAGAAAAATAATTAAATAATGCATTAACATAAGTAAAACTTAAGTAAGTGTAATAAGTAAATAATTATTTACACCAACACCCCCCCTTAAGTGAAACTTAGGGGAATGCCCTTAAGCTTATGAAATCTAGGATGAAATGCAATATGGGTCCCAACTACTAGGCCATATTAGGTACCCATTTACATAATGATATGAAATCTCCCATAAAGTGGGGAAAGAGGGAAAACCTCATGGGAAAAACCATCCCCCAAAAAGAGAGATGAAAGGATGCATGGATAGATGGAGTAATTGAGACTCCCCCATTATGACATACATCCATTATATACATAAGAGAATGATG
This sequence comes from Cupressus sempervirens, assembly GCA_028749045.1. NCBI lineage: Eukaryota > Viridiplantae > Streptophyta > Pinopsida > Cupressales > Cupressaceae > Cupressus > Cupressus sempervirens. The sequence continues at coordinate 26,395,164 of CM053785.1, read as the reverse complement.
AGAAGAGGAAGAGAGTTAGGATGGGCTTCCCCCCCAAAGAAGAATTCCAAACAGTGACTGCAACAATGAAGAAGCTGATCCAAGACTACAAAATGGTGTTCCTCCCCTTAGGAAGAAACAATGCCAAGGGTACAAATGAGACACTTCCACTGTGTGTGGAAAGAATCCCATGGATAAGTGATTTTTGATGGAGCTCTCGTGACAAGAAAAGAAGGTAATTCTACATCAATAAGAAGAGGCAGATCGTCAATACTGTCCCCCAACTTTGTCACTGAACCTGTATCTGGAAGACTAGAAGTACCCTGTTGTTCTGGACCTATCACTATGGCGATGTATGCAAGTGGACTGAATTGATGAAGTGACCTCTCACTGTATCTGTCGATAGAACCCCATGTGTCTAAAGCTATTGAAGCACTATTTCCAAAATCACTATCAGTATCCACACTATATGATGAGTGAAGAGGAGTAGAGGACAAGTTGGGAGAACTTTCCTCAAAATGTACATCCTTCTCCACAAAAATTTCATGTGTCTCTGGATCTAGAAGTCTATATGCCTTCACACTGTCTTCATAACCAATGAAGGTACAAGGACAAGATGATTTTTCCTTGCATCCCCTAGAAGATCTATTTGCCCATGCAAGACAATTGAAGACTCCGAAGTGTGTCACAATAGGTTTTTTTCTGCACCATGCCTCAAAAGGAGTTTTGCAATCTAAGGCTGGATGAGGAGAACGATTAAGAATGTGAGTGGCACAAGAGATTGCTTCAACTTCTAATGATAGATCAGGAGACTTGGCATGAATCATGCAACTTGCCATAGACTTAAGAGTTCTAATCCTCAATGCTACAATATCTATCTTATGCAGACTAAATGCTAGCAGAGTTTGAAGATCAATTCCCTCATGTCTGCAAAAGTTCTTAAGTCTTCTGTTCACATACATGTTTGCATTATCCATGCAGAGTATTTTGATGGCTTTTCTAGATTTCCATTCTACAAGAGACTTGAAGTCTAGAAATTTGTCCAACACTTCATTCTTGTTATGCAAAAACTAGACCCAAGTGAACCTTGAAAAGTCATCAACCAAGGTGAGTATGTAGCGACCTTGGGTGAATGCAAAAGGACCTACTAATACCATGTGAACCATTTGTAGAATACTTGTTTCTCTAGAAGAATTACCTCTTTGTAACTTCCCCTCTGGATGCATATCCACTAAATCTATTGAACATTCACCCTTAGAAAATTTGATTTGAGGTAGACCTTTCACCATGTGATATGTGCAAAGTTGCTAAAGATAGCGATAGTAAAGATGACCATACAGCTCATGCCATAATTGCATGTTTGAATTGGATTGAGATAACAAGGCCTTTGAAGGAGACTTGGGTACAAAATGAAAGAAAGAGTACAACCTCTTGTGATCATTCACTTTCCCCACTGCAACCAAGCAATTATCTTTAAGAATGTGCACTTTTACTAAGTCAGGAAGGAACTCAACTCTATGTCCATCTCCAAAGTGAGTGACTTGGTAGATTGAGAGGAGATTTGAAATTAGGTTTGGAACATAGAGAACCTCTTGAAACTCTCCATTTTCCATCTCCGCATTTCTTTTCCCTTCAACTTTCATTTTTCTATCATTCCCCATGAAGATGTGCAGTACCTTTGAGGTATTCAATGAAGAAAAATTCTCCTTTGAAGAACCCAAATGATATGAGGCACCTGAGTCAAATATCCATTCCTTTGAAGAGTTTGAATTTTCCATGAGTGCTTGCCCTTTGCCCTTGGAATCTGAAGATGACCCTATATTCTTATAAGCATTAGGAAATGGAACATTATGTGTCTTCATGATGTTGGTTAACTCATCAATCTTTTTAAGATAACAATCATGCTCTTCATTACCCAATTTCTTGCAATAAGCACACTTCTTCCTATCCTTATTGTTGTCCGCTTTCTTGGTTGAATTTGAGGACTTGCCTTGTTGATTGGATTGAGGTGTTATCTTTTTTGCATCCTCAAATTTACTCTTCCATTTCTTCTTACCCTTTCCTTTGTTTGAAGATTGTTTAGTTGAATGTTGAGAACCCCCACTATTGGCCACCAATGCTTTGGACTGAGGTGATTTGAGAATCCCCATTGTTTTCAACTTCTTTTCTTCATCATCCAATGGTTTTTCATATTCATCAAAAGTGACTTTCTTGTAGGCAGACCCTAAGGTAGTCTTTGAGGTGTTAAAAGAAGATACAAATGTGGAATATTCTGATGGCAGCTTATTATGGATGAGATAGATCAGTCTATCATCTTTGATAGAACTCCCACAATCAGTAAGCTTTGTCCTTAATTCATTCACCTTAATGATGAAGTCCTGTATTGATTCATATGACTTAGGATCTAAGGAAACAAGATCATCTTCAATCTTGAAAACATCCTCTTCAAACACTTTCCCATAAAGGATTTCAAGGGTATCCCAAGCTTCCTTAGATGTAGTACATTTCTTGATTTGATACATGATCTTATCATCTACCCCCAAACATATATCACCTAGGGCTTTCCTATCCATGGCTACCCAATTAGAAATTTCACTTATTGATACATTATCACCTGCTAGTTTAGGAAGAGTACCATCTACATATTATGAAACTCCATTATGCATTAAGCGATACAACATTTTGATTGACCACGAAGCATAGTTATGAGGAGTTAATTTAGCAAACTTAAAGTTTCCCATAATGCAAAAAATGAAAGAAATGTGCAAAAAAGAGAGAACACAACACCAAGAACACCCCTCCTTTTCACTAAATCAAGAAACCCCCCCACTATAGATGCTTTGGGCACTTTATCAGTAGTGCGATTACAATGGGCCACTTGCCAATTTTGGCCTTTATGGACTTCTAATTTTTCTTGTTACAACCTCTTAATAGAGTAAAAATTTGAAACTTTACAATGTGCTACAATTCTGAAGCATTACAAAGCAAAGAAAGGACCTATTGCTGAAAGTGACAATTTTGTCCACACAACCCTACAATTTGATGCCAGATCTAGAAAGTAGACAAACAAATATGTACTTTCAAAAAAAATGGAACCTATGTTCGACTCTAAATGTGCCCGTATGGAGCATTTGAAGTTGCAAAATGCAGGATTATCCAGGTACAATCACCAAAAAATGCAATTTATGAACAATCCATACACCAAAACCAAAAAATAGTTGCACCACTAAAAAATTTAAATTTTTTTACCCAATTTCAAAAAAAATTGCACCTAATTTGGAGTCTAAATGTGTGAGTTATGGCCTCTTGAAGTCAGACTGCAAAATTGAAAATCAATTTGGTGAGGGGTTGCACCAGCAAAAGATGGGGTTAAATTTGACGGTCATACAGCCATTGTAGTAGTTATAATTGTACCTAGAATGACGTCCTGATGGGCATCAATTTTAAACCAGTAAATTGATGATGTCAGCAAAACTTGGACCCGCTAGATGACATGTTTGGTACAAAATTCTATGAATGATGATGTGGCAATAGACCGTACACTGACTGGGTTAAATGATGTGTCTACCATGTGTCACCGAGTAGGATCTCTGACTAGATCTATGAAAGTTGATGCTAATGTGCCGATGTACAGTCAATGCTGACTAGACTGCTGTGTCACTTGTTGACTAGGCACAACAGAAGAATAATTGATCATCCCGTGTGGTACTATTTTCGTAGATTATGTGAACAGAAGTCACCGGAGGTTACTTTTCGATGCCAAAATTTTTAACTGCACTGTCGGGATTCCTCAGACCTGTCATGAACTAGTCTATGAACACTGGAGATCTTTTACGTCGTCGGTGTTGCAAACTTTAAACCCACATGCATGGGGTTTTGGATTCTGCAGCTATATAAATTGAGATGCACACCTTAAACAAATAAAACAAATAGAGATATTTGAGGCCATATTCAAGGTAATATTAGCCACTATAATTTTAGGGGTCTAAATGTTGTACGACCTGTGATTTATGTAGAGGTGCTTGCACAGTAGGTAAAAAGCCCTGCGAATAATAAAAGATATCCAACCAACCAAAAATACAGAGTCGAGCCAGGGTGTCACTGCCCGATTTAGACAAAAAAAATTCTCTGCCTCAGAATAATTCCAGAAAATAATTCCAAAAATTTTCAGATCAGAAAATAAATGCAGAGATAGATCTAAAAAAATAAATAATCAGATCAAATACAACAATCATACCCAATTGCAAATCGATGTCTTCCGGTTTGCAAAAAAATATTTTCCTCACGATCAACTTTCACCCAATATAGGTGAATTTATAGTCAATCTTCACTGAATCAACGCTCTGGACACAATGGTGAGGTTAGATCTAGCTCTACATGCTCCCAATTTTTGTGGATCCTCTAGATTCATGTCAAGGTGCTGAAGCATGTACTATCTCGAATGGCTACATGATGAGAATCTCCCTTGGCTCTGATACCATGTAAGAATTTGGCTTAGGCCAGAATTCACCCAAGAACTAAAGAACTCAACACAAGCACATAGTAGACCAAAATAGACAGAGTATGATTAGAATGATGATATTCATTCAATAATTGGTTGAGAGTACACTAGGAATGCCTGAATATAAAGGCCTCAGGAGAGCTTCTAGAATGCATAGAAGCTAGCATATGATATGTCATATAACCAAGCACATGTCCACCAGATATGGATTATCCTCCATTAAGCATGAGATTAAGTGTGATGATGTGAGGATAAGCCTACAATGGTGTAGCACACAAATTAGTGGAGTAGACAACATGTGCTAAATGAGGAGTGCTAATAACTATGTTGTCATCATGACAACTCAGTGAATGATGCACACTCCTATGTTGTAGACACCTTGTGCATAATTAGAGTTGCGTAACTCAATGAGAGTTCACAAAATCCAAAGTGTCTCACCTAAAATAATAATAAAATAATGCAAAATAATTAAATAATGCATTAACCTAAGTAAAACTTAAGTAAATGTAATAAGTGAATACTTATTTACACCAACAAAGGTGAACCCTCATAAAGGGTAATTAATATATACTCCTAACTAAGAAACACATTTTATGTAGTAGTGATCTTCTAGGTATCATCCCTACTATGGTTTGCACCTTCTAACAAGGGTTTCCATATTACAAAAATCATTGTATTATGTGTGATGATTTTTGTTGATTTACTACTATTATCTTTTATTTGTTAGCATCGTTTATATACTTTACTATTTGGAGATTAGTATTTTAAGTTAGCATATGGGTTGCTGAAGTTTTTTATTACTTGTAAGTATTGATTTTCTTATGTCACTGGTACCTAAGAATCCTAACACATTATTTAAAGCATAGCACTATTGAGTATCATGTCTAGATTGATGATGCTAGTAAGAAAAAGCATTTTGATCAAATGACATAGGCATAGGTTCTATAGTGTCAATAGGACAAATAGGAGGAAGTTTATTAATTTTAGCATTTTTCAAATTTAACATCACCACATGAAAAGGTTTAGATAAAGAAATGTATTTATGATTGGGATGATACATAAAGGAAAAAGTAGTTGTACCTTTATATGGATACCAACTTGATTGTCTATTGTGTTTGTTTTCTTGTTGATTTTGATGTTGTTGTTAGGCTTAGAAAACTTGTTTTATGAAAAAATGTGTCAATCTTATAAATAGTAACTAAAGCCATTGGAGTCCTAGTCTCAAGTTGGAGCACTTGAAATTGATAATGGTGAAGGATTGCTCAAAGATATGAGAAATAAGTATACACAGTAAGGAGGATCTTATCTCTAATGTCTTTTTGGAAATTATAATTAAAAATAGGTTGAATACCATGATTAGACATAAGATGATATATTTGAGCATATAAATGTTTTAATCTACTAATAAAGTCACTAACCTTTTCTTTAACATTTTGTTTATAATGCATCAAATTAGTTAAAGAAATTTGAAGACTCGTGTTGTTTTGAATTTTTTGAATGAAATAATTAGCAATTGCTTGAAAGGAATCAATATAATTAGGGGGTAAAGAGAAATTGTTGGGATTTACAAGTGGGAAGTGTACTTCTGAGAGGGGGGGTGGGGGGGCGAATCAAAAGTATTAAACTTTAACCAATAAAACTTTTAACTTTAAAACATTGCATACATAAACATATAGAAATAACATGTAAAGAAAATGCATCCACATAAACACTTAACATCAAATATGATTACCTAGAAACCCTCCAATGAGAAGGCAAAACTGGGGTAGGGATGACACCCACAATCTTCGCTACTTCAGCAATAAAGTTCACTTGTTAAGGTTACATATTTTGACCATTCTCATGATCTGCCCTGTGAAAGGCCTACCCTTTAAAAGTTTACAAGGATTGTTAGATCCTACTCTATTAAAGGATTTTAACTCTCTATCAAAAGTGTACCTAGCTAAAGGATTTACAAAACATTCACTTGTGTATGAATTTTCCTTAGGGTAGAATTCACCCAAGACCAAAGAACTCAAACACAAGCACAATAGTAGACCAAAGAGAGAGTATGATCAGAATGACAATGTATTCATTCAATATGCCATATGAACTTACACTAGAAGTGCCTACATATAAATACCTCTACAAAAATTCTAGAACACATAGAAGTCAACTTCATGATAAGTCATACAACCAAGTACATGTCCACTAGATATGGGTTATCCTCCATTAAGCACGAAAGTAAGTGCGATGATGTGAGGATAAGCCTACAATGATGTATCATGTAAATCAGTGATGTAGACAAAATGTGGTAAAAAGGGAGTGTGAATAACTATGTTGTCTACATGACAACTCAGTGAATGATGCAAACTCCAATGTTTTAGACACCATGTGCTAAATTAGAGTTGCATACTTCTATGTTGTCAGCATGACAACACATGAGAGTACACAAACTCCTAAGTGTATCACCTAAATAAATAATAAAATAATGCATTAACCTAAGTAAAATTAATTAAGTGTAAATAGTAAATACATATTTACACCAACACCCCCCCTTAAGTGCAACTTAGGGGAATGTGCTTAAGTTCACAAAATCTAGGATGTGATGCATGATGGGTCCTAGCTACTAGGCCATGTTAGGTACCCATGTACACAATGAAATGTAATCTCTCATAAAGTGGAGAAAGAGGGAAAACCTCATGGGAAAAACCGTCCCTCAAAAAGAGAGATGAAAAGGGATTCATGGATGAATGCAATAACCAAGACCCCCCCATTATGACATACATCCAGTATTTGCAAAATGGTGTTCCTCCCCTTAGGAAGAAACAATGCCAAGGGTAAAAATGAGATGCTTCCGCCTTGTGTGGAAAGAATCTCATACATAAGTGATGTCTCTAAAACCTGCTCAACTGGCTGAAAAACCTATCTCAAAGAACTATCTATCTCCTCAGGTGATGAAGAATCCCTCTGCAACTGCTGATCATAAGTATCCACAATCACTTCAACCTGTAACAATTGATCATGTAGAGAATGAATAAGAGGGTTAGATGGAGTCCCTGTGACAACTGAAGAAGATGTTGTTACATAAAGAAGAAGAGGCAGATCATGAATACTTTCCCCCAAATCTATCATTGATGTTGGACCTAGAAGACTAGAGTACCCTACTATGTTGGACCTATCTCTATGGTGATATATGCATGTGGAGAGTACTAATGTGGTGACCTCTCACTGCAACTATCGGTAGAACCCCATGTGTCTAAATCTGTTGAAGCACTATCACTAGTGCCACTATCAGTTTCCACATGATATGATGTATGGAGAGGCTTAGAGGATAAGCTAGGTGAACTTTCCTCAAAGTGTACATCCTTCTCCACAAAAAATTGATGTGTTTTAGGATCCATGAGTTAGTATGCCTTCACACGATCTTCATAACAATGAAAGTACAAGGCCAAGGTGATTATGCCTTGCATCCCCTAGAAGATATCTTTACCCATGTTGGACAATCAAAGACGCTAAAGTGTGTCATGTAGGTGCACTTTAAGTACACCATTTTTAATCTTTTAGAGTCACCTCCTATGAAGAATTCTCCAAAATTATTTTTTGATTATCTTAATAATGTTTCTATGAAGGATAAAGATCAAAGTTCTAGTGTAGATGTGAAAGTTCCTATGCCTCAATCCAAAATTCATTGCATCAATTTAGTATTATAGATTTCTTGCTGAGAAAGAGCTTGCTAGACATGCCAAAGCTGATGGATTTTTCTTCTATTTATGGACATGATAATTTAGATTTGACACAATTACTAGTTTTCAATTCTCTAAAGTCATAGCTAGGATTGGTTGACAATTTAGGAGGAGTGATTCCTTAGTTCTTGCTTATAGTTGATACAATGGATCATCGGTGTTCCCCTTCCTTAAAAGTTCTACCTTCGTCTAGAGAAAATGAGAATTCATCAGTTAGAAAACTTCATGGAGATCTTTTGGAGGTATTGGACTTCATAAATGATGCAGTTGTTACTCTAGATGCCTTTGTGGAAGCCTATGCTTCTGCTGCACCATTATTCATCTCTTCAAGAGTTTCCAAGGAATAGGTCACAATTACCATACCTCTTACACCTAGTACTACAAGAAGATCGATTATTTGTGAAATTAAAAAGAATGGTATAAAGGAAGGTCTAAAAGGGAAGAAGCATCTTATACTATATGGTGAACTTTCTAAGCCACTTAAAGTGGATGATTGCTTCTAGAGTATAGAAGATGGAAAGGTACTCTCAATTTTATTTACAAAGTAGAGTCAAATGGAGTGGTGGAACTATGTTGTAAAGGGTGAACTTGTAATCAATACTTAGAAAGTAAAGCCTGAGAATAGCAAGCTTTCTAACCTAGATGTAGAAACATGATAGACAATGGAAAAAATAATGTTTGATCAACGCCAAAAGACCATGGGATTACCTACAAGTGAGGAACAAAAAAAGTAAGAAATACTAAAGAAATTTATGGCCTAGCACCCTCAAATGGACTTCTCAGAGGCAAAAATATCTAATCTCTTCTATCGACTATGGTCTTTAGTGGATGAGAATGCTCTTTATAGTTTCTATTCAAACATTGCATTGGGAGATTAGGGGTAGATATGTATGGTAAATTCTTCAACCATTCTCCATATGATGCATGGGAATTATTTTGATCCATTAGAATTGAGTCTCTGATTGCATATGATTGTTCTGGAGCTGTGTTGCTAATGGGAACTATTCTTGGAGGACTTATTACTGGAACTTTTGTGGGCATATGGACTTGATTTAAGGAAAGTGATCAAGTCATTATGATTGGTTCTACAATTATGTTTATGGGAACAATTCTAGTTGGTTTGACTCTTGTTGTGGTAGAAAGTGCAGTGACATCCATTTATATTTGATATGTTGAAGATCCATCATTAATCAATAGATGGGATGAGGAATTTTACATTTATGGAAGCTCATGAAAAATTGATGTTTAACCTGTGTTGTGCTTCATTGTTTCCAAGCTAATTGTACCCCCAAGATATATGTGATACATTGAAGGAGAAGGCACATTTGTTGAAGAAGTGAAGACATCTTCGGCCAAAGATATCTGCATTTTAATTTAACTTCTACTATGATAGAGATTCTTTCCAAAAGCATTATAAAGGATGAAATTATGGGGAGAATCTCACATTTGACGTTGATATGCAAGTTAGCCTATTTGAGTTTAACATTAGGCTACTTGGTGGGCTTATTTTAGCACATTTACTTGCAACTGATTCATCCAAGAAGACTTTTCGAGAACCATACAGGGACCTATTGCTTATTCTTGCCAATGATTTGGGCCAGCATTTTTTTTACAAGCTTTTGATAATCCAACTGGTCTTCCATATGCATGGATTGATCATAAGCATGGAGTCATGGACAATGAGATAACTGAGACGAGCACATCTAGATGTGGTTCCCTAATACTTGAAATGGGTGAATTATCAAGATTGACAGGAAAACCTAAGTATGACAAATTTTCTCTGCTCTTCATAAATTATGGAGCAAGAGGAGCTCATTATATTTAATGGGAACCACACTGGATGTAACAATGGGAGAATGGATTGAACACTCATCCGGAATCAGTGTTAATGTTGATTCTTTTTATGAGTATCCTATTAAAGCTCACATCTTATTTGAAAGGGATGAATATTGGGATATGTTCTCTTCGGCATATACTATTGCGCAAAAATATTTTTGGCATGGTCCATGGTACCATTAAGCTGATATGAGAACAAGAAAAGCAACTTACTAGCAGTTCACAAGTCTCCAGGCCTTTTGGCCAAGTTTACAAATTTTGGTTGGTGATGTGCTAGTTGCAAATTCAACTCACCATGAATTATTTAGTGTATGGGAGAGATATGGTGTTCTACTAGAAAGGTACCTATTAGATAGGGACATGTTGCACCCAATAGAGAAGTATTATCCATTGTGTCTTGAATTGGCAGAGTCAACTTTATTTCTATATCAAGCAACTAGAGATGCATGGTACCTAGAGGTTGGCAAGGCAATCATTAACTCCTTGAATGTTTACCAAAAAGATTTAATATCATGAAGGAATTGTATATCGATTCCCAAGCTAATGGGAGCATTTTATCAGCAGGATTATCACTATGATCATGACTATTTTGGTTTTACATAGAGTGAAAATCAAGAAGGAATTGGGCAAAGTAAAGTTTCATAGCAAACATTTCAAAGATGGATCATGAGCACATTCTTTTATCTTTTGAGATTTATCAACACATAAATCGGCTCGCAAGAGGTGTCATTTTGGTTCCTCTTATTATATCTTCATAAGTTCTTGGCTTTAGACTTTTCAAATTCTGGAATTTGAAACACTTCACATTCTCATGAAGATCATATATTGTAATCTCTATATAAACTATTGTAAAAGAAAATGCAAAGGAGGGAAAATTGTTGGTGTAATAGACCTGATGTTGCAGAGTCAATAGAAGAGTGTTTTATGTCAATAATTTATGTTCCATTTAGTTAGCATGTTGCTTCTATGCATCTTTCTTTTAAATCTGAATTGCAGGAAGAAAGGAAGGATGTTTTGTTCTTTTTGTAATAAGGATATGAATCAATCAGAGTAGGATGTGCTTTGTGAGATTCAGGGAAAGATTCAGGAGAAGTTCTTAATCATTTCATTAAAAATTTTGTAGATAGTTACTGAGTTATGAATTCATAGGATTTGTGGATTCCATAGCTTGGGTTGTAGATAAGTAAGTATTTTCTTGCCTGAATTAAGTTTTGGTTAGACTTAATTTGGTTTTCCTCTTCTGCTCTCGGGTTAAGAGCATACCCCACATTAGTTTTAGGAAAAAAACATAATTCCTTAAACATCATTCACAGAGGAAGTTGTACCTACCAATTCAGAGAGAAGCCAATAATTAGAAGATAGCTTTTCAATTGTTGTAAGTAGATGTTGTTTAGCATTCGGGCATTGAGAGTCATATTGTCACAAGGAACAAGAAGGACAAATCTATTTACCAATAGATTTTTTGTGACTCTACTGGGGAGAACTTTCAAAGTTACATTTTCTAGTTTTCCCTTTTTATAACTGATCTTGTGGAAATAAGGTACTTGTCACAGGGATCATGCTTTTAGCCCTACAATCTCAACCAGCTGAAGAAAAAATTAATTCAAAATTGATGACTAGAAGTTTTTACTAAGGAAAGATAGAGGAGAAAAATTGGTGTTGATGTTTGCTTCCTCAGTGGTTATAGATATCTCTGCTACTTAGAGATTGGCGGCTCCATTCTGGTTCTCATAACTTTGGGTAAGAAGTCCAGTGTCTACATTTTCAAATATTAATATCTCTAACTTGCAGAGATTGGCAAATTTGTTGATTAAAAAGGCCATGCCTATTAAAATGATGAAAGGGAGGAGACCAGACCCTTCCCTTATAGAACTCCATCACACTACTGGCCCTGTGTTACATGATATGTTTGAAGCTTGGAGAGAAAGCATCAGTCATGGAGTAAAGATGAACCTAAGTGTTAATGAAAATCATGCAACTATCTTGTTATGGAAAAGTATCTATGCAAGATATCACCTACTAAAAGAGGTGGAAGTGAAGAAAAAATTGTTGCAGCATTATAAAGAAAGGAAATTGCAGCCAAGTAAAGAACTAAAGGTGGATGATGATAAAGTTTCAGAGATCTCACAAGATCACATCTCTTACAATTTTTCAGTCTTGAGCGGACAAGAAGTTCAATCAAGAAAGAAAACTCAAAGAAAACCTACATTCAAAGAGATAGATGTTGAAAGTGACTTCAATTTACATTTCATTTGGACTGCATTTAAAAAAAGTATAGCTGAAGGTGAAGAAAAAGGATTAGACTCCACCAAAGATTATCAATCTGCTTAGCTGTTAAAGTTTGTACATCAAAGGTACTTTAATATTCAAGATCAAAGAAGAAAAGGGTTATACCATTCAGCTCATATGCTTGATGAAAAACCAGTAAATGAAGAGCCCATATCAACCAATGGTTCAATTTTTTGAGAGCAAGAGATGCCCTAGTTTTCGAGAGCACGACTTTCAACAAATGAAGACATCCTTCATAGTGATAAAGAATTGGTAAGAAAAGTAGACAAAGTATTTTTTCCCATGCCTTTGTTTACTCTTGATTTAAAAGGTTTCAGATTTGAAGAAAATAAACATAAAATTTTGCATGAAGTTTCTTTCAAAAATCATCTAATGGTTAATGCACTTCTAGAACATGGAAAGTTTAACTTCATTAAAGATTCTGGCAAAAATGATTTTCAATTTGCAAAGGTTGATAATGATCTTATGTTAGAATCTATTTGTCTTGAAGAAAATGCAATGATTAATCCTCTTGATGAATTTTATATTGAAGAGAAAGTGAGATCATGTTTTGCCAAATATGAAAATATGGTTGAAGAGATGGTAAGAAGAGTTGAAAGAGAGGACATTTCCATGTTTTCCTCTTCTTCTGATGATAACATTTGTAGATTAGGAGAAATAAATGGGGATCATGCTTCAAATAGTTGTTCTCCTACAAATTATCCTGAGACTGATGTACTATCAAAATGTGGAATCCCTGATATTGAAGAACATAGTAAGGTTGACTCTTCATCCATTAGAGATGATAGAGATCTAATCCAAGAATCGCTCTTTTTCCAGGCTAATGCAATATGGGGTTTTCCTAATCATATGGATACACATGAAAAGGATACAATATGTTTTGATTATCATCCTGCTAAACTTGAAAATGTTGTTGAAGAGATGATTGTAGCAATAAATTGTGAGGAAGAGTCTTCAAATGTTATTGAAGTATTGCCACATCGTTAAGAAGATAAAGGGATTGATCTTGGTTCTTTTTGTTCTAAAATGGAGGTTGACCAAACCATAATGCCTACATGGGAATTTTCTTCAAAAGTTAATCTAGGTATTGAAATTTTAAATTCAGATAAATATTTTACAGAATTGACAACTGTGACAAATGAAGAAGATGTTTCAATCCAAATGGAACCTCTATATCATGAAGAATCACCTTGTTTCAATTTTTCTTTAGAACCTGAAGTTGCTGAAGAGAATACCTGTGATCCATATGATGCCATTTCATTTCCAAAATCTCTTAAATGCTCCAATGTTCTCAATCCTAGTTTAGTTGTTAATATCTCTACTAAGGATGATATGGTTGATATAAATAGATGTAATTATGTTTCGGTAGTGCATTCAAAATCTAGTGAACATTTTTTTACTTCACAGAAGATATTTGAGCATATGAAAGGTGGTGCGAAAAATGTTTAGAAGAACCAGAGATTTATAATGAAGCATGGTTATTCAGAAAGGTCATGTGGGTTACTATATTACAAATTGCTTTCAGACTTATTTTCAGCAATGAAGGTGTTTCTAGATGTTATTAGTGTTGTTTCAAACTGGTGAAGCATCTTCCTCTATTTTGGAAAGGATCATATTTCTCTATTCTATTCAATGAGCATGTATGATTCCTTCCTTGTTCTCTATTCTGTTGGTGAGGTATCCTCACGTGTAGTAGTTAGGTTTTGCTTTCCAATTTTGGGTGTGTTTAGTGCAGCCTTTTCCTCTTGGAGTAGTATAGTCTTCTTCTATTTTTTTACATTGTTATCTTCCTATTTTGGTAAGTTCAGTTCACCTTGCACTCCTCTGCTCTCCCAGCAAGAAGCTCTTTGTTTACTCTCTTCTTGGACCAACTCTATAGCCCAATGCATAAGGCCTATTCTATGAAACCTATGATTCTGGATTCTTTATGTACTTTGCAGCACATAATCCCCATCCAGAGCCAGCTATAGGTGCACTTTTAGTACACCATTTTAAAATCTTTTAGAGTCACCTCCTATGAAGAATTCTCCAAAATTGTTTTCAGTTAGCTCAATAATGTTTCTATGAAGGATAAAGATCAAAGTTCTAATGCATATGTGAATGTTCCTATGCCTCAATCCAGAATTCATTGCATCAATTCAGTATTACAGATTTCTTGCTAAGAAAGAGGTTACTAGACATGCCAAAAATGATGGATATTGCTGCTATTTATGGACATGACAATTTAGATTTGACACAATTACTAGTTTTCAATTCTTCAAAGTCACAACCTGGATTAGCTAACAATTTGGGAGGAGTGATTCCTCAATTTTTTCTTATAGTTGATACAATGGATCATCGTGCTCCCCTTCCTTAGAAGTTCTATCTTCCTCTAGAGAAAATGAGAATTCATTAGTTGGACAACTTCATGGAGATCTTTGGGAGGTATTGGACTTCATAAATGATGCAGTTGTTACTCTGGATGCCTTTGTGGAAGCCTATGATCCTATTGCACCATTATTCATCTCTTCAAGAGTTTCCAAGGAAGATCCAAACTCTAGCAATGGAGCAGATCTTGAGAATTATTCTTGGACACGAACTTTATTCAAGGTCACAATTACCATACCTCTTACACCTAGTACTACAAGAAGATCGATTATTTGTGAAATTAAAAAAGAATAGTATAAAGGCAAGGCTAAAAGGGAAGCATCTTATACTAAATGGTGAACTTTCTAAGCTGGTTAAAGTGGATGATTGCTTCTAGAGTATAGAAGATGGAAAGGTACTCCCAATTTTATTGAAAACGTAGAATCAAATGGAGTGGTGGAATTGTGTTGTAAAGGGTGAACCTGTAATCAATACTTAGAAAGTAGATCCTAAGAATAGCAAGCTTTTTGACCTAGATGTAGAAAAATGACAGACAGTGGAAAAAATGACATTTGATCAACGCCAAAAGACCATGAGATTACCTACAAGTGAGGAACAACAGAATTAAGAAATACTGAAGAAATTTATGGCCTAGTACCCTGAAATGGAATTCTCAAAGGTAAACATATCTAATCTCTTTTATCTACTATGGTCTTTAGTGGATGAGAATGCTCTTTACAGCTGCTATTCAAACATTGCACTAGAAGATCAAGGGTAGATGTGTATGGTAAATCCTTCAACCATTCTCCACAAGATGCATCAGAATTATTCTGATCCACTAGAATTGAGTCTCTAATTGCATATGATTGTTCTGAAGCTGTGTTACTAATGGTAACTATTCTTGGAGGACTTATTACAGGAACTTCTATGGGCATATGGACTTGATTTAAGGCAAGTGATCATGTCATTATGATTGGTTCTATAGTTATGCTGATGGGAACAATTCTAGTTGGTTTGACTCTTTTTGTGGAAGAAAGTGTAGTGACATCCATTTATATTTGATATGTTGAAGATCCTTCATTAATCAATAGATGGGATGAGGAATTTTACATTCAGATAATCAAAGGCATTACATCAAAATCTATAGCATAGAAGCTCATGAAACATTGATGTTTAACCCATGTTGTGCTTGATTATTTCCAAGCTAATTGATTTACCCCCAAGATATATGAGATACATTGAAGGAGAAGGCTCATTTTTTGAAGAAGTGAAGACATCTTTGGCCAAAGATATTTGCATTTTAATTTATCTTCTATTGTGATAGAGATTCTGTCAAAAAGAATTATAAAGGATGAAATTATGCAGAGAATCTCACATTGGACGTTGATGTGTGAGTTAACCTATTTGAGTGCAATATTAGGCTACTTGATGGGCTTATTTCAGCACATTTACTTGCAACCGACTCATCGAAGAAGAGTTTTTGAGAACCATACAAGGACCAATTGCTCATTCTTGCCAATGATTTGGGCCAACATTTTTTTTACGAGATTTTGATACTCCAACTGGTCTTCCATATGCATGTATTAATCTTAAGCATGGAGTCATGGAGAATGAGATAACTTAGACGAGCACATCTAGCTATGGTTCCCTCATACTTGAAATGGGTGCATTATCAAGATTGACAAGCAAACTTGAGTATGAGGAATCTGCTTTGCATGCTCTTCATAAATTATGGGGCATAAGGAGCTCATTGGATTTAATGGGAACCACACTAGATGTAACAATAGGAGAATGGATTGAACACTCATCTGCAATTAGTGCTGATGTTGATTATTTTTATGAGTATCTTATTAAAGCTCACATCCTCTTCAGAAGGGATGAATATTGGGATATGTTCTCTTTGGCATATACTGCTGTGCAAAAATATTTTCAGCATGGTCCATGGTTCCATGAAGCTGATATGAGAACAAGAAAAGAAACTTACTAGTAGTTCACAAGTCTCTGGGCCTTTTGGTGAGGTTTACATATTTTGGTTGGTGATGTGCTTGCTGCAAATTCAACTCACAATGAATTCTTTAGTGTATGGGAGAGATATGGTGTTCTACCAGAAAGGTACCTATTAGATAGGGACATGTACTACCGAGTCACATGTACGGAAGCCCTGATTGTGTTACTGATGTAGATATGAGTTGGCATGGTTAATGACATGGATGTCCATGTAGGTGCTAATTGGATGCCAATTTGTCTAATGACATGTCATTGTCTGCATCACTGTGTGATGTGGTGAGGTGACTATACTATAGACTGGGATAGGTGTGGTACTGACTATGTCAATTGATTTGGAAATGATGCACAGATTATGCTATGTGTTTAGATTCTACCAATATATATGCACCATGTGGTGCGGTGGTAGGAAATGCAGTGGGTGCTAGAAATCAAATTGCATTTCGGGAAGTCTTTTATGTTTGGCAAAGATCTCAACTAAAATCCCACATTGGTGGGTTTTTTGCATGCACTATTGTATAACATGGAAAGCCTACAGTACTCAATGCAAAGAAGCTCGTCGATAGTTGATTATCACTCATGAGTCATGCTGGTCTAGTTGCTTTGTTGAATCACGGTCACTAAAAAATTGGTTTGTGGGCTCCAGTGGTATGTTAGCTAAGATATAAGTGCCCTCACCAGATTTAGAATATTTTGGTGACACTTGAAACCACTACAATTTGTAGTATGGACTGCCAAATAAATACTTTCTATCGAATAACAGAGGAGTATTCCTTTGCACAGGGCTAAGATCTGATAGTTTTGTTTTGTAAAAAAAATTCTCTACTAGCCCGGCTGGGCATGAAAATTTTCCAAAAAATATAAATTCAAAAATAATAATTTTAGTCATTAAAATAAAATTTAGATATAAAAAAATAATAATCAGATCAATTAAATGATCATATCCGATTTGCAAATCAGTGCCATCAGGTGCTGGTTTGCAAAAAAAATTTGCCTCATGGTCAACTTTAGCTCAGCATAGGGAAATTTATAGTCGATCTTCACTAAATTGACATTTTGGATGCAATGGCGAGGTCAGATCTGGCTCTAGATGGTCCCAATTTCGGTAGATTCTCTAGATTTGGGTCAAGGTGCTGAAGCATGAATGGTCTTGAACAACTTGTGATGAGAATCTCCTCGAGCTCTAATACCATGTAAGAATTTTCCTTATGGAAAAATTCATCCAAGACCAAGGAACTCAAACACAAGCACAACAATAGAACAAAGAGAGAGTATGATTAGAGTGACAATGTATTCTTTCAGTATGCCATGTGAAAGTACACTAGGAGTGCCTATATATAAATGCCTCTATAGAGCCTCTAGAATGCATAGAAGTCAGCATCATGATAATTCATACAACTAGGCACATGTCCACTAGATATGGGTTAGCCTCCATTAAGCACAGAAGTAAGTGCAGTGATGTGAGGATAAGCCTATAATGGTGTATCATGCAAATAAGTGGTGTAGACAACATGTGCTAAAAAGGGACTCTGAATAACTATTTTGTCTACATGAAAACTTAGTGAATGATGCAAACTAAAGTTTTGTAGACACATGTGCTAAATTAGAGTTGTGTACTTTTGTGTTGTCAACATGATAACTCATGAGAGTACACAAATTGCTAAGTGTCTCACCTAAATAAATAATAAAATAATGCATTAACCTAAGTAAACTTAAGTAAGTGTAAATGGTAAATATGTATTTACACCAAAAACTTGGAATTTCATCCTGTTAAAGGCTTTATACAATGGCTATTAAACCAACCTATCTCCATAGGATTTCATTCTGCTGTAACAATTGTTGGAAAGTATAGCAGAATGTTTGACCTGATTACTTTCAATCTACTATTGCTGGTTTCAGATCCTTGTTCCATCTAATCTAATCCTCACTGATCTGGTATTGTTGTAACCTTAATCCTTTGTTCTAATAACTGATTCTACAATTTTGTCCTTCTTCTAAGTAAATTCACCCCTTTCACTTCCTTCAAAACTTTGCTAGCATTTGCTTCTCATATGCATTCTTTCTCTCACACTGTAAATTTTGGGGTTTTGTCTCCTTAAAAAGATTTCATGACTTAGGGTTACGTATGAATCTATGATTGAGATTCATCCATCTTTCCTGCACAAATCATTCCATTTTTTTGATTGGTTGCATGTTGATTGCATATTTCAGATTTGATCTTATATTTAATCCTTTGAGATTTATTCATATGTCAGCTCAAAAATGATTTATATCTTAGTTTGTGAAGGCACAAACTCTTATGTTGATTCTGTATTGCTTGGTACTTACTGATTACTAATTCTCACTACATACTAAATTCTATCTTGCTTGGCACTTGAACTTGCTCAGCACCTATTAGTCACTTGGCACAGATAGTTTACTTGACACTGTCTATTTTCTCAGCATCTGAATGACTTGATACTTGTTGAATTTTTGGCTTGGCACACATTTTAACTCGGCATCTATATTAAACTTGACATAAACTTAGAAATTTTCTTAAGTGTGTTGACACTCAATTGTCAAAACCAATCTGAGATCAATAGAAATACCATTGCAAATATTTTTCCCAAATAGTAAGTGTGAACAACATAGAAATGAGACTATAGTCATGAAAAAATTAACTACATATATTTTGGAAAGTCCTAACACAAATCCTTGGATTTCTTTTATCATTATAAGTCTTGAGACAAGGTATCTCAATGTTATGTTGAATAATATCATGAAGGATGTCTAAGGAAAGGGGATTAGCAATATCACATATAGGTATGTTATACTTAGATTTAGTGAATTGACCCACTTGTTGTTGCAAAGAGGTGACATTTGTTAGTGTGAATGTTGATGATATTCCTACGGGGGAGTATGTTAACATTGCTAGAGATGTAATTGAGTACCTATGTTTTGTATTCATGAAAATGTTTTTCATTGATGTCAAAATATACATTGTTCTGTGAAGATTAGCAAAATTATAGAGGAATAAATGTGTTGGTGTAAATAATTATTTACTATTTACACTTACTTTACTTAGTTTAATGCATATTTTTATTATTTATTTATTAGCAACCTAGGAGTATGCATACTCTTGTGAGTTGTCATGTTGACAACATAGGAGTCCACACCTCTTTTATGCACATGGTTTGTACAACACAGGAGTTAGCACACTAATTAAGCACATGGTGTTTACAATTTTCTCATTCTTATCCACTCAACTAGAATGATGGATAAGGCATTTGCTTGGTTGTCAATACTTATCTTATCTCCTAGTTTTTTCTAGACACATTCTAGGTGCTTCATAAGAGGCCTTTATATTCAGGCACTCCTAGTGTGTTTGTACATCATATCATATAATGAACAAAGCAATGTATTCAGACATACTCTGAGTAATAGATCATATCCATTTTTGGTCTATAGTTTTGCTTGTGTTTGAGTTCTTAGTTTCTAGTGAATTTTACCCTTAGGCAAATACTTACATGGTATCAAAGCTATATCAAATTCTTACACGTTATTAGAGCTCTTGGAGATTTTTTCATCACATAGTCATTGAGACTGCTCTTGCTTCATCACCACAGCCTAACTCTAGATTATCACAAAAATTGGGAGTGTCCAACACTATATCTGACCTCATCATTGTGTCTAGAATGCTGATTTGGTGAAAATTGGTTATAAATTTGGCTATCTTCAGCCATAGTCAATCGTGAGGGAATTTGTTTTTGCAAACTACACCCTGGAGGCCCCGATTTGCAACATGGTTATGATTTTAAGATCTGCAATTTAATTATTTAGATCTAGTATTTTTATTTTTCTCTATAGCATATTTTTAGAACTTTAGGCTAGGTGGCCTTACAGAGAAATTTTTTTTGTAGGTACTAGGCTGTCAGATCCTGGCCTTGTAGGTTCACATAGGTAATTTTTGGTGAATTTATTTTGGCATTGCACTAAAATTTGGCTACTCCCACACTTTCTGAGCCATTTTTCCAACATAATTGGTGGTCACAAGGGGCTTTCATAACTACTGATCACATTCACTGCACAAGCAACCAAAGTTCTTGGTGGCTGCTTCTTATTTTAAACTTGGGCAACATTTTCATTTTAAACACCCATCGGTGTCAACCCACGTTCAATGTGGGATTAAACTTTCCCACCAGCAATACTGATTCACAACTTTTGGCAAGCATGTGATTTTCTAGCATATATAAAACCTCTTTGGTGACATATTCCCATTCCCAACATTGGGGAATTTTTTGGACATCGTGTGAGGGCATCAACATTTGGAGTTTAAAACTCCTACATAACCTTTGGTATATTTCGGTGGCTGAATACCTTTTTAGACAATGCTTTTTGACAGCAAGAAGTGGTTTACGGTGCTATTTTTATCTCCCAACTCATGGTTTTCTCAAACACTTTGGCATGTCATATTTTGGCACACAGAAACAAAAAATCTAGCAGGTGTTTGTGGATATTGCCCTGCACAGTGGCTATTTCACTTGCTAATTATTCCAACTCACCGAATCTCTAGTGATCGCAAAAGGGCTAATCAGTATTAATTTTCCTAGTGACAGGTTTTAAACCCTTAGTCACTATTTTTATTTTGGGAGAAAAGTCATGTTTCTCAGCTACAGAGAAGCACATTCAGGCAACATTTGAAATTACCACCTATGGACAGACTGCAATAGTTGGGCTCCCATGTGGACTCTTATTCCTACCACATGGACACTATAGATAAGATAGGCCACATCAAACCCTATAAGCATAGTCAAGATAGGGACACGTCAGCTAAAATTGCCATGTCTACCACATCATCAATCCATACATTACATATAGTATGGACATCCTTGTCACCTAACACATCAATAGAGGGCCTAGATTTTTGCTGATGTCATCATAGAACTAGTTTAAATTTTTCATCCATTTGACTATCAGACCTAGTCATTTTGCAACTAAAACATTAGTCATTTGACTGTCAATTTTAACATTGAAATTTCTATTCCAAACCCCTCTCTGGATTGCATTTTAGTTTGGCAGCCTAACTTTGCAAGCTCATATCTCAAACATCCAGACTCCAATTTAGGTACAATTTTTTCGAAATTGGGTAGAATTTCTTGAATTTTCTAGTTTTGGTGCATGGATTAGTTAGAATTTGTGTCTTTTCGGTGACTATACCTACTCAATCCTACAATTTGCAACTTGAAATGATCCATATAGGTTCATCTAGACTCCTTTTCAAGTTCTATTTTTTTTGAAAGTGCATATTTTTTCATCTACTTTCTAGATCTGTAGTCGAATTCTAGGGTTGTGTGGACCAATTTCTCACTTACAGAACTAAGGTCATTTCTGCATTATTTTTCTTTTAGAATTCAACTACAATGTTTAGTTCTAGTTTTAGGCCTCAAGTGATAGTTACAACAAACAAAATTAGAGGTTTACTTTGTTCATTTTTGACAAGTATACACACCACATATAAACTGCCAATAACATCTTTTTCAGAGGGGGGGGGGGGGGGGGGGGAGGGGTGTTGTTCTTTGATTCTTTGGAGGTTCATTGATTGATCTCATGGAGTCTTATCAAATTTGTCAGTCTAGTATTAGACCACAGTTGACAACAAGGAACTATCACAAATGGAGTACTTTGCTAGTTCACCATCTAAGAGAACATCCAAAATTACTTCCTTATCTCTATTCAATGCCACCACATTTTAATTGGACACATCTTGTAAACCTTTTTCACTTTCTATATAATAGTATGACTAGGGAATCTTTTGCTCCTCTTAGAATGGCACATTTTCCTTATGATATTTGAATGTCTATTTGGGAAGCATATGGAGATCCATGTGTTCCTCCATCTCCAGAGGACATTCTACATCCACTCACTCCAGCTATGGTTTCTTTGACTCTAGATGAGATCACACCTCCAATTTATGTTGCTCCTACCAATCCTATTCCAGCCACAGATGCTTTGAATTTAGTGTAGTAGGACCATTTATGTCTTCCTACTCTACCTTCATGCAAAGACTTGCTTTCTAACATTGCACAGTTGTTCATGGAGTCTCACATTGAAGATGTGGGAGACATTATTGATGATATTCATCTTCTTTTAGAGGTGGATACTTCTTCTTTTGCAGTAGTGATAGATTCATGTATTTTAGCACTACAGGGTACACATGGTCTTCCAAGTGATGATTTCTTGCTAGACATCTCAACTTTGTTCTTGGAGTCACACACAATAGATATGGGAGACTTTTATGATGATTTATCATTTCTCTTTGCTGAGGATTATTCTACAATTGTTGCAAGAGCCCACTCTGACCCTTAAGTCCACTCTCTCTATGATCAATCCTTCTAGGTTGGCATGATTGTGGATTCTCATTTACAGCATCTGCAAGAGTTCTTTTCATCAGTTGAGAAGAGAGTTGGTTTCATCAGACAAGTTCTATCACATTCCTTGTTTTCTTTGTACTTCTCTTCAATAGTTTTGGAGGAAGCCACCATTATTATTGACACAAGGACACTTGGACAAGTTTCATCAACACCAGTCATCATAGAGAAGTATGCGTACTCTTGTGAGTTGTCATGTTGACAACATAGGAGTCTGCGCCTCTTTTATGTGCATGGTGTCTACAATGCAGGAGTTAGCACACTAATTAAGCACATGGTGTTTATAACCTTCTTATTCTTATCCACTCATCTAGATTGATGGATAAGGCATGTGCTTAGTTGTCAACACTTATCTTATCTCCTAGTTGTTTCTAGATAGATTTTAGGTGCTTCCTAGGAGGCCTTTATATAGAGGCACTCCTAGTGTGTTTATACATCATATCATATATTGAACAGAGCAATGTATTCAGACATACTCTGAGTAATAGATCATATCCATTTTCGGTCTACAGTTGTGCTTGTGTTTGAGTTCTTAGTTTCTAGGTGAATTTTCCCTTAGGCAAATTCTTACATGGTATTAGAGCTATACCAAATTCTTACAAAATGTTTGGCATAGTCAATGGTTAACAATTTGAGTTCTACATGTTTGGGAAAATATGCATTGATATCTATCGATGTTATGTTGATGAGTTTAGAAAGAAATATAAAGATATACTAAAGTTTTGTGATGATTTCTAGAGGAAGCTTTTAGAGAGAGTTTTTGGAAAGCAGGTACTAGTAAAACAATTATATCTTTTACTAGAGATGGAATTTAGTTAACTGATCTTAGAAGATAGTCAGAGACATATTAAAGATGTTATGTTCAAGATAGAGATATAAGATACATAGTTTCAGATGACATATGAAGTATGTTCAGTATGTTGTTTCCTATGTGCCGACTATTGATTAACTCATTATGGGAATTTTTAATTGTAATATAATGTGTAATTTCAATATTTTAATGATGTCCTATATTAATCATTCTAAATTCAGAAAGCCTCATGGATCACTCAATACTTGTTTTAGGACCTAGTATAAAGGAAGGATTTTTTCCTTGTGGTAAAATGTACATGTGATCCTATGTGGATGGTTATTGTGTATGTGAGATTAAGTGCACATTTAGCTATGATCAGAATAAACATTGATGTTAAGGATGTAGTGTGAGATTCAAAGGAATTGTATTGGAAAAGGATTTTTTATTTAGTCATTTTAGAACTTAGATATATTATCATGAAGATTTTTTATTGAAGACAATATGAGGCTATTTGAATAGTGGGTTCAATTGTCCTCCTTTCAACTCCTAATAGGGTTCACACATCTTCTAACATGCTTCAAATCTCCTCACATAGATTTAACATTTCCTAATAGGGACTCATATGTACTGATTGTATTGTTGTCACTTATATTGCACCTTTATGTTGCACTTGGTAAGAAAAGGGGACAGAGAGAAACATAACATAAACTTAAACTAAATCAACAATATTCCCCTTTTTGAATTGGTTGAATCCTCACAATTTTTTTTTGAATTTTATTCCCACCTAGCTCCCTATGCCTAGCTCTACCTTTGAATTTAGCCCCTAGCTTTGACCCGACTTCTGCACCTAGCTTCAACTTTGGCTTTGGCCCCTAGCTTCAATTTAGATTCTGCACTTGGCTTTCAGCTTGTTATAAGCTAATTTTTTTGGATTCTCTTCCCCCTTGGCTCCCTGCACCTAACTTTAGCTTTAGCTTCGACCCTTGGCTTCTATCCAGCTTCTACGCCTAGCTTTGACTTCAACTTTGGCTCTTGTGCCTGGTTTTGGCTTTGGATTTGGCTTCTACACCTGGCTTCAGCTTGGGCTTGAGTCCTATTTTGTCTCCTGCATCTAGATTTGGCTTCCTATTTGGCTTTTCACCTAGCTCCTTGTGCCTAGCTTCAACTTTAGACTTGGCTTCTGCAACTAGCTTTGGCTTTTAGCCTAAGTCCTATTTTGTCTCTTGCATTTGGATTCTTTTTGATGGCTGCTTCAACTTCTTCTCTTGTGTCTGAATTTTTGGTAGTCACTTTGGCCATTATTGATTGGACTAGGATTTTTCCAAGAGTTGTGGGTGGTATGGCCATTTCCTATGTTGATGTGGGTGCATTTGAGGCAGGTATTGGTGGTCAAACTATGTAGCTAGCGTTTTGTGATACTGTGCATTTGAGGTTCTATGACATTATGTTGGTTGTGGTATGTAACCCAAAAAGGCTTCATTTAAATTCTTCTATAGTTGATGAGATTTCTATTAATATGGATGATCTCTTGGATTCTACTACTATCTTTCACTTTAAGGGTTTTTGGCTCTCTCTTTCAGATTTTCATACATGTATATCCTATATTTGGAAGCCATTCATCTTGAAGAGTGCTCAAATTTACCCTGTGGAAAGGGGCTTTTTTTTTGTGAAATTTGATACTGTAGATGAAATAAATGCCATCCCCAACAATAATTTCTCTTGTGATGGGAAGTTTCCCTTGATGGAAAACATTTGGCACAAGATTTCAACTCGTCGAAATTTTTTTTTAATAAGATCCCTCTATGGGTAAGGCTATTGAATCTTCCCCTTCATCTTTGGCTAGAACCTTTCCTACAGGAGGTGGGGAATGTTCTTGGAGACTTCATGAAATCTTATTGAGCTACTTTTGGCTTGTATCAGACAACATTTTCTCACATGCTTGTTGAGATCGACATTTCTAAGGGACTCCCTGATATGATTTATGTGGATTCTCCTCTTGGTTCTTGGAATATTCTTCTAGACTATGAGGGTATCCCCTTCCACTGTCAGAATTGCCACTTGATAGGTCACTTGGCTGCCAGGTGCTCTTCTGATAAATCTAGACTGAAAATGTCCCTTCTTGTTGGAAGGGGGTCTTAGAAGACCACTACACATATGAGAAGGTTGTTGAGAACTCTTCTTAGAATCTATCTTCTCCTAGCATCTTCAAGAAGGTTGTTTCATTGACCCCTTTCGTAGTGACTATAGGCTTATCTCTAGTTACTATTCTTATTCTTGGTTTTCTTGCCACTATCCCTATTTCTAGGGTGGATTCTTGTTCTATCTCTATTATTTTGTCCCATCCTCTAGCTCCTTCAGTGGTGATAGCAGGTCTATCTCTGGATATTCCAGTTTCTAGCTTGGACTCTGCTCTTATCTCTATTGGTTTGCCCACTTCGAACTTCTTGTTGATGGATCCACTTTTGGCTCCTTCAGTTGTGGTTGCCAGTCTATCTTTTGGTGTTTCCAAGGTAGTTCATCCTGTGGTACCTTTTTCTGGGTGCCACTATTCTATCTCAGGTCTCTACTGTCACATCCTCTTCTACGACCTTTTTGCTTACTTCTAGGGTTTTAGGTTCTGGCTATGATGGTGCTGATTTTTAGTGGCAGAAGGCTACTAGTTTGGTGGAGGATGGATGGACTATAGTAAAAGGAAAAAAGGTAAATCCATCCACTCCCTCTTTTGATATGGTACTAAGGTCTTACAATAAGGGTTCAAAAGGGAAAGTTTGACTCTCCTAGCTTTTGGCTAGTTGTCACCTGGCTCTTTTGGCCTTTTCTTGTTGGCAA
Organism: Cupressus sempervirens; assembly: GCA_028749045.1. Lineage (NCBI taxonomy): Eukaryota > Viridiplantae > Streptophyta > Pinopsida > Cupressales > Cupressaceae > Cupressus > Cupressus sempervirens. Next base: position 26,368,455 of record CM053785.1, on the reverse strand, counting down.
TGTGTTTCATTATGGGGTTTTAGGAGCCCAGGAAAAACCTATTTTTTTGGCTATTGTTGTCTTGTTTTATGTTTTGCCACTTTGGTCACATGTTTCACCATTGTTGACTCATATAGGGTTTTAGGCACCCTTCAAAACCTGGTTGTGTGGCTGATGAGTACTATGTTATCTACGATGCCACTTTGGTCACTACTATTTCATGACCCATTCTTCCTTAGGACTATAGTTTTTTTTGGTTTGGGCTTCATTGAAAATTCTTGAATTGTAAAGGGTTTCAAGGTCCCTTCAAATCATGTTTATCTTATCAAAAACATAAACTTAAACTGTAAATGAAGGTGATTCATCAAAACTATAAAGTGATGCAACCTTGAATGAAAATCACAACTTGAAATGAGTAAAATAATTTCATCATAGAAAGATCCTATTAACATTAAGTGCATGAAATGTAACAAGGTGTGTGGTTTGAAAGAAGGAAACTTGTTCACAACTTTCAAACTTAGCTTACACACAAATCACACTTAATTCAAAACCACTTCTCAAATCCCTCTCAAACACTTAACATAAGCCAAGGTTTTATGAAAACACACTAAATTAAAGCTAAAAATACTTAAGAGACAATGAAAAATTTGAAATAGGGCCAAGAGGATCACTTCTATGTCATATCTAGAAGGATTAAAGGCTCAAAAACTCCATCACAAAATGATGCATGAGCTACAAACAAGACTATCTTTGCAAGGAAAAACAAGGCCCCTTGCAATGAGATAAAATGCAAGAAATAGCATGAAATATGCCCAAGAATGGGATATAAACAGGCTCAAACCCCATACGATGTATTATCTCCTAAAAATGGAAGCATATCCATGATTTTCCTCTAATCAACTAGTAGGTGAAATTTGTCATCTCCATGGATCATGCTAAAATCTAGTATCAAGCATCCATCATCTCCACAAAATTTGGAAATGGATAAGGAAAATACTATTAATAAATATCTTAATAAATAAATAAAGGAATTCAAATCCATGAATCATACTTCCCAATATCTGAACTTTGCATACAGACACATTATTAGCTGATATATCTTCCATGATTCACTAAACAAATATGCTTCTAAAGCTTGCATATTTAACTTTCCAAATCCCCAAATATGAATTTAAAGATAACATTTAAATAAAATGATTTATAATGTATTATTTTATTTTATTTTTTACAATAATAATAAATGCATCATAATTTCTTGCAATTTGGGCATTTACAATTCAAATATTCAGCTATTTAAAAACATGTGTCAACATTTATTTAAAGAGGACAATTTTTTTTTAAATGGATTATATGGACCCTTATATGTCTATAAATTGTTTTTAGAAACAACAATATTTGTTCCCAACATCACTATATAGCCCTTCAAAAATTTATAGAGTAATAGAAAACCATATGTGGCCATACCAAATTTTTCTTTCTCTGATGTAGGTTCAAAATTAATTTCTAAGTAGGTAGTTTTTAGAAAATGAACTAAATGACCCTCTTAAATTCCTTATAATTTTTCCTAGAAACAATAAATTTTTTTTCTAATATCAATATCTAACTTTTCACCAATTTATAGGGTCATGTGAGTCCATATGTAGCCGTACCAAAATTTTCAAGTGGATATAACAATAGAATCACATACTTTCTGTAGCAACATGTAACTTCAGATTTCTTGTAGCAATGCCCTTTGATGAAAATAGTCACTACTTAAGGTTTCCAAATTCTTTTAGCATGTATTTCACCATTTTATTCCCATGGCTACACTTTACTTCCTTCAGCAACCTTCATTATGTTTTCTCCTCTAGCATTGGGCTTATGCAAATTTTAGCCTATGATGCAGTTCCTATCACCATGAAAGCTCCTGATCCAATGAATGTTTTTTTTATCCTCGTATTCTTTTTTTGCGATCCTTTAGATTTAAGGCTACTAAGTGTCACCAATTTGAATGATAAGAAAAATTGATAACATTTCTAGTGACTTTACTAATTGCTTGTCTGCTAAGCATGACCTGACTAGTTGATGCAGGAGCATCCGGGGTTGCCTTGTTATCCTTCTCATTTTGTTCATTCTACATGTTGATGAAGAATTACTTTAGCTCTAGTGTATTCCAAGTGACCCTTCATTCACCAAGTTACTCAGTGTATGCCAAGTGAACCTTCATTCACCAAGTTACCTAGTGTATGCCAAGTGACCCTTCATTAACCGAGTTACCCAGTGTACGCCAAGTGACACTTCATTAACCAAGTTACTCAGTGTATGCCAATTGACTCTTCATTCACCAAGTTACCTGCTATATGCCAAGTGATCCTTCATTAACCAAGTGATTCTTCATTAACTTAGTTACCCAGTGTATGCCAAGTGACTCTTCATTTGCCAAGTTACCCAGTGTACGCCAAGTGACCCTTCATTCACCAACTTACCAAGTGTAAACTAAGTGACCCTTCATTAACTAAGTTACCTAGAGTATGCCAAGTGACTCTTCATTAACTGAGTTACCCAGTGTATGCCAAGTGACTCTTCATTCGCCAAGTTACCTAGTGTACGCCAAGTGACCCTTCATCTGCTGAGTTACCTAGTATATGCCAAGTGACTCTTCATTCGCCAAGTTACCTAGTGTATACCAAGTGACCTTCATTCATTGAGTTATCGATTATATGCCAAGTGTCAGCATTTGGACATGATTTTTGTGAGATGACTTGCGAGATTTATTTTTATTTGCAACATTTATGTTCAGATATTTTCTTGGGATGCATCCAGACTGTTGTTGGGTCAACCTTCCTCTTCTGTAATGTTCTAAAATAATTTGTAAGCCATTTTGGCAAGTATATATATAGTTTTTAGGGTTAGAGTTAGGGAAGTTTTTGGGAAGAAGATTAGCGAGCAGAACTGAAAGTATGAATTTGCAGTTGGATCTTTGCATGTGAATGTATTTGTAATTGGTCATAACCTAGAAGGCCATACAGCTAGGCATGTATGAAGATATTTTGATGAATCAATAAAAGTAATTCACTCTTCTTCCTCCTTTGGTTGTTGTTCTTTATGTTTTCTTTCGTTGTGTTAACTCTTCCAAGGTGGTTTGGATAGTTGAGTGAGCCTTTGGCCCTAGTTATTCACCCTTTTTCCAATATCAATTCATATTAGAGCTTGAGGTTCATCCTTGTGGAGGTTGGATCATGTAGAACTCTAATTTGGATTTGGTTGTATGGTGGCAGATCTACAAATTTGACCTATAACTTGCAGAGGGTTACGATCTAGCAGGAATCGGATTTGTAAAGATGGTTCATGGTAGAGGAAATAATGTTCATAATGCTATATTAGATCAGTTGAGACAAATTGCAACCAAATTAGATGTTGTGGGGATAGCCCAAAGGAGAGGAGCACATCTTGATGATGTAAGTGATGATGAAGCAACAACACCAAACCATAATCCAGAACCTAAAGTGGACCAAGATGAGGAAAGATTGTTGCAAATATTATTTAAGGAAAATTCAAAGCCTACTGTAAAATTTGTTCCTTATGATGGAAAACTAGATACCAATGCTTTGTTGGATTGGATCTCTGATATGGAGAAGTTCTTTGACTATGAAAAAACTCTTGATAAAAAAAAGGTGAAGATTGCAGTCACTAGGTTGAAAGGTCATGCATCACTATGGTGGGAACACTTGCAAATTGGTAAACAAAGGAGAGGAAAGGAGAAGATCAAAACTTAGCGAAAGATGGTGAAAAAGGTAAAGAACAAATTCCTTCCTGCTAATTACCAAGCTAGCTTTTTGAGAAAGATGCAAAATTTGAAACAAAAGGACATGATTGTGAAAGAATATACTAACGAATTTTATAGATTGGACATCAGATCTGGACATGTGGATGATGATGTTGAGAAAATTGCAAGGTACATTAATGGATTGAAATATGGAATTCAAGATGAAATAAGCTTTGTGAAGTTGGAAAGTGTAGAAGAAGCATATCAATATTCCTTGAAATCTTAGGAGATCTTGACAAAGAAGCATGAACAAAGACAAAGAGGTAGAGGTGGTAGATTTCAGAGAGGCAGAGGTAGATCTTATGGAGCAAGTAACATATCCGATAGTTCTATACAGGATACAAGCAAATTTGAATGGAAGAATAATGAAAAAGGCAAGATTGAATGGAAAAGTGATCATTTTTATCGAGGAGGTGCTAATTTTTACCGAGGAAGCAGTAATTCCTATTCTAGGGGTGGATTTCATGGTAATTTTTTTAGATGTGGTAAGAGGGACATAGAACTTTTAAATGTAGATCCTCTGAAAGTAGGCAAGGTAATAGTAATGTTGTGATTCAAGAAGATGATGAGGGTTCACCAAGTGGACTTGAGGTTGGAGAAAATATAATGGTGAGAAGAACCTTATGTAATAAGGGAAGTGATGAGGAACCTATTTGAAGGAGAAGTCTTTTCAAGACCAGATTTAAGATGGCTAGAAAATGCTGCAAGGTGATTATTGATAGTGAAAGTTCTACAAATTTGGCATCAAAAGAGCTAGCTACCGAGTTTTAGTTGTAGAGGCTACAACATCCCAAACCTTATCATGTTTCATGGATCAAAGATAAGAATAAAATATTGGTAAGTGAACAATGCCTTGTGAAGTTCAAAAGTGGACATTACTTTGATGAAGTTTTGTGTGATATTATGCCCATGGACTGTTGTCATATTTTGTTGGATAGACCTTGGCAATATGATAGATATGTTGTACATGATGGAAGATTGAATCAATATACTCTTTGGGTAAATGAGAAGAAACAAACATTGATGCCTTTAATTGAAAGTCCAGATGAGGTTAATGGTACTGCTATAAAAATTTGCATGGTTAATGGGAAACAATTTGTAAATGAAATAAAAAGGAATCAATTCTATTTTGCCATAGTTCCTAGAGGATTGAGTGTTGGTAGTAATGACTAAGTAGCAGAAGCTAGTAATGACTAAGTGACAATAGATAGTGATAGCCGAGTGCCAGTAGAAATTACTGAATTTTTGAATGAGTATAAAGAAATGATTGCTGATGATATTCATGATGCTTTACCTCTAGTAAGAAGTATAAGTCATTGTATGGATCTAATTCCTAGGGCTAGTTTTCCAAACAAAGCACCATATAGATTGAAACCTATAGAGAATGAAGAACTTAATAGACAAGTGCATGAGTTGTTGCAAAAAGGTTTGATCAGAGAAAGCTTGAGTCCATGTGTTGTACCTATTGTATTAGGACCTAAAAAGAATAAAGAATGGAGAATGTGTATTCCAGAGCTATTAACAAAATCACAGTGAAATATAGGTTTCCTATGCCAAGGATGGATGACATAATGGATTTTTTGAGTTGATAAAAGTATTTTACCAAGATTGATTTGAAGAGTGGCTATCATTAGATCAAAATTAGAGAAGGTGATGAATGGAAGACTGCTTTCAAGACAAAAGATGGTTTGTATGAATGGTTGGTTATGCCTTTTGGTTTGACTAATGCACCTAGTACTTTCATGAGGTTGATGAATGAAGTTCAAAAAAGATTCTTAGGTAAGTTTGTGATTGTTTATTTGGATATTCTAATATTAATCAAGACTAAGGAAGAACATCTTGAGCATATTAGACAAGTATTGTAGAGGTTGAAAGAGGAAAAGTTGCTGATTAATCTGAAAAAGTGTTCTTTTATGCAAGAGGAGATTGTGTATTTCAGATTTGTGATTTCAGTTGATGGATTGAACATGGATCCTGAGAAGGTTAAAGAAATTTTGGAATGGCCTACACTTGAGAATGTGGGTGAGGTAATATCATTTCATGGTTTAGCTAGTTTTACAAAAAGTTTATAAAGAATTTCAATGTTGTTTGTAATGTGTTGATTGAAACAACGAGGGGAGATAAAAAGGAATTCAAGTGGACACATGGAGCTGATAAAAGTTTTGAGACTTTGAAACAAAAGGTTTCTGAATTACTTGTATTGGCTTTACCTAATTTCAAAAAAGTATTTCAAGTTGAATGTGATGCAAGTGGTAATGCAATAGGAGCTGTATTAAGTCAAGAAGGTAAGCCTATTGCTTTCTTTAGTGAAAAGTTGAATGATGCTAAAAGGAAATATTCTATGTATGATCAAGAGTTTTATGCTATTGTTCAAGCCTTGAGGAAGTGGAGACATTATTTGATTCTTAAAGAGTTTGTGCTATATAATGATCATAAAGATTTACAATACTTAGGAAGTCAACGTAAATTGAATCAAAGACATATGAAGTGGGTTGAGTACTTGTAGAGTTTTATATTTGTGATCAAGCATAAGAGTGGAGTTACTAATAGAGTTGCTAATGCATTGAGTAGAAGATGTTCTTTGTTGACTGAAATGAAGGTTGAAGTTCTTGGTTTTGATGAAATGAAAGAATTGTATGGTGATGATCCTAATTTTTTTAAGGTGTGGAGAGACTACAGAGCACCAAATCAGATAGATCATATAAGTAAGTATAACGAGTATTTCATTCAAGAAGGTATGTTTTTCAAAGGTATTCAAAGTATTCCTAGAAGTCCTATGAGGTTGAATCTGATTAAGGAAAAACATAGTGGTGGATTAACTGGACATTTTGGAATTGATAAGACTTTGAGTTTGCTGAAAGAGAAGTATTATTGGCCAAAAATGTATAAGGATGTTCAGAAATTTGTAAAGAGTTGTGGAGTTTGTCAAGTTGCAAAGGGAGTGAGTCAAAATACTAGTTTGTATACACCTATTACTATTCTTGAGAAACCTTGGACTGACATCGGTATGGATTTTGTTCTTGGATTGCCTCAGACAGTGAAGGGTATGATTCTATATTTGTTGTAGGGGAAAAATTTTCTAAGATGGATCATTTTATACCATGTAAGAAGACATCAGATGCTGAGCATGTTGCTGAACTTTTCTTTAAAGAGATTGTGAGATTGCATGGATTACCAAGAAGTATTATTTTAGACAGAGATAGTAAGTTTGTTGGCTATTTTTGGAAGACTTTGTGGAAGAAGATGGGTACTTAGTTGAAGTTTAGTTCTACATTCCATCCACAAATAGATGGACAGACAGAAGTTGTGAATAGAAGTTTGGGCAATTTGCTAAAATTTTTAATTGGGAATAAGCCAAGTAATTAGGAGATGGTATTGACACAAGCTGAATTTGAATACAATAATTCTATGAATAGGAGTACAGGGAAGACACCTTTTGATATTGTTACTGGAATGCATCCTAGAGGTATATCAGATTTGAGAGATGTTGCTAGTGAAGAAAAGAAAAGTTTTGCAGGAGAAGAATTTGTTGATTTATGGAGTCTTTGCATAAGGAAGTGAAGTTGAGGTTGGAACAAAGTAATCAAAAGTATAAGGAGAATGCTGATTAGTCTAGAAGACACCATGATTTTTAAGTTGGTGATCAGGTGATGGTTCATCTAAAGAAAGGAAGATTCCCAGTTAGAACATATAGTAAGATGAAGATAAAGAAATTTGGACCCTATAAGATCTTGAAGAAGTTTGACAGTGGTAATGTTTATGAAGTTGAGTTACCTGATGACATGGATATATCTCCTATATTCAATATTGCTGATTTGTATAAGTGTCATGAGTCAGATGATGAAGTTGTTGTATTAGAAGATTATCCTAAGAAGCAGATTGAAGAAGTTGAATAGATATTGGATCATAGAGTTGGTAGGTGCACAAGAGGAAAAGATTACTATGAATATTTGGTAAAGTGGAAGAATAGGCCTATTGAAGATGCTTCATGGATTTCTCAATCTAAGTTGGATTCCACTCAGATTGTGACCACTCAATGATTCAAGAGAATCATTCCTTTTCAACCCCAGTTCTCTAATGCAGGAGCACCCTAGGTTACCTTGTTATCTTGCTCATTTTGTTCATTCTACATGTTGATGTTGAGTTAATATAGCTCTAGTGTACACCAAGTGACCCTTCATTCACCAAGTTACTCAGTGTATGCCAAGTGATCCTTCATTCACCAAGTTACCTAGTGTACACCAAGTGAATCTTCATTAACCGAGTTATCCAATGTATGCCAAGTGACTCTTCATTAACCAAGTTACCCAATGTATGCCAAGTGACTCTTCATTCACCAAGTTACCTAGTGTCTGCCAAGTGACCCTTCATTAACCGAGTTACCTAGTGTACACCAAGTAACTCTTCATTAACCAAGTTACCCAGTGTATGACAAGTGACTCTTCAGTCGCCAAGTTACCTAGTGTATGCCAAGTGACCCTTCATTTGCCAAGTTACCCAGTGTATGCCAAGTGACCCTTCATTAACTAAGTTACCCAGTGTATGCCAAGTGACTCTTTATTAACCAAGTTACTCAATGTATGCCAAGTGACTCTTCATTCGCCAAGTTACCCAGTGTATGCCAAGTGACCCTTTATTCGCTGAGTTACCCAGTGTATGCCAAGTGACTCTTCATTCACTGAGTTACCCAATGTATGCCAAGTGACTCTTCATTCTCAAAGTTACCTAGTGTATGCCGAGTGTCACCATTTGGACGTGATTTCTACAAGCCAACTTGCAGGATTTATTTTTGGTTGTGACATTTATGCTCAGATATTTTCTTGGGATGCATCCAAACCATTATTGGGTTGGCCTTCCTCTTATGTAATGTTCTAGAATAATATATAAGCCATTTTGGCAAGTATATATAAAGTGTTTAGGCTTAGAGTTAGGGAAGTTTTTTGGAAGAAGATTAGCGAGCATAACTGAAAGTACAAATTTGAAGTTGGATCTTTGAATGTGAATGTATTTGTAATTGGTCATAACCTAGAAGGCCTTATAGTTGGGCATGTATGAAGATTTTTTTGTAATAATTTGGCTTAGGCCAGAATTCACCCAAGAACTAAAGAACTCAACACAAGCACACAGTAGACCAAAATAGACAAAGTATGATCAAAATGATGATATTCATTCAATAACTAGATGAGAGTACACTAGGAGTGCCTGAATATAAAGGCCTCAAGAGAGCTTCTAGAATGCATAGAAGTCAGCATCATGATATGTAAAACAACTAGGCACATGTCCACTAGATATAGATTATCCTCCATTAAGCATGGGATTAAATGTGATGATGTGAGGATAAGCCTACAATGGTGCAACACACAAATCAATAGTGTAGACAACATGTGCTAAATGAGGAGTGTGGATAACTATGGTGTCAACATGACAACTCAGTGAATGATGCATACTCCTATGTTGTAGACACCATGTGCATAATTAGAGTTGCGTAACTCAATGAGAGTACAAAAACTCCTAAGTGTCTCACCTAAAATAATAATAAAATAATGCAAAATAATTAAATAATGCATTAACCTAAGTAAAACTTAACTAAGTGTAATACGTAAATACTTATTTACACCAACACCCCCCCTTAAGTGCAACTTAAGGGAATACCCTTAAGCTTACGAAATCTAGGATGAAATTAAATATGGGTCTTGACTATTAGGTACCCATGTACATAATGATATGCTATCTCCCATAAAGCGGGGAAAGAGGGAAAACCTCATGGGAAAAACCCTCCTCGAAAAAGAGAGATAAATAGGGATGCATGGATGGATGGAGTAATCAAGACCCCCCCATTATGACATACATCTAGTATATACATAAGAGAATGATGAGAAGAGGAAGAGAGACAGGATGGGCTCCCCCCAAAAAGAAGAATGCCAAATAGTGACTACTTCGATGAAGAAGCTAATCCAAGATTGCAAAATGGTGTTCCTCCCCTTAGGAAAAAATAATGCCTAAGGTACAAATGAGTTGCTTTCACTATGTGTGGAAAGTATCCCATGGATAAGTGATGTCTCTAAAACCTACTCATCTAACTGAAGAACCTGTCTCAAAGAACTATATATCTCTACAACTGATGAAGAACCCTATTGCAACTGTTGATCATAAGTATCCATAATCACTTCAACCTGTGATGATTGATCATGTAGAGAATGAATAAGAGAGTTTGATGGAACCCTCATGACAACTAAAGAAGGTAATTTTGCATCAAGAAGAACAGGTAGATCATGAATACTGTCCTCCAAATCTATCACTGAACCTGTATCTAGAAGAATGGATGTACCCTTTTGTTCTAGACCTATCACTGTGGCGATGTATGCATGTGGACTAAACTGATGAAGTGACCTCTTAGTGTAACTGTCGATAGAACCCCATGTGTCTAAATCTGTTAAAGCACTATCACTGAAATCACTATTAGTTTCCACAATGTATGATGTGTGAAGAGGAGTAGAGGACAAGCTTGGAGAACTTTCCTCAAAATGTACATTCTTCTCGACAAATATCTAATGTGTCTCTAGATCTAGAATTTTGTATGCTTTCACACCATCTTCATAACCAATGAAGGTACAAGGTCGAGGTGACTGTGCCTTGCATCCCCTGGAAGATCTCTTTGCCCATGCAAGACAACCAAAGACTTTAAAGTGTGTCACAATAGGTTTTCTACCGCACCATGCCTCAAAAGGAGTTTTGCCATCTAAGGTTGGATGAGGAGAATGATTAAGAATGTGAGTGGCACTAAAGATTGCTTTGACTTCTAATGATGGATCTAGTCACTTGGCATGAATCATGAAACTTGCCATAGACTTAAGAGTTTGGATCCTCAATGTTGCAACATTTGTCTTATGTGGACTGAATGATGAAGGAGTCTGAAGATCAATTTCCTCATGTCTACAAAAGTCCATAAGTCTTATGTTCACATACATGCTTCCATTGTCCATTCGGAGTACATTGATGGATTTCCTAGATTTTCATTCTACATGAGCCTTGAATTCTAGAAACTTTTCCAACACTTCATTCTTGCTATGAAGAAAGTAGACCCAATTGAACCTTGAAAAGTCATCAACTAAGATGAGTATGCAGCAACCATGTCTTAATGCAAAAGGACCTGCTAATACCATGTGAACCATTTGTAGAACACTAGTTGCTCTTGAAGACTTCCCTCTCTATAACTTCCCCTTTGGATGCATATCCACTGAATCTATTGAACACTTACCTTTAGAAAATTTGATTTGAGTTAGACCTTTCACCATTCAGTATGTGCAAAGTTGTTGAAGATAGCGATAGTCAAGATGACCATACCACTCATGCCATAATTGCATGTTTGAATTTGAATGAGTTAACAAGGCTTTTGAAGAAGACTTGGGTACAAAATGAGAGAAAGAGTACAACCTCTTGTGATCATTCACTTTCCCCACTAAAACCAAGGAATCATCTTGAAGACTGTGCACTTTTACTGAGTCTAGAAGGAACTCAACTCTATGTCCATCTCCATGGTAAGTGATTTGGTAGATTGAGAGGAGATTTGAACTTAGGTTTGGAACATAGAGAAGCTCTTGAAACTCTCCATTTTCCATCTCCACATTTCCTTTTCCTTCAACTTACATTTTGCTATCATTCCCCATGAAGATGTGTGGTACCTTTGAGTGATTCAATGAGGAAAAAACCTCCTTTAAAGAACCCATATGATATGAGGCACCTGAGTCAAATATCCATTCCTTTGAAGAGTTTGCATTTTCCATGAATGCTTGCCCTTTTCCCTTTGAATCTAAACACGATCATTTATCCTTGTAAGAATTAGGAAATGGAACATTATGTTTCTTCATGATGTTGGTCAATTCATCAATCTTTTTGAGATAACACTCATGCTCTTCATGACCAGATTTCTTGCAACAAGAACACTTCTTCTTCTCCTTATTGTTGTCCCCTTTCTTGTTTGAATTCGAGGACTTGCCTTGTTGATTGGATTGTGGTGTTGTCTTTTCTACATCCTCAGATTTGTCTTTCTTCCACTTCTTTTTACCCTTTCCCTTATTTGAAGATTGTGTAGCTAAATTTTGAGAACCCTCATTGTTGGCCACCAATGCTTTGGACTGAGGTGTTTTGAGAATCCCCAGTGATTTCAACTTATTTTCTTCATCATCCAACAGTTTAGCATATTCATCAAAAGTGGCTTTCTTGTAGGAAGACCCTAAGGTAGTCTTTGAGGTGTTAAAAGAAAATACAAATGAGGAATACTCCGATGGCAGCTTGTTATGGATGAGATAGATCAGTCTGTCATCTTTTATAGAACCCCCACAATCAGTAAGTTTTGTCCTTAATTCATTCTACTTGATGATGAAGTCCTGTATTGAGTCATATGACTTAGGATCTAAGGAAACAAGCTCATCTTCAATTTTGAACACATCCTCTTCAGACACTTTACCATAAAGGCTTTCGAGGATATCCCAAGCTTCCTTGGATATAGTACATTTCTTGATTTGGTACATGATCTTATCATCTAACCCCAAACATATATCACCTAGGGCTTTCCTATCCATTGCTACCTAATTTGAAATATCACTTGCAAAAACATTGTCACTTGCTGGTTTAGAAAGAGTACCATCTACATAATGTAAAACTGCATTATGCATTAAGTGATACCACATTTTGATTGACCACGTAACATAGTTATGAGGAGTTAATTTAGGAAACTTAAAGTTGCCCATAATGTAGAAAATGAAAGAAAAATTGTAGAAAAGAGAGAACACAACACCAAGAACACCCCCCTCCTTTTCACTAAATCAAGAAACCCCCCCAAAATAGATGCTTTGGGCACTTTATTAGTAGTGCAATTACAATGGGCCACTTGCCAATTTTGGCCTTCGTGGACTTCTGATTTTTCTTGTTACAACCTTTTAATGGAGTACAAATTTAAAAGTTTACAATGTGCTACAATTCTGAAGCATTACAAAGTAAAGAAAGGCCCTATTTCTGAAAGTGAAAATTTTGTCCACACAACACTACAATCTAATGCCAGATCTAGAAAGTAGACAAAAAAAATGCACTTTCAAAAAAAATAGAACCTATTATTGACTCCATATGTGGTCATATGGAGCATTTGAAGTTGCAAAATGCAGGATTATCCAGGTATAGTTGCCAAAAAATGCAATTTATTAACAATCCATATACCAAAATCAAAAAATAGCTACACCACTAAAAGATATAGGAAATTCTACCCAATTTCAAAAAAAATTGCACTTGATTTGGAGTCCAGATGTGCGAGTTATGGCCTCTTACAGTCAGACTATAAAAACTAAAATGAATCTGGAGAGGGGTTACATCAGTGAAATAGGGGGTTAAATTTTAGGGTCATATGGTTGTCACAGTAGTTCTAATTTTCCCTATTTTGATGTCTAGACGGGCGTCAATTTTAATCAACTGCACAGATGATGTCAACAAAATTATGTGCCCTCCGATGATGTGGCAGCTGGTGTGGATTCTATACTATATGAAATGTATAGAATATATCCATGTGGCAGAGTACGGCTGATGACTATGTATGCCCATGTGGTGTTAAGTAAGATTGCTAAGTCAGATGGCAATGATGTAGCTGTCGATTGTGCAAATGACGTGTGCCACCTGTGTTGACTAGATCTGCGAAAGTCAATGTGGTAGAAGTTGAAGGTAGGTTGCCTATCTACTATCATATGCGAATGCATGGTGGATGGAGATTGGTCAATGTTTTGTCCCTACTATCTATGTGACGTGAAGACTGAACAACGGTTGTGAATCTCAAGTTTTTAAAACTACACTGCCAGATTTTCAAAGTTTAATCCCACATGGGTGGGGATTTGGATTCGAGGGTAGTTTAAAATAAAATGGCTATCTAACAAAGATAAAGAGGTCATGTCTGTTTCCAAAAATGTAATGATGCTGGTCTTCGATCTATGAAGGGGATTTCATGCCGAATTTTTGCAGCCGAGATTAAGTTTATGATTGCCTGCGCTAAGATCTGATTGAGTGGGTATGTGCAGAGTGTATGGTCCAAATTTGATGAATTTTCCTGTATTAAAATAAATAAACCCTACAAAATATGATTCCACCAACCAAAATTACAGAGCCAAGTCGGGGTGTCACTACCCGATTTGGCCAAAAAAAATTCTCTGTGGTATTATTAAAAATTCCAAAAATACCTCGAACAAAAAATTAATGCAGAGATTAAATTAAATATTCAGATCTGAAAAATAATAATATCAATGAAATGATCATACCCGAATTGCAAATCAGGGCCTCCGAGTTTTGATTTGCAAAAAAAATTTGCCTCACAATCAACTTTCACCCAACATAGGCAAATTTATAGTCAATCTTCACTGAATCAACGCTCTGAATGCAACAATGAGATCAAATTTGGCTCTAGATGCTCCCAATTTCTACAAATCCTCTAGATTCGTGTCGAGGTGCTGAAGCATGAACGGTCTTGAATGGCTACGTGTAGAGAATCTCCCTCAGCTCTGATACCACGTAAGAATTTTTCTTAGGCCAGAATTCACCCAAGAACTAAAGAACTCAACACAAGCACATAGTAGACCAAAATAGATAGAGTATGATTAGAATGATGATGTTCACTCAATAACTAGATGAGAGTACACTAGGAGTTCCTAAATATAAAGGCCTCAGGAGAGCTTCTAGAATGTATAGAAGTTAGCATCATGATATGTCATATAACTAGGCACATGTCCACCAGATATGGATTATCCTCCATTAAGCATGAGATTAAGTGTGATGATGTGAGGATAAGCCTACAATGGTGTAGCATGCAAATGAATGGTGTAGACAACATGTGCTAAATGAGGAGTGTGGATAACTATGTTATCAACATGACAACTCAATGAATGATGCATACTCCTATGTTGTAGACACCATGTGCATAATTAGATTTGTGTAACTCAATGAGAGTACACAAACTCCTAAGTGTCTCACCTAAAATAATAATAAAATAATGCAAAATAATTAAATAATGCATTAACCTAAGTAAAACTTAAGTAAGGGTAATAATAAATACTTATTTACACCAACAATTTTGATGAATCAATAAAAGTAATTCAGTCTTCTTCCTCCTTTGGTTATTGTTCTTTGTGTTTGCTTTCATTGTGTTAACTCTTGCAGGGTGGTTTGGATAGTTGGGTGAGCCTTTGGCCCTAGTTATTCACCCTTTTGCCTGCATCACTAGTTTCCTTAGCTTATCCATTGGTCATAGGTTCTCCTTCAAGTAAAATAGTAGCAACACCAAAACTATAAAAAAAGAATCTAATAAAAAACTAAACTAAAATATGAACTAAAAACTACATTGTGCTCCAACACTTAGGGAAAACTCGAAAACTAATCTACCCTGGCCTAACCAGCAACAAAAGATGCTAAATAAATTCATTTACTGGTTGGCTAAAAATAGCTTCCTTTCCTCCTCATATTTAAATGATGGATAAGAATATAGTGAAACATGAGGAGATGGAAGAATGAAAGATGCATAATCAACCCATACAAAATCTCCTAAAGAATAAGGAAACTCTCACTTACTTCTCTATGCTGATTGAATATTTTGTATTTTAAAATAAATCAGCATACTATATTCATGCCCTCTCCTTAGCATAATCATGTTCAAGTGTTGGTGTGAATGATGACTCCTCACTTGAATTAACCTGGGCCAAATACCTAATTAGGTAGCCTCTAGAAAACACAAACTTCAAGATTTCTATGTTGACTTCTATATTATTTCTTCTCTTTGTTGGCTCATTAAAGTTGTAATGCATGCTTGAAAACCATGTCAACTCTTCCTCCATGGTCAATGGATCTTCTTCTTTTTAGAAAATGAACTAAATGACCCTCTAAAAATTCATATAATTTGTTATGGAAAGAACAAAGTTTGTTTCTAACATCAATATCTAACTTCTCACCAATTTATAGAGTCATATGAGTCCATATGTATCTGTACCATTTTTTTCAAGTGGATATAATAGTAAAACTGCACACTTCTTGTAGCAACATGTAACTTCAAATTTCTTGTAGAAACTCCCTTTGATGGAAATAGTCATTACTTAAGGTTCCAAATTTCTTGTAGCATTTATTTCTCCATTTTGTTCCCATAGCTATGCTTTTCTTCCTTCAACAGCCTTCATTATGTTTTCTCCTATACTATTAGGCTTATGCAAATTTTAGCCTTTGATGTAGTTCCTGTCACCATGAAAGCTCTTGATCCAATGAATTTTTTTTTATCCTTGTATTATTATTTTTTGATTCTTTAGATTTTAGACTACTAAGTTTCACTAATATGAATGATAATAAAAAATGGCAATATGTAATTTATTGGATTCTAATAGAGTCCAACCTTTTGCAAGGAATTTTTATACTACTACATCATCTTGTGGGCATCAACCCATTAGGGTTGTCCCTCTAATCAAGGATTTTCTTGGTTAAAATATATGGTGTTATTATGCATGGTTATCTTTCTATGGTTGTTACAAATATTATTTACATGTTTTAGAATTAATAAAGATATTGAGAGTTATTTTAAATGCATAACTGATTCACCCCCCCAACCCCCATCTCAATTATCTTTGTGGAATTTACTTTCTAACAATTGGTATCAAAAAATCAAGTCTGTAAAGGAAAATTTTAATAGCTTAAGGATATCTATGAATTATTTTAGGAAAGAAAGTTTGAATTTTGATGGAATTATTTACGACAGGTGGAAGGAGAAGATTAAGACTCACCTATTATGCATGGGTCCATAATTTTTGTCAGTTACATTGGATAAGAAGACAATGATAGGTGAACATAAACTTGACTCTTGTGAGAAAAGTGAAAAATATCTATTCATGTAGGATATTTGTAGTATGTAATAAAGGAATGTTGTAAATAGAACTAGTTAATCTTTTTTGGATAGTTAGGAAGCGAGTGGATGCATCTATTGGGTTTTCCAACCAATTGACCATTATATAAGAACTATTGAATATGGAAGATGCACTTTTTTTTTGGTAATATATAAAGTAATAATATTTCCTTTCCATTATGGTGTTTTGGTACTCATAATTAATGTCATATTTGTACAATTGAATCCATGCTATCTTGATTTATATATTTTTCATTGATAACCTTTCTACATTTTAGCATTATTGCCTAAATCTGAACTTGGAGTTTGTCAACTAGGAAAGATGTAGTAATGGAAAGAAACTTCCTATTATGTATACAAGTAACAAGAAATGATAAATAAGAGGAGGAAATAACAAGATAAGATTAGGTCACACAAGATTTGGTGGTGTCCTAGGAAGTTTTAGTCAAGTAGTACATGAAAAGGGAATCATGAGAGAGAGTAGTTCTAGATAGCACAATACATGATAAGCTTTTCGTAGCACTAGTAGTGTATGATCTACTAGGAAAAATCCCTTGACTATTGGAAATAAGTTTGGTATGCATGGAAGAAGATAGTATCAAAATGGAAAGAGAACTAAGAAGAAACCAAGTGCTCCAATAGTTCTCCAAAAAAAGGACATCGAAATTGGAGGAGCATGAAAATACAAGGAAGATAGGCATACACTAAAATAATTCATGCCCTTGCTTCCAAATAAATATCCTAGGTGAGTGGTAGAAGAAGAAATTGAAGGAAAAGCTTCCTTGAAAACTCTGCATCTCCACCAACATAAGGAAAAACATTTCCACTTAAGGGGATCAAAGGACCACCCTTGTGCAAGTTAAATATAGGAAAGGCTGATTGAAAACACAATAGAAGGCATAGCCAGTTTGGAAATTTTAGAAATGGTGGTGTGGAAGGATCTTGAGACCCCCACATGAAGAGAACATCAACAAAAATAAAGCTCCAACTAGGTAGAAGAAGAATCACAAGGGGAAGAAGATATTACTAGACCAAGATCCCAAGAATCTAGCCTAGTATGAGGCATTGTCTAGGTACAAGGGAGCACTTTGAAAGGAGGGAAGAGAAGAAGAAAAATGGCATTAGACCAAAACAAATCCCTAGATTTATAGGGGAAGTATCAAAAGACCTTGCACATCATTGTAAAACATGTATAGCTATATGGCAAGACAATGGAGAAAACAAAGTCCATGAATAGTTGAAAGCTTTCCATGCCACGCTAAAAGGTATAGCTATTGACTAGTATATACACTTGGAGGTTGCCAAGAAGAACACATGGTAGGACCTTTGTACTTCATTTGAGGAGGAATTTAGACTTCTAAGGGATGATGACAAGGTAATCGCATAAATCTATATGATACACAACAACAATAAAATGAATTGGTCAAAGCAAACTCAAAGAATCAATAGGGAAGTTGGACAAAATATATGTCAACAGATTGAAAATGAAGTGGTTCATTGAAGGACTAATTCCATTTTTAAGAAAAAAAATGAAGATAGTGCCATCATCATCCTTTTACAATGCATGCACTTGGAAAATGGATATAAAAAGTGAGAAAAAAAATTCCAAAGCCAAGAGACATTAAAGTGTGAGTGAAATTTCAAAGGAGAGTGGGGATGAATCCAAGACCATCCAAACCATTAGGAAGAACATGGTGAGGCTAATGAAGTAGGTAATAGGAAGTAAGGAGGACAAAAGGGAGGGGAGATAACTACTACATCTCTTTATGAGATACACCTTTACATTCTTATCATCTCATTGTTGCACTTACATTCATGCACAATGGAGGATAATCCACTCTTGGTGGATATGTGCTTAGTTGGTATAATTATCCCTTTGCTGACTCCTAGTCATATCAGTTGCCTTTATATACAAGGAACTTCTATGATGTATGCATCCAATCATCTAATATCCATTCTCATTTAATAATATCTTGTCTCTCTTGTGCTACCTCTTGAGCTTCTAGAACTTGGCATTTTATTCTTGCCTTAGAAAAATTCTTACATAGTATCAGAACCATAGTTGTTTCATTGCATAGCCATTGGAGAGATTTTTTTATAGGTAAATATTGGAGCTTACTAGTGTAAATCAAATGTTGGTAGCACATTCAGAAGGTCATAAAACCCCCAAATCGACTTTTGTTTCATCAAAATTAGACATCTAAGGTGAAATCTAGAGTCATTTGATTTTGGAGGTGCGACAATGGTGATTCAGGAAAAATAATTATAGAGGTGATTTTCAAAACAATGATATCTCTCATATGGACTCCTTTTTTTGAGCAATTGTGTTTTGTTTTGGGATAGAATTTTGTGATCTACACATTGATGCAAGTTGTTTGTGATCTTTGTTCCTAAATTTTTTTGAAAATTACAAATCTGAATTTTTACAACTTTAGAGGCTTCATTCAAGCTCATATGGACACATATTTAGGTGCTATTTTTTTGAAAGTGCATGGTTTCTACCTACTTTCCAGATCTAGTATTAGTTTGGAGTAATTTTGAGTGAACATAGCATTTTTAGTATTTGGTCATTTTTAACCTATTTTGGCTCTTGTAATTAGTTAGGTCATTGATAGGTCTTGTGTCTTATCTTGTTGAATCTAATATAGATTCATATGTATTGTTGTAACCATCAAAATTAGAAGTCCACTTTGGTTCTTTTGACAAGTGGCTATTGTACCTACATTAAGTATAAAGTGCCAAAGCATCTTCTTCTTTTTTTCTGGGAGGGGGGGTTGTGGGGGGTTGCATTAATGAGTACATCATGGATGAGGAAGATTTAATATTCTTGACAACACAAAAATATAAGCAATGGAGTGAATTAGCTCTCACTTATCTTAGTGATAATAATGCATTGCCATATGTGAAAGGACTTTCATACAATGGTGACACTGTTACAATCATTTGTCATGCACACTTTCTACATATGGATATGGAGGTTATGGATTCACTTAATGACATGAAGTCAACTTATTTTTATGATATTTGGATCTATCTTTGGGAGATGTATAAAGATCCACATGTTCCTCCATTCCCAAAAGACCTTTTACCTCCAACTATAGCTACTAATTCTCTTATTGATATTGCATCTACTATTTCTCTTGATGATAGTTGGATTCACATAGCCATCGATTCACTTGATTTAGTGCAGCAAGATATTGATTGTCTTCCAGACTCAGTTCATTGGGATGACTTCTTGATAGACATTGCAGGTTGGTTTATGGAGTCCTACATTGAGGATATGGGGGACACCATTGATGATATACATCTTCTCTTAATTAAGGATGATTTTTCTTTATTTGTTGTGAGGGAACACTTTAACCCTCATGATTCTCCACTTGATCTTTCTTTCAAGTTTGACATGATTTTGGGTAATTTCTTACAACATTTGCAAGTCCCTTTCACTTCAAAGAAGGCATTTGATTCTTTGAACATTGCTTTACATGAATCTCAAACTTCACTTGAGATGTCAGATTGCATAGTTGATCATACTCATGTTGTAGATTCCTTTGCAGTTTCCTGAGACAAATTACATTCTAAGAGTTCTTCCTATTGATTGAGGAAGATTATTTAGTACACCCATGCCACCATTTCTTCCTCAAGGGAGAGATATCATTCAATTTTTATGATGTCACTTCTACATTGATCCAGTAGCATATTTCATGGGTGTAGATCCTACATTGAGGGGGGGTTACTTGGTCTATCTTACTCTTCTTCACTATTATGTGGGGGACATTTTCCTCACATGAGATATTCTTCTCTCTCATTTTATTTTATTGTACTTATCTCTCTTTTTGGAGGAGCATTTTTCCCATGTGGTTTTCCCTCTTTCTCCACTTTATGAGAGATTGTATTCCATCTATCTTTTTCACTTGCATATTGTAAATGGGTACCTAACATGGCCTAGTAGCTTGGACCCATCTTGCATTATTAAATAGCTTTTGTGAGCTTAAGTACATTTTGCTAAGTTGCACTTAAGGGGGGGTGTTGGTGTAAATAAGCATTTACTATTTGCACTTTAGTTTTATTTACTTAGGTTACTACATATTCATATTAGTTGTCATGTAGACACCTAGGAATTTGCATATTCATATGAGTTGTCATGTTGAAAACATAGTAGTTTGCACTCCAATTGAGCACATGTTGTCTACTACATCTCTTTATGAGATATACCTTTACATTCTTATCCTCTCATTGTTGCACATATATTTATGCACAATGGAGGATAATCCACTATTGTTGGACATGTGCTTAGTTGGTATGCTTATCGCTTTGCTAACTCCTAGTCATATCAATTGCCTTAATATACAAGGCACTTCTATGATGTATGTATCCAATCATTTGATATCCATTCTCATTTGATCATATCTTGTCTCTCTTATGCTATCTCTTGAGCTTCTAGATCTTGGCATTTTATTCTTGCCTTAGGAAAATTCTTACATGGTATCAGAGCTATGGAAAATTCTTACAATTCCAAAGGAAGACCTATTATCCAATGTAGGTGATGCAACAAATGGGGGCATTTTCTCAAGACTACTATAATGGTGGGGGATAGAATAGAATGATGTTGTGTAAATGGTGTGGATAGGGTAATCATGAGGATGCTAGTTTCCCTAGAAAAAAAGTAGTGAACATGCTCAACATTGTAGAGCCAAAAAATGAAGTGTTGGTCATTATAGGAATGAAAGAAAGGAAACTAGTATACACTGATAAATCTACAAAAAAGAAAGATTCCAAGAATCCAAAAAAGATATTTGAGATAACATGGTAGAAGAAGATAAAGTAAGTACAACTAAACTTCCAATCACTCAATTGGTACCAAACATCATGAAACAAGTACTAGAGACCATCATTCCTATGAGAATTGTGAATCTACTAGAAACCCTACCTCAGTTATAGGTACTAATAACACAATCAGAAAGTGGAAAAAGAGAACTATCTATGGAGGAATAAAAAGACTTGAAGTACAAGCTAGATAAGAGGTTAACACCATGTTCACCATAGGGATGGGGAGGACATCTATAGTGCTAAAAATGGAGATAATGGGATGAAAACTCACAAATACTATTGTAAACAGAGGGTTGGGCATGAATGCCCCACTTGAGGAGACATGGATGGTACTAGGGAAACCTACACTTTGGCTATCAACATTCCAACTGATGGGTGAAGACTAACATGGAAACAAGCTAATAGGAACTCTGATGAGAAAATTGGTAATAATTCGTACACAAAAGCTCCTCTTGGACTTTGTGGTGATTAACCTACAGAAGAAAGGGTCTGATCTATTGTTGAGGAGATATTTCACATCAAAGGTCACACACAATTGGAAGAGAAATAGCCATTACATAGAAGTATATAGCAAAAAGTGCATAATTGATCTAAGGAATCAATGTGTAAGTCACAATTTGGCATCCAACTTAAAGGTAGAAGGAGAAGATGATGAAAGAGAGGAGCCAATTGAAGGAGTACTCTAGCTTGGTGAGTGTTCAAAAGATGAATCATGATCCCTCAATAGCCTATTTCATTGGAAGATGGGAGACTATGAAGTATTCTATCCATAATGTAATATGTTGCAAATCCAAGAACCCAAATTAGAAGAAACATACCTAGAAGATTATAAGTAGTAGATGGAGGATACAACCACCCTCAATAATAAACCAACACATACATTTATCAAGGATAATAATGTAGAATATGAGGAGGCTAAGTTATAGATAATATACCTAGGATAGGACCAACCTAAGGAGATTCTCATAGGAGATGATTGGGATTTGGTTTTGAAGGTAACAACTTTTAAAATATTCCTTGAATATAAAGATGTATTTGATTGGACTTACAAGGAATTGAAAGGAGTTCCATCAGAGTACTATGTCCATCAGATACTACTAGTACTAGGAGAAAGACTAGTATGCAAATAGTTGTACCAAATGAATAAGAACTATATAGCTAAGGTTTTGGAAGAAATCATGAAAAATACTGAGGTAGGAATAATATTTAAGGTACAAACCAATGAGTATGTATTCTCCATAGTTATATCATTGAAGAAGGATGGGAATCAAAGTTTGATATGCATTAATTTCAAATTCTTGAATGTGGTAACTATCAAAGATACCTTCCCAATTCCTTTTACTATAAGTATCCTAGAAGAGGTGGTTAGCCATGAGATATACTCTTTCATGCATAGTTTTTCAAGGTATAACCAAATTAAAAAAATTGAGGAGGACAAGCTCAAAAAAAATTTTTTAATCGAAGAAGGGGTGTATGCATATAAAAGGATGTCATTTGGGTTGTGCAATGCACTATCCACCTTTTAGAGGATCATACTACATATCTTTGATGGTATGTCTATAGCAAATTTCAAAGTCTTTCTAGATGATTACCCAATATATAATGGGAAGTAGTACCACCTCAAATTCATTGGTGAATGCACAGATAGATGTAGAAGGAAAAGATTGACCTTGAGTCCCAAGAAATATAGATTCATGGTTCCACAACGCATATTTCTTGGGAAATGTGGAATGTAAGGAAGGGTCAAAAATAGATCTTGACAAGATCAGGGTTATCCTAAACATGAAAGTTCCATTGGAAATAATTAGTGTCTATATTTCTTGGGAAATGTGGTGTACTATAGGATATTTACAAAAGGATTTTCAAAAGTGTCTCTACCTTCAGAGAAAATAACCAGAAAAGAATAATGATTTTGTTGGGATAAAGAATAGGAGAATGTCTTCTAGGAATTAAAAGAAAGATGAGTGTGGGTGCCAATTATCATATGCCCTAATTGAAATAAAAAATTTCATGTCCATGTCAATGCATCTAATTATGAAATAGGTTCTACCTTGATACAAACAAAGAAGGAAAGACTAGACCATCCAGTGTACTTCATAAGAAGGCTACCATCACAAGTATAGTCAAACTATAACATCCTTAACAAGGAAGCTTTAGTTATGGGATATGTAGTTCAATAATTTAGACATTACATATAAGCTACTCCCTTTACATTTTTTTGGATCATCAAGCACTCATGTATCTGGTGAACAAGCCTTTGATTCAAGGGAGATTGAGTAGGTGGCTAATCCTTTTACAAAAATTCAATTTTAAAATCATAGTCCACCTAGGGAAAATTCATATGATTGTAGACCATCTATCAAGAATTAAGTCTTAAGAAGCCATGAAAGTGGAGTAACTTAGGATTTTCCATATGACTATTTATTTCAAATTGATATACTACCTTAATGGTATGACAAGATCAGGCAGTACCTGTCAACTTCTACCTTTCTAAGGGAGATGTCAAGAAAGGAGAGGAGGAAAATTAAACTCAAAAGAAAGACATTTTAGTTTATTAAAGGATTATTTTTTAAGATGGGGTTTGATGAATTATTAAGGAGATGTGTTATGGAGGAATAAATTCCTAAAGTCTTAAGAGATTCCCATGAAGGGTTGGTAGGAGGTCACATGAGACCTGATGCCATGGCTTGAAAAGTATTGTTGGCAAGACTTTGGTGGCCTACACTATATGTAGATGCTCAAGAATGGATCTTGAGTTATGATACATGTCAAAGGGAAAGTAAACAACTAAAAATAGATTTCATGTCATTGTTTTTGTCATAGCCACAAGAATTATTTAAACTGTGGGGGTGGCAATTTGTCGGGCCTTACCTACTAGTAGTACCCACATATGTAATTACATTGTGGTGGCAACTGAATACCTCACAAAATGGGTAGAGGAATGAGCATATTCCAATAACATAGAACTAAGTATAGCCAGATCTCTCTATGAGAATATAGTGACAAGGTTTGACATACCACTCTAGTTGACAAATTATAGAGGGGTACAATTTGTAAACCAGGCAATCAAAACAATGCCAAGTGATTACAAAATCTTTCATTCTTTTTCAAGTCCCTAAAATCATAGGGAAAATGGTCAAGAAGAATCTACAAATAAAATATTGGTCACAATTTTGTACAAGACTTGTGGACTTGAAAAAGGAGATTGGGAGGAAAGACTTCTAGCAATTATGTGGGTGTACATGATTACCTACAAGGTCACCATTGGGAAAACCCCATTTAACTTAATGTATGAAAATGAGGTAGTAATGATAATGGAATATGTACTACCTAGCCTAAGAATAGTTTTCCAACATAGGTTAGGGGATGAGGGAAGCTTAAGAGAAATTCTTAAAACTCTAATAAAATTTGATGAAAGAAGGATGCTAGCTCAATAGACAACTAAAGTAGCACAAAGAAGGAAATCTTTTTGGTATTACAATCATTTGAAGAGGATGAACTTTAGATCTAGATATTTGGTACTCAAGTACAATGAAAAAAATGACATAACTCTAGAAAAGAGCAAAGTAAGTTGGCTCAGGCCATGTAGGGTCCTAGAAATAAAGGAGAATGGGGCCCTACGATTATCATGCTCATCTCAAATTCTTTCTTCATATATGATGCAAATGCTTCACCTCCTTTGTCATTAACTCCAAAGACCATGTCATCAAAAAATACTTCAATAATAAAAAAACCATTCTCAATTTCTTTTAGATAAAAGTTACTATCTGCATTACCTTTAGCAGATGCCAACTTTACAAGATACGTGTCTAATATTTCATACAAAGCTCTAAGTTCTTATTTTAGTTCATACAATCATTTCTTCAATTTACAAACCATATCTCCTTCTTCTGTCAAAGGAAAACCTTTATATTGTTCACTATAGACTTCTTCTTCTAATTTATCATTCAAAAATGTTGACTTTAAATCCATCTAGTACACTTTGAATTTCTTATCAGATGCATAAGACAAAAACATTCTTACTACTTCAATTCTTGAAACAAGTGCAAATGTCTCCTCATAATCTATACCTACTTTCTATGAATATCCTTTGCATACTAGTCTTGCTTTATTTCTCACCACCTCACTTTTTTCATTCATCTTATTTTTGAAAACCCATTTAGCCCCAATGATATTTTTTCTTTAGGTCTTGCAACTAGTTCCAAAGTGTTGTTCTTCTTAGTCTTCTCTAATTCTTCCTTCATTGCTTGAATCCAACAATAATCCCTACAAGCTTCATCAACACTTTTATGTTTAACTTGAGAAACCAAACACAACTCTTCATGTACTCTATTTCTTGTCATAACTCCTCTTTTTTGGCTTCCAATGATTTGTTCAATAGGGTGATTCTTTGTCAAATATTTTTTTGGTGTTATTGTTTCAACTCTTTCTTCTACTTTAGGTTTAGATATTTGGCCACTGTTCCCTCCCTACCTTTTCTGTTGATTGACCCCTCCCTCCCTTCCCAATGACCCATCCCTTCCTTCTCTTTTCTTGAAGCTTTTCAATACATGTCATGTCTCCCTTCTAGTGCTCTTTTCGAATGAGGAGACTAATTGATTGATTGTTGGTGTTCCTACCTAACAAGGAGATTGATTATCCCCTCCCCTTTATGATGATGACCCCCTACCCTTGATCCTCCTATGTTTCAGGGTTGTTCTTTTTTGGCATATGTAGTATAGAATCTCAACCTACTATTCTAAATGCATGTAGGGAGCCTATCTATGCCTGATAGGATAGTGGGGTGTTTGAGATAGATTCTACATGTAACATGCCCCATAGAAGAATAAAGGTTCCTTCCTTTGTTCAACAACTTGAATCTAATTCTGTAAGTCATTATTAGTTTCATAAAACAACTCAAAATTCTCTTGGTTATCTTTTGGATTAGTCTCTTCATTAGAATTATAATCATCAATGATAGTTACTAAAGACATATCTTCTATTACTTCATATTTCTTAACCAATTCAATTTCATCATCACTATCATTCAAGAATTCATCTAATCTTGCATAAAATTTCTCATCATCAAAAAGACAATCCTTAGTCATTCTTGACTTCTAATGATTTGTAGTCTTCTTTAGTCTCTTAGGACATTTGGATGAAAAATAGCCAAATTCTTTACATGTTCAACAAACAAAAAAAATTATACCTTCATTTCACTTCTCATCTTCCTATTTCCCACTACCATAGTTAACACCATCACACTTTGGATGTTCTTTTTGAAAATGACTCATCATAGATCTCCTTAAGTTGTTAAGATTTTCCTTCAAGGACCTAATGCTCTGATACCAATTGTTAGAAAGTAAATTCCACCAAGATAACTAAGGGAGGGGAGGTGAATCAATTATTAGATCAAAACAACATTTATTGACCTTATTAACTCTCAAATATGTGATCTATATAAATAGAAACCATAAGAAGATAACTATACACAATAACACCAAATATGTTAAGGAAACCCTTGATTAGAGGGAAATTTCCAATGGGGATGGTACCCATAAAATGATGTACTAATATATATGTTCCTTGTAAGAGGATGGAATCCATTAGGAGACAATTAAATGCATTCAATAAATAGTAGTCCATATTAGTAGACTTTGAATCCCTATGAGGAGATTTCAACCGTGTTAGGAAGGACAAATCAAATTTTCAAGATATCAGGATTGTCAAAATATTTTTGTAGATCTATGCCTTTTATGTAAAAAAATATATCATTATATATGCATGCTTGAGCAGTGAGCTCATCTTTTTGCATTTATAATTTTAATACCAACTCCTAACAAGGTTGAGACTTCAAACCAGGCCTAGTCCTCATGATAAATACACTATATAGATGTAATAGAATCCTAACGAGGTCAATATCTTTCACAAGATACCTTTTCTTAGTGGATCATTTATGGGTACCATCCTTACAGGAGTTTTCCCTTGGCCAAGATTTCCCTAGTTAACAAATAATGGTGTTATGAGTTGCATTGTCTTTCGATTATGTTTACTTTTTAGTTTACTCTTGTATACATGCTTAAATATTGTTAAAGATCTACATAGTTGGATAAAAATTTGTGGAATACTGATTCAACCCCTCACATGCCCCCCATCCCCCCACTCCTGCACCCCCCCTTCCCCAAACATTTCCTATTTCTAATAATTTTATCTAATTAGATCTAATCATTGAGATTCATAAATATTTGAGAAGAAAAGAAGACAAACAAAAATTCAATTAAGGATCAGGATTAAAAAGAAAAATATTAGAGGTAAACATAAAGGATCTGCAATAGATAGACTATGTAGAGATCTATGTTGTTGATGTAGAGATTAGTGAAGAAAGACAATCAATGTAAGCTAGTAGAAGAGATGTACATAAATTGTGATCGAGATACAAAGAAGAGATGAACACAGTGCAACAAAAAGAGATTGGATAGCAAGGGATCTAATATGAAAATAATGTCATGTATAGATCAAAGATTTTTGTTATTTCCCAAGAGTTAAAATCAATAAATCCCTAGATTAGGTGGATCCTAATAGGTTCAAAGCTATAAATCCTCTAATAGGGTAGACTCTTAATAGAGTTTTGCAATTCCTTCAACAAGGTAGATCTTAGCAAATTTGATTGTACTACTAACATGGTACAAATTTACTCCTAAAAAGGTGAGCCCATAGAAAGGGTAATTGTATTCTCTTAACCAAGCAAACACATTTATTATAGAAGTTAATATTTATTTGTACCATCTTCACCATAGTTGAACCTTCTAACTAAGGGTTTCTACAAGACCAAAATCATTGTGCTATGTATCTCATGTGTGTGGTGAATTTAGTTTTTATGATTTATTTTCTACTACCAATTATATGCTTCATTAGTAGTAAAAGTATGTAGAAGTCTGCATGTATTGATTCACCCACTCCCCCCTCCTCTTAGTACTCATTAATCCTAACAATTAGTGTCAGAGTTTTGGTCTTCCTTGTAGTAGGCCTCATAGGTTGAGGTAAATATCTACAATCATGGAGAGGTACATGTATGAGAAAGAGATTGAGGAAAAATCTAACATTATTCATGAACTACATGGAAAACTTTGGAAATATCTTGCAATAAGAAAGGGGCTTACTACATAGCTGAATGAAAGCCATGACTACATTGAACACATGGTGAAGTTGTTAGAAGGTGCTATGATAGAAGAATCTAAAAATGATATTAATGAATTGATGGATAAAAATGAAAAGTTGAAAGAGAAGATTTACAACCTAAAAAGAAACTAGAAATCCAATCAGTCAAAATGTGTGAAGATTTGGAAAGGAAAATAACTACTAAAGAAGGTAGAAATATTGCTATAAATGGAAAGTGAAAAGTTGAGAGTACACTACATGAGAATGATGAACAACTCTTTAGTATATCACATGATAATTCTATCATGCACGAATGCCTTCATGAAAAGAATGTGGAATAAGATATTACAACACAAGACCTATGGTTGAAAGAGGAAAATGATAAATTTAAGAAACAATAACAAATGGAGAAAGTTTCAAATTAGAATGTGAAATGATATAATGAGAGCTTGCAAAAAATGGATGAATAATTGAAGAACTAGAGAAATCCTAGTAATTCAACTAGTCTTGGATAAAAAGGCCAAAATCTAGACATGATCAATGAATAATAAAAATCAAAACACAAGAAGTAGTAGAAGAGTCCTAAGGTAGCCACAAGAAAATGAGGTAAGAGATCTAAAAAACCCACTTCCTTAAGTTTTTCTTTAATAGTCTTAAGAAAGTACATGCCACCCATGAGTGTGAATACAAGGCTAAGGACAATAATAATAAATTTCATGGTTACTATTACAAATACAATAAGTATGTACACAAGGCTAAGGAATCAAGATATAAAATTTCAAGTCACTGATTCTACTAGTGAATAATAATAGAAGGAAACAATGGTTCAATCCATGCCTAGTATGTGGAAAATCAAGACACCTAGGAGAGAATTACAAATTTAGAGAACAAGAAAATAATTTTGGAAATAATTTTTTACATGTATGTTTTTTCTACAATAATGTTGTGTTGGCATGAATGTTGATGATATTCCTATAAGGGAATATATTAGCATTGTTATAGACATGATTTAGATCCTATGTATTGCATTCATGATAGTATTTCTCAATGATGTCAACATATTGATTATTCTATGAAGAGTGATAAAGTTAGATAGGAAGAAGTGTTTGGTGTGGTTTGAGGATTGAATACACCTTATGCACATATAAGGGTATCTTCTACACTATGTCTAGATGCTATAGTTAAGAGTGTGTATAGATATATGAAGACTAGACAAGGTTATGTAGATTTTAATGAAGGTAACATTCCAACAACATTTTTGGAAAGAAGGTACAATTTTTAAATTTTTTTCTTACAAAGATGGAATTTGCTTATGCAAAATGAGATAGAGTTAAAGACATGTTTATTAGATAACTAAGAAGAGGTGGTGAATTAGTTATGTTCAATTATAAGAAACACTCAAGTACCAAAAAATATTCATATACATCATAAAAATTTAATCGATGATCTCATTCAACTTCTTAATTAACTTACATTATCAATTTACTCCAAACTATTTATTCACTATACCTATTATTAGTGAAAATTAGAATATAACATTACTATTTACTTAGTTCTTATCAAGCTGTAGTATAAATTCAATAACATATAAAATAAGTTGCAACAATAACATATTTGACACTAAAATTTTTAATGTGGAAACTCTATAAATGGAAAAACCACCTAGGATTGACAATCCAAAATTTCCACTCCTCTGAAGTGAGCTCTAGCGCTAGAAGTGAACCTTGTTAAAGGTTTACATACACATAGTTAATGTGACTTGGTTAAAGGATTTACACCAAAACATCATCCAAACATTATCACTCCTTGATCCTATCTAAAGATTGAACTTCTCTAAAGGACTTATAAATGCCACTTATCAATATTACCATATAGGATTGCACAAAATTTTTAGGTCCAATCAATTACAAGATTTTTCTACTATAATGATTAGAAAGTAATAGTACAAATTAATATGTTAGATTTGGTATTACCTTTCTTGTTTAGATCTTCTTTCTACTTGATCTCTTTCTAACCTCTTTTCTATGTTCTCTTTCTTGTTGATTCACTCTTTTGCTTAGTCTTTACTCTACTTTGATCTTCTCTCTTCTCTTCTTGGTTCACCTTTCTTCTTCCAGCTTCAACAACTTCAAAATTTTATTTCTTTTCTTGGCATTCAATCACCATTCAACTAGAAACTGAAAACTTTCTTAACTACTCCTTAGATAGTAGTCTATTGGCTTTCAGATTCTCTCAATTATTATTTTTTAATCACAATCATTGATATCAGATTCATTGCATTTAGTCACTTAGAAAATAGAAATTTCATATAAATTTCATATAAATTTGTGTTCATCCTTACCCTACTTGAATCTCCATCATCAAACTTTCATTGTATTTTTCCATCCATAGATCTTGTAACAAACTTTTACTTGTGTCTTTGAACTTCTTGAATATTCTTTATTTCCACCAAAACTTGGCCTTCGATTCCATCTTTATACTCTTTTCTTCAATTTGTTACTTGGTGAACATAATGAAGGGGATTTATTTGATCTTCACCATATTAAGGTCCTATGGAGAGATTCTTTGTCATGTATCCATGAGCATTTCATTCTTTATGGGAAGTCCAAAAGAGTGCATAATTTCCATTTTGTTTTCTTAAACTATTTCAGATACAAGGATAGAGTTTCTTTCCCTTTCTACCTGAAATTATCCTTTTTAAATAGCTTTAGTTCTCATAGGAAAACAATTTATAAGATCATTCTCCATGAAGGGCTCATCTTGTTAATTGAGGAATATTGTAGAGAGAATGTTGTGAAGTTCTCTCCCTTAGCTAGGAACAGAAACAAGATAACTAGGAAGGAAATACTAGATAAATCCAGTACAAAAAAGAAAAAGAAAAAAAGGAAAAAAAAAAAAAAAGAAAGAAAAAAAGAGAAAAAAAAAAAACCATAATGTCAAAATTGAGGAGATTAAGGAAATGAAAACTGAGTCAAATAGCAACTCAAAAAGTGAGAAGGAATGTGCTAAGAAAATAAAAATACAAAAAACTAAGGGTGAAGGTAAAACCATGGGAAAACCAGAGGTCGGACCTAAAGAGATTTTGGAAGCTGATAAGGCACATTAGAAGTGGAGAAAATGGAGAAGAGGAGGGACAAAAAGAGAGTGGAGATTATAGCTTGAACAATTATGGGTATTTGGGTAGTTGGGATGATTCCTTTGTTAAGCCTAGTGGTACAGGGAGCAATGTGGATTCTCTGAACCTGAGAAAGAAGGAACATGATGTATCTCTAAATTCATCTAATGGAAAAGAAAATAATGTGAAAGATAATACGCCTACCCCTAAACATGAAAAGGAGAAGGGGCAACCCATGGATACTAATCAGGCTGATAAAGATAGGAATATGATCCTTATTACTCAAGAGACAAAAATTGTTGATACTGTTGACAATTAGCTAATGAAGATATGTAATTATTGTCATTTATGGTAACACATGATGTACATTCTTATAGGAAACCTCAAAAATAAAGATACTTAGCTTTTGGTACTAAGAAAATTGTCTAAGTATGAATTTGATATACAACAGTATTTTTTTTGTATGTAACTTGTTATTGATATCATAAAATGACTAGGGAAGTTAGATGGAGATTGTATACATGTTGATGATAATGTATATAACCTCAAAATTTAGTATAGACTATACAAAAAAGAGATATTTGTTTTTTACAATTAAAATAGGACAACAAAATTAAAAGAAAAGAATTATTTTTTTTACAAAATAATTATTTGAACAATTAGGGCCGACATCCTCAATGTTTACTGTAAGTTGGAAAAGTATATTATGGCCTTATATGACCTAGCAAAAATTTATGTAAAGGTATGGTATTTATGCAAAGGACATCTTGTGAATTGAAATGTCCAGTTGTGGTGTAAGTTTTTCGAGTGTTGTGATATGTGAACTTACTATGAAAGTGATATATGTAAAGTTTTGTAAAAGCTATTTTTTGATCCAAGACTATGCTAGAGATTAGATATCATACAAGAAATAAGTTATAGTAACTATATTCTAGAAGTTTGATTACTTGTTTTGGTAGTGAGCTCTTCCTATAATTGGAAGTGCATGTTTGGGCAGTGGGCTCATCTTGCATCTATTGTACTACAACTCCTAACAAGGTTGGCACAACTCCTAACAGGGTTGGAATCTCCAAACAAGGATTCAAAGTCTCCTAATAGGGACTCTCTATACTAAATTTTCTCATTGACTCCTAACAAGGTGCATCCTCTAATAAGGAACTTATATATTAGCATATTATCTAGCGAGTATCATCTCCACTGGGGTTTTCCCTTGGCCAGGGTTTCCCTAGTTAACAAAATATGGTGTAATGAGTTATCTTTATGCATAGTTATTATTACTATTTAGCATTACTTTATTGTTTTGTTATGTATAATTTAAAGTAACAAATAATATCTAGTTGGTGAATAAAATTTTTAGATTACTGATTCACACACACCCGCCCCCCACCGCAAGTAATTCCTATTTCTAACAATTGGTATTAGAACACAATTAGTTAGAAGAGGCTTAACAACTTGAGTAAGATCCCTATGGATATGGAATAGTTGATGAAGAACCTTGAAGATGCAATTGAACAAATTGATCTCCTTACTGAAGAAAGAGATAAGTTGAAGGATAGATATGAATACTCCAAAGAATACATTGGACAATTGAAGGAAAAGACTGAACATCTCAAATCCAAGCCTGAATCTACTAAATCTGAAACTAGTAATGATGATTTTTCAAAACTAAAGAAAAAGTATAAGATCTTGAAGCATGAATTGAAGATTATGAAAGGGAAGTTGAGATATTGGATGAACCAAAGCAAGTGGAATCTCCTCAGGTAACTAGGTATGAATTTAGAGGTAAATGTTTTTTATGTAATGAAATATGTCATATGAAAGGAGATTGTACAAATAAGTCATTTAATCATGTTAAGGACCTTTATAGTCATAATTTTCATGGTATGGATCATAAAGAAATTGATTATAGGAAACCTAAATATGATAATGATAGAAGGAATAGCAAAATTTTTGGAAATACTAACCCTACAGATAGAAGAAGATCTAATGAAAGGACATCGAGAGAAGGAAGACTTTATGAAGAAAGAAGATAGATCATGTGTTATAAGTGTAACATCTTTGGACACATAGCTCATAATTGTCATGCACCTGATGATTAATAGAATCTTAGAAGCAGAACTCTAGTATGTCAGTTATGTAACAACTTTTGACATACAACAAAGTATTGTAGAATGGACAAAAACTTTAGAGATAGAAGGAACAATGGAAGAAACTTTGGAAATAGAAGAAATTATGGAAGAAACATTGGAAATGATAGAAGGAACTCTAAAACTAACACAAACAATAAGGAACAAAGAAATGTAGTCAATAAACTTCAACAAGAGCTTAATGAGGCATTTGTAAAAGGATTAGACATCTCAAAAGAAAAGATAGAAGATGATGGGATAGGAAGATTGAAGTCATTTATTGAGTTTGATTCAATTAAGTTTAATTAAGCTTGTTCACGGCACCAGAATTAGAAACTTCATCTAGAGATTGAAGTAGAGATAGGGAAGTTGGGAAATAGTGTATCAAGATAAGTTTACATAGTATCTAAGCTCACTTGTAATTTGGAACATATCTAAACTAGTTATGAAGGAATTAAGAGTAACTCTTATTATAGAGAAAGTTAATTCTATAGCAAAATATGAAAACTATGTTCTTACTAAGAATTTTGTGAAGAAAAGTTTTGTGTAGTATTGTCATGATGGAAAGAGGCTATGGTAAATTTTGGGTAGCATCTAAAGATTAGATAGAAGATCTTGAGTAGATATTTGATTTCAGAATGTAATTGAAAACTTTTTCATATTCGCAAAGTACACAATTAATGCAAGTTCAATTTGAAGGAATAAAATGGAGTACAGACTTGGTTACCACTTCATTTAGATTACATTAGAATCATAGAGCATTCAAAAGCAACTTGACAAGGGAATTTTGAAGCAAACCCTATTTTTGAAAGAGGTATTTTATCATTTATCCATAGAATTTATTCGATAAAAGTTTATATTTGATAGAAGTATGGATATGTTAGTAGTTGAAAATGTTGAGAATGAGGAGAGACCAAAATTGAAGGTTGTTTCTATGTAACCTATAGAAGGAAACCCTAATTCAACATTATACATTACTTTAAAAAATGTAGTTTATTTGCAAGATGTAGGAAGTTAACTTAATAGGAAGTTTGAATCTATTGGAAATGAGTATATGAACAAGGATATGGAACTAGTCTTTGATCATGATATGACTATGAAACCCATTTGAACATTTGAAGGAACCAGACCTATTCAAATATCATTTCTACCAAGAATTTGACATAGATGAGTGGACATAGATCATACTAAGTAGAATACATGATGAAAAACTATGGATGGAAGATAGTGTAGTTGATATTTCAGCTAACCTAATTCATGAGGCAACTAGTCTTAGAAAACAACTCAGTGTACCTATAGGTGAGAAATTGGTTAAGAAGAAAGTCAAGAGCTAGACAAAAGTAGTGTATAATAGAAAGACTATGGTGATTAGCACCATTAAAAAAGATGATGTAAGATTCCTGAGTAGAATCTTTACCTACTCAATATGTGCAAGTTCTAAGATTGATGAATTGTCAGTCAGATTCATCTATGTAACCTATAAGATATGTGTTGAGAAGGAACAAGTTAACCTTAGTGAAATTCTAAGAATGCAACTTCTTGAGAACCTAGAGAAATTCAAAAGGACTAAGAATGGCATGTTTAGATTTTAGTCACTAATCAATCATTTATTCTCTCATGTAATTAAGAGATTTCTATATTTATCAGTCACAAAGATTATGAGCAATGAGAGATGTACAATGGAGAAGATCATAGAAGTGTGTAGAAGACATCTAGTAGATAAAATATTGTATAGTGGGAACTTGATAATGAAAACATTTCAGAATGAGATGAGACAAAGATTTAGAATTGCACCTATAATTGTAGACAGATTTAAAGAAGATATTTGTGTTATGATTGATACAAATTCCACTTATGTACAAGTAATAGAACCTCAAGAAACATTTGTTGATCACTTAGGTTATGAATTAAGTGCTGAAACAATAGTTGGATATATTGATTTATTATTAAAATAAAAAAGGACCAAGTTGAGTATAGATTTGGAACTTATGATGAGATTACCTAATCAGCTCATTAGGCATTATTGGAGAAAGCATCTCACAAGAAGATTGAAACAATAATGAAGAAAGGCTTATCAAAGGCTGGTACAAGTAGTCAAACATACTATGAAACAATGTATATTGGATGTGTGACCTTTGTCAATGTCTATTACAAAGACATCTTTGGAACAAAGAATTCCTTATGTAGCAGTATCAGATGTACACACACGCAAGATGAAGAGGAAATAAAAGAAATTGGTGGAAGATGTGACCACCAAGACAAAAAGGGTCAAGCAACAAGCCATTGGACCAGGAGAGAGACAAAAGATAGTATTGGCAATTGTTGAGTCTTGTGAAGAAGAAGAACAAGAACAAGAAATTAAATAGACAAAGAAGGTAACTACTTCTAAGAAGTCAATAGGAAAAGCTCAACAACCCTGAAAGCCAAAGATAAAGAAGACAAATTTAGCTATTGCTAATGAAGGAAACTTTATTTAGATGAAAAATTTTTATGACTTGAGTATAATAATTTTGAGAAAGATCAAATTGATATCTCTACTATGAGATACATAATAGCCAATAATTTGAAACTCAAGGATATTGAAGGCATGGTAAACTAAAAATTCTATGATAGACTCATTGAAAAGAAGGCACCATCTCGAGAAGAGGACATAGAACTTTGAAAGTATATGATAAGAACAATATGCAAGACTAATGAAGAAGAATAAATCAAGAGATTGTTGAACAATCTAACACCTTACTTGAGGAACAAGTTAAGACCATTCCTATTTATGGTGGATGAGAAAGATAAAATAAAAAGTGAAACTATGGCAGCTATAAGTTAGATGATGACAGAGTCCAAGGAAGTACTTTCGCTAGCACCCATAACCTTGGAAGTGTTAGTAAGTGGTGACAGAATGCAAATAGATCAGACTAATGTTACCATTAACATCAATGTTACTAACTTGTTTGAAAGTTCTGAATAGAATGAACCTCATATAGAGGATATTAAAGAATAATTAAAGAAAATTAACAAAGAGAAGAAGTTGTTAGAGGAAGAGAAAAGGAAAATAGAAGAGACCAAGTAGAAATTTCTTGAAGATGAGATGAAAACAAAATTAGAAGAAGAAAAGAAAAGATTAATTGAAGAAAAAATGAAAAGGAAAACTATCGAAGATAAGAAGAAGAGATTAGAAGAAGAAGAGAAGAGAGAAAAAGAAAGAAAGAGAAAGGGAAGAGAAAGAGAAAGAAGAAAGAAGAAGAAAAGAGGTAGTCAAAAAGAAGAAAAGGAAAGATGACACTAAACCATCTAGTTCATCTACTCTGCTTTCTCTAGCTATCCTAACAACTGATGATGATGATCAAACTAACTTGATCTCATCTTTGTCAAAACTTATTGAGAAAAACAAGATAGTGACAAGCCTACAGAGAACCTTGATGGAGGTTACTAAGAGATTACATAGTACTTTGGTAGTCGAGTATACAAATGTAGATCCTGAAAAAGGGCACATGCAGTGCTAAAATATTTTGATAAAGAACTCACAAATTTGTTGAATGTTGTAGAAACAAAGGCAAAGATCTCATAGGATGCTAACATTTTTAGCACTCTTTGGAAAAATATGAAGAATAATTTGATAAGTCTTGATACTTGTATCAAGGAAATTTGGAAGTGCCAATATGATGGTAAGATATTTTACATCAAATGTAATCTATCTCACAAGTTGACTAAGGATATTAACAGTCAAATTGGAGAAAAGATGAGTGAGCTACAGGCTCTACCTAGCCAGTTACAACATCCTACTAATAAAATTAATGATTTTGAAGGACAAATGGCCAGTATTCATAGTGGTATTAGGAAATTGGAACTTCAAAAGGAGAAAATTTTGAAGAGGGTATTGAATTTTAGAGTGTCTATTTCTTTGAAAATATCTATTGTTGAGAAACAGTTGGAGGAATGTGTCAAAGCCAAGGACACTTATTCTAACTCTTTATACTCTGACCTTAATGCATTTGAGATTTCATCATATGCCCTATGTGTAGTTCTCACCTATGCCGAATTAGCCAAGGATACATGGACAAAAGGTATGAAAAATAAGGCAAGATTTGATGATTGCATGAAGATACTATCATCTTAAAGGTAGAAGAACAACATTTTTTATAGAAGTTTTTGATAGTGTTTGACATTCTAACCTTTGTCATTGATGTCAAAGGGGGAGAAGATACATAAGAAAATTATAAATCATGTAAAGAGAAGATAAAATTGTAAAGTATGAAATCATATTGTGAGGGAGAGCATATTTAAGATGCACAAGTTGTAATAGATGTAATGTTATTATGTTTTTTTTTAAAAAGTTTTTGATACTTAGCCAATTTTCCCTATTTTTTTGCCATCAATGCCAAAGGGGGAGATTGTTGACAATTGGCTAATGAGGATATGTAATTGTTTTCATTTATGGAAACACATGATGTACATGCTTACAAGAAACCTTAGAAATAAAGATACTTAGCTTTTGGTACTTAGAAAACTATCTAAGTATGAATTTGGTATACAACATTGTATTGTTTTGTATGTAACTTGTTACCGATGTCATATTATAAGTAGCAAAGTTAGATGGAGATTGTATAAATGCTAATGATGATGTATATAATCTCAAAAGTTAGTATAGACAATATAGAAAAGAGCCATTTGTGTTTTACCAATGAAATAGGACATCAAAATTAAAGGAAAGGAATTATTTTGTTTACAAAATAATTACTTGCCCAATTAGGGCCAACATTCTAGAGGTTTACTCTAAGTTGGAAAATTATATTACAATCTTAGATGACCTAGGAAAAAATTGTGTAAAGGCATGGTATTTATGCAAAGAACATCTTGTGAATTCAAATGTGTAATTGTGCTGTAAGTTGTGCAAGTGTTGTGATATGTGAACTTACTATGAAAATGATATATAAATTTTTGTAAAAGATATTTTTTAATACAAGATCATGTTGAAGATTAGAGATCAAACAAGAAAGAAGTTATAGAATCTATATTCCAGATGTTTGATTACTTGTTCGGGCAGTGAGCTCTTCTTGTAATTGGAAGTACATGTTTGGGCAACGAGCTCATCTTGTATGTATTGTACTACAACTCCTAACAGGCTTGGCACAAATCCTAATAGGGTTGGAATCACCTAATAGGGATTCAAACTCTCCTAATAAGCACTCTCTATACTAAATTTTCTCATTGACTCCTAATAGGGTCCATCCTCTAACAAAGAACTTATATATTAGTATATTATCTAGTGGTTATCATCCCCACTGGGGTTTTCCCTTGGCTAGGGTTTCCTTAGCTAACAAAATTTGATGTTATGAGTTATCTTTGTGCATTGTTATTATTACTATTCAAATTTACTCTATTACATTGTTATGTATGGTTTAAAGTAACAAATAATATCTAGTTGGTGACTAAAGTTTGTAGATTATTGATTCACCCCTACTCGCAATAATTCCTATTTCTAATAGATACTACCTAGAAGAATGACACTAATGAAAAGGATTTGGTTGAGAAGAAAGACTCTATGCTTGAATATGTCAAAAATGATATTAATCATCCCAAGGATAATAGTGTTGATGATGTTAACGAGGAGAAGAATATTAGTGGGAGGATTATGTTTCTTAACAAAGCCAAATTGAAGGCTGACATGACTCTTCAAGTAGATGATTGGCTCTATAATGAAATTATATCCCTTAATAACATTGTAAAATATTTGTAGAAGAGAATGGATAATGAAAAAACCAAAAGGATCAAGCTAGAGAGTAATTTTAGGAATATTCCAAAAAAATGGATAACCTATGAAGCTAGGCTCAAGCAACTAGTCAAGGATAGTAGCCAATATATAGACATGATAACTTCTAGTTTGTGTTGTGTGGTTGTGGCTAGTATTGGTAAGAGCAATGAGGAAATAATTTCCCCCATGCCTACCCTAATGACTAGTGGACCAAGCTTAAAGACTAGGTTGAGTACAAAAAGGGCCATTGAAGCTACTCCTATCTCAACTATTGAAGGTCTCCTATAGGAGGTTGTTGATACTACCAAAGACTTGACTAAGGTTGTGTAGGAACTAGAGTACTTTCCTTGTTTTTTGTTGTAGGTTCTAGTTTTTGGTCTATATTTTTGGTCTATATTTTTGGTCTTAGCTTTGTTTGTTGGTTGGTTCTTATGCTTTTCTCTTTCCAACTTTATTTTGTATGTTTTCTACTATTTAGGTTCTAAGTCCTTGTAAAACCTAGGTTTAGGCTTTTTGTTGATACTATAGTTTCCAAATCCCTGTATAACCTAGTGGATTGTTTTTTTAATATCCTTTTTTATAAAAAAATTTGTAAGGGGTTTTGGGTCCCCTCAAAATGTGTTTTTACCATGATAAAAAACATAACATTTCACTTGGGCAACACATCACTTAGTGAATATTGAACTTGCTTGTGTAACTCTAAACTTTCATCTTTAATTTTCTAACTTCTTAGTGAATACTGTAGTGACTCAGTGTAGCTTTTATAGCTCATTACAATATTACATAATTTTAAAACAATCAAATCATCATTATATTATCACTA
The DNA here is from genome assembly GCA_028749045.1 of Cupressus sempervirens. Lineage (NCBI taxonomy): Eukaryota > Viridiplantae > Streptophyta > Pinopsida > Cupressales > Cupressaceae > Cupressus > Cupressus sempervirens. The sequence goes on along the minus strand of CM053785.1, from coordinate 26,327,984 downwards.
TTCAACTCATTCAAGTGCCCACTAAATACCATATTTATCAACTCTATCATCAACACACTTTCTTCAGATCCTCTTCATCAATCAAATGATATGTCACTCTACTAAATTAGCATGATGTCTAATAAACTAAGACTTGACATAAATGACAACATAACAACTCACATGAATCTTTTACCTACATTCGTAGCATTCTTAGTTACATCTTTAGTTGGGGCTAACAATCTCCCTCTTTAGCATTGATGGCAACACATAAAATACAATTTTGGATTACAAAGCATTACATAAGATAATTAAATGTATGCATTAACAATAATACAATTTTTTAGTTCTTTGTCTTCATTATCAGGTTATCAGCATCAAATTTTCTTAACAAGTGTACTTGATTTGTATCTTCAGTAGCATTAATCATCATCAATATTTCTTCCCCTTAGGATGTGATCTTTATCATTCCTCATCAATTTTTACAGATTCTCTTACTAGTCATCTACTCCTCCTTTTCTTTTTATTCTCTGCTTTTGGACATAATCTTCTTTTACTGATATTCTTTCTTGGTATACTTCTCCCTTAGTGTACTACTAATTTTCTCCCCCTTTGATAGCAATGCCAAAGGTAACTATAAGTTCCAATGTGAAACTTATAGAACCTTGTAGTTATCCTCATGCCTTGCATGTACTATATACATCAATTTCACACATTCATCTTCACAACTTTAGAAAACTCATAAAGAGTGAACTCTTGCATCAACTCCACAAAGATATTTCTATTCATCCATGAATTGATGCAAAACACATATTTACCTAGTGAATTTTGGATAGGGGTAGGATCCCCATTTTACCTCTTAGATACTCAAAATCATCATTAGGCAATGGTTTAGTAAATATGTCTACAATTTTCTTTTTAGATTGAATCACATATTCAAGCCTAACTTTTTCATGTTGTACTTAATCCCCAAGTAATGATACTTGATTAATTTATTTATTTTCTTTACATGCATCACCATATTTTTTTGATATATTTTATTTCACTAGTGTTATCACAATAAATAGTAATAGGATCAATTATCTCTTCTTACATACCTTCCAAAAAAATTTTAATCCATGCAATATTTTAACAATTGATTGTAGTAGCAACATACTCAATTTTAGTAGTAAATTGTAAAATGCAGCTATATTTCTTTCTTAACCATCTAATCAACATTTCTCTTAAAAATAAGGTTCCTCCACTTGTTCTTTTTCTATCATCAACACTACTAGCCTAAGAAGCATCCATGTAGACTTTAAGATTAAATTCATCATATTTCTTATACCATAGGCCAAAATCTTCAATTCCTTTCAGATCCTTGAATATTTTCTTTACAACAATCATGTATGTCTCCTTAGGATTAGATGAAAACCTTGCAACAATACCAACAACATGTACAAATGAGGTATACTATGTACAACATACTATAATTTCCTATTCATTGATCTATATTGTGTTTCATTTACATTTTAGAGGTATATTCCTTTGATAATTTCATTGCAAATACCAGAGGTTTAGCAAATGGCTTTGTATCATCCATTCAAAATGTGTTTGAAATATTTCCTTCACATACTTATACTGAGTCATATATATACATTTCCTTGTTTGATGAACTTGTAATCCAATGAAAATTTTGATCTCACCAAACATTGACATCTCAAATTATGTATTCATTTGATCAACAAATGTCTTACATAGGATGTCGTTTCCTCCAAATATAATTTCATCAAAAAATATTTTAGAAATCAATACTACATTATCAAATTCGCATTTCAAATATAGATTATTGTTCTTGTGCATTCTAGAAAATCCAATTTTAATCAAATTAGAATATAACCTTTTGTACCATGCTCTTGGTGCTTGTTTTAGTCCATGCAATACCTTGTTTAATTCTCAAACCATATTCCTTTGATTAGGTTCAATGAATCCATCTAGTTGTTCTATGTAGACTTATTCTTCAAGTATTCCATTTAGAAATAAAAATTTGATATCCATTTGATAAACTTTGAACTTTGTGTAGGTAGCATAGGCCAAAAATGTTCTTACTCCTTCCAATCTTACCATAGATGAAAAAGTCTCACCATAATCTATTCCTTCTTCTTGAGTATAACCTTTGCAAACTAGTCTTTCCCTATTTCTCGCCATTTCTCCATTTCTATTTAGCTTATTTCTAAAAAATCCATTTTGTTCCTATCAAATTCTTGTTTGCAAGTCTTAGTACTAATGTCTATGTATTGTTCTTCTCTATCTGATCAACCTCTTTGATAAAATTTATCCAATTATCATTTTCCAAAGTAGCATTAATTGTTCTTGGTTCAAAATCATCTATCAAATAGGTATTGTCTCTTAACTTCTTGTCTATACTCTGGCACTTTTGTCACCAATAATATTTTCAAGGGAATAATTCTTTCTCACATATTTGGCTAATACAAGTTTAGTTCTCTAATTTTCATCATTTTTTCAACTTGGTAGGGGTTCAACTTCTTGCTCATTTTTTATTGTCTATGCTTGGGTAAAGTAGTATGTTTCTTAGTGTCTCTTGGTTGTAACTTGGGTAGTTTGTCTAGTGCCTCTTTATACACATACAAAAATATTTTGTAATCTTCAAGTTTCGTCTTGCTTTACACATTGTAATTATTTACAAACTCATCAATTCTCACATTTGTACTTTCAATTATTTTGTTAGTAGCTTTATTCAAACATGTTGGAAATCTGATTGAAAAGATCATTGTTGAAGATCAAAAAGGGATATTGTTGCAAAGGAGGAAGTTGGTTGATAAAGAAATTTTTCAATCATTGTTTTGTCATTGATGTCAAATTTTCTATTTGTAGGAATGAAAATTTCTTAGAAGATCTAAGTACTATCACTTAGTTGATTGATGAAGAGGATTTGATTAACAAGATGTAATGAAGTGCAAGGATCAGTTAAAACAATGGTAAGATGATGTATTGGTAGTATATTGGAAGATACAAATGTTGGTTAAACTTAGAAACTTTGGAGGAATAAGTTGTAATAAGGTTGGCTGCAAAGCTTAACTAAGTTCATCACTGAGTGCCAAGTAAGCTAGTTCAAGCTGAGAATTTTTTTAGTTTGAGTCAAGAAAATGAAAAATCTAGTGTGTGCCAAGTAAACTTCAAGTGTTAAGTGAACTTCAAGTGCCAAGCATTAGTAAAATGTAGTTCATGTTGAGTAACACAATATGTGTTGAGCACCAGAATTTTAATAGTGTCGAGCTATTGGATTATTGGAAAAGTTAAAGATTCACCAAATCTAAGCCAACAAAATTGTTACCTTGAATTTTGTGAACTAGTTGGAGGATAAGGATGATGAGCTGGTGGCACAGAATTCTATGTAAAATGTTTTTGAGCGAATTCAAGAGGATTCCTCATGATGTCTCTAGAAGAAACAAGATGTGGGTTAGATTTAATGAATCTTACCTAATCTAAGAGAAGGAAGAATAGAGCACCAAGACTCTACTTTGATAAGTGGTCAGAGAGAGATTATTACACTAGTACATTAAGCATGGAGACTCAAGGAGACAAAGCTTGAAAGGAGGGCAAGCTGTCAGAATTGTAGAGACTAAAAGCTAGGCAATGTTATGAGCTGATGAGTGATCTAAAATCTGCAAGTTAAGTTCTATGCTACAATCAAGTCAAAACCCCTTATTGTTACTCTCTAGAAATTGTATCAATTAGGGCAAAAGAAAATCCTATGGACTTAGGTTGGTTTAACAACCATTTGTAAATCCTTTAACAGGGTGACATTCCAAGTGAATGTTCTAAAGTACTCTAACTAAACCCACTTCTAATAGGGTGGTTAAATCTTTTAACCAGGTCACATTTAATAGTGTTTTGTAGCCTTTAATAGGGTAGGCCTTTCATAGGGCATCACTTCAGAAGAGTGATAATTGAGTAGCATGTTACAGGTGGTTTTTCCCAAATTGGGTTTCCACATAAATCACTCTGTTATGTGTTGATTTTTTCATGTGTTATGCTTGCAAGATAATTTACAGTAACTTGATGAATAGGAATGTTTAAGCTTGGATGAATGGACAATTTAATAGGACTACTTTACTTGTTGAAAAGTTTGAATTGGACATTTGGACCTTGAATAGCTGATTCACCACCCCCCCCCCCCCCCTTCTTAGTTATTCTAAAACATTTCTAACAATTGGTATCAGAGCCATCTGCTGATTTAGTTTCAAGGTACTAGAAGCAGGAAGATCAAGATGTCCAAGAGAGAAGTTCCCAAGCTTAACAAAGATAACTTTGTTGCATGGCAGAGTCTGATGAAATTGCACCGTGGATCAATAGGTGATTATGCAAAAACCTCAATTGGAGTGGAGCATGTAGATCTAGCTGGACCCCTTTCTATAGATGATTTGAACAAAAGGAAGGAGCACAATTAGGCAATGCTAGAAATTTCCTCTACACTCAATTATGCTGAATTTGATTACATCAAAGGATGTGACACTGCATTCAAGATGTGGAAAGCCCTGTTAGATATCTATGGAGGAGATTAGAATGTTCAAAGAGCAAAGAGAGAAAGCCTTAGAGGAAAGTTTGATGACATGAAAATGGAGGAAGGTGAGAATGCTACTCAATATAGCTCTAGAATGAAAGAAGTAGTAAGTGCAATAAGAAGTCTGGGTGGTAAATTGGAGGAAGAGACTATCGATAGAAAATACTCAAGGACCTTGCTTCCTATAGAGTTTCAGCCATCCAAGAGCTGAGGTGTATACAAGGAAACACACTAACCTTTGAAGGAATAGTGAGAAGACTCATTGCATTTGAACTATCCAACTTTGACAACTACAGACCTGAGAACGTTGAATCTACTTTCAAGGCCAAGCTAACATTGAAATACATTGAGGAGGTGAAATCAAAGAAGATGAGTAGAAAAGGAAAACATGCATCCAGTGATAGCAACATAGATGAGGAAGATATAGAATAGTTGGAAGCACTACTAACTAGAAAATTTTATAGAGGCAAAGGTAAATTCAAAGGTAAGCTCCCTATCATTTGTTTCAATTGCAATGAAGTAGGTCATATTGCTACAAGGTGTACATAGAAGAAAAACTAAAAAGAATGAAACAAGTTCAAGAACAAAAGAGAAGATGATAGTAGAGATTACAAGGACAAAGGCAAAAAATGCTATATTGTTGAAGAAGATCCTAATGAGAATGATGATGAAGTAGTCTATGTGGCCATGAAGGAAGAATCAGATGAAGATAAAGCAACAACATTGGTAACCTATGTGAAAAAAAATGACAAGTGGATCATAGATAATGGATGCTCACATCACATGACAAGAGATAAAAGTTTATCACCTTTACTCAATATAATGGAACTAGTGCTAAATTTGGAAATGATGCTCCATGTCAAATAAAAGGTAAAGGTTCCATTAAACTTATAGAAAAAATTTCATGTGATAATGAATACTTTTTTGAAGGATTGAACTAAAATTTCTTGAGTGTATCATAGTTAGGCAATGTAGGTTCAAAAGTAGAATTTGGAAACAAAATTACCAAAATCTATGACACTGATGGAAATCTGATAAAAAAAGTTGAACAAACTAGGAGTAACTTGTTTTACCTAGATATGGAAGATGCAACCTATCTGGTTGTTAGACTTGATGATGTGTGGTTATGGCATAAAATATTGTGTCATGTTAACTTTGACAATCTAATTAGTATCAGTAAAAAGAAGAAAGTCAGAGGTTTTCCTAAACTAAAGAAGCTTGAAAATGCGATCTAAAAACAATGTCAACTAGGGAAGATGACCAAGTCAAGCTTTCAAAGAAAAACTTACACTTCCAAAGAAGTACTAGAGCTAGTCCATAGAGACTTATGTGGTCCAATAGAAGTACAAAGCTACCAAGGAGACAGACACATTATACTATTTGTGGATGACTACTCTAGAATGATGAATGCCATGTTCTTGAAGCAAAAATCTAATGTATTTCAAATGTTTAAGTGGTATTTGGCTAGAGTTGAGAAGGAAATAGGTAAGAGTCTAAACTGCCTAAGGTTAGACAGAGGAGGAGAGTTTACATGAAAAGAATTTGAAATATTCTACAATGACAAAGGTATCAAAAGGCAAACATCAACACCAAGAACTCCACCATAGAATGGAATTGCTGAAAGAAGGAATAGATCAGTGATAGATTGTGTAAGAACATTGATAATGGAGAAAAATGTTGCTCTAAAATACTAGAGAGAAGCTATAAGTACTGCTATTTACACTCTGAATAGAGTCCAAGTCAAGAAAGGTACAAATGCAACACCTTTTGAACTATCGTATGGTCACTCACCTAATGTTAAACATTTCAAAGTATTTTCTTGTAAATACCATATTCTTAAAGATACTAGAAATAGCAAGTTTGATGCAAAGAGTGATGAAGGAATATTCCTTGGATACTCCACTAGAAGGAAAACATATAAGTGTCTGAATACTAACACTAACAAGATTGTGGACAGTGCAAATGTAAATTTTGATGAGCATGCAAAAGTCTAAGTTAATGAATCCAAGTAATCAGAAGATTATAGATCTTCTATATACTTCTATGAAGGAATGAATTTTGAAGATGATGCTAGCAATCAAGTTGGAAATCAACAACAAATTTCAGTATCAGCCAAGTCACAGCGAGTGAATGCTAAGCTGCATTCAGAAGCCAAGTTGCAGAATGAAGAAAATGCACATTCTGATTCTAAAAATAGTACACATGGAAGAGATGATGAAATACTAGATGAAGAAGGGGGAAATGAATTTGAAGCTAAAGGATCAAATATGGAAAGAAGGATAGAACCAAGACTAGCTAAGCATGTAAGAAGAGATCACCTTGCAGATCAAATCATTGGTGACAAGGATGCTAGACCTATGACAAGGAATAGACTAAGGAATGAATCATGTCTACTGAGTAAGATTGAGTCTAAAACAATAAAAGATGCACTACAAGATAATGACTAGTATAAATCTATGGAAGAGGAGATAGACCAAATTGAGAAAAAAAAAACCTAAACCCTAGTTCCTAGACCAATTGATAAGAATGTAATTGGTACCAAATGGGTGTTTAGGAAAAAACTTGATGAGAATGGTGAGATAACAAGAAACAAGGCTAGACTAGTCTGAAAAGGCTATGCACAAGAAGAAAGATTGGATTATGGGGAAATATTTGCCCCTATTGCAAGAATAGGAGTAAAAATAATACTTGCATATGTTGCTTACAAAGGTTTCAAAGTCTACCAAGTGGATGTGAAGTCTACATTTTTGAATGGTATATTAGAAGAGGAAGTCTATATAGAACAACCTGAGGGATTTGTTGATGACAACAACAAGGATATGGTTTACAAATTGCACAAAGCATTCAATGGTCTAAAGCAAGCACCTAGAGCATGGTATGCGAAACTACACAAATATCTTGTGAAGATAGAATTTGAGAGAACAGATGACAACAACAACTTGTATATCAAGGTAGAAAAGGGTAAAGATATATTAATATCTAAAATCTTTGTTGATGATATAATATTTGGAGGAAAAGATACTCTATGCAAAGATTTTTTTGATCAAATGAAACATGAGTTTGAAATGTCAATGTTTGGAGAAATCAAACTCTTTGTTGGTTTGCAAGTACATCAATTGAAGCATGGCATATTTGTGATTCAATCAAAATACATCAATGAGAAACTCAAGACATTTGGACTAGAAGAATCAAAACTAGTCAACACACCAATGGTAACAAGAAATAAGTTATCCAAGAATGATGAGTCAACAGAAGTAAATTAGATAATGTATAGATCAATGATTGGAAAGTTGCAGTATGTTCCAAATAGTAGACTAGACATTGCATTAGTAGTTGGAATAGTGGTAAGATTTTCTGTAAATCTAAGAGAAAATCATCTAATGGCAGTAAAGAGAATACTAAGGTACCTAAAAGAAACTGATGAATTTGGTTTGTACTACAAGAGGAGTGAAAATTTTGAGCTAAGAGCCTATACTGATGCAGATTGGGGAGGCAATATTGATGATAGAAAAAAGACCAGTGGAGGAGCACTTTTCTTAGGAAGAAGATTGATTATGTGGACCAACAAAAAGAAAAGTTGTACCTCACAATCAATAGTAGAAGCTAAATATATTGCAGCTGCTATCAACTACACTAATATTGTATGGATCAAACACTTGTTGCAAGGTATGAAGGAAAAGGTAAATAAGTCTATGATACTTTATGCGTGCCAAAACAAAGCACATTGCAATTATGTATCACTATGTAAGAGAATTGGTGGAAGACAATCAAACAAGGATGGAATATGTTAGTTCAAAGGAACAGATTGTTGACATCTTCACAAAAGCACTACCTAAAGATGTTTTTGAATATCTTAGAGGTAAGCTAGGGGTAATACCCTCAACCACGGCTACTTAAGTAACAATAAAGATTTCCCTACATCAAATAAATTGATTGTTGAAATATTATGAATTAATGCAAAGAATGCTTACTTTAGGATTCATGCCTAAAGTAATCAAAATGTAGAAGCTACAAAATCAGTCACAAGCAAGGTGACAGAGGGAGAAATTGAAAGAGTCTAAAAATTCTACATTTGCATGTTAAGATGCTAAGATAATATGTTTGTGGCATTGTTGTCAAAGAGGGAGAAATAGAAAGAAAATAATCAACAACATTCAATTGGATAAAGGGAGAAGATAAAAAATTAAAAAGAATGAAGATTGAGGGAGAAAATGCAGAAACTAATCAATAGTTGAGGGAGAAGATGAATAAGCTGATTAGAATAGAGAATAGTAGAAGATAAGAAATGCATACAAAAGGAAAGAATGTAAAAAGGAAGAAAGGAAAGAAAAATGATACAACAACTAAGAGGGAGAAATTAGCATAAAGCAATTAGGATAGTAGACCAAGAAAGAAAGAAATTGTGTAATCCAATTTTCTTTTTGGCATTTGACTTACTATTCTAACCTAGTTAGCATTTTGTTAACTTGGTTGATCAGTTTAGTTTGCCATCAATGCCAAAGAGGGAGATTTTTGGAAATCTAATTGAAAAGATTATTGTTGAAGCACAAATAGAGAGATTGTTGCAAAGGAGGAAGTTGGTTGATAAAGAATGTTTTCAATCATTGTTTTGTCATTGATGTCAAACTTGCTATTTGTAGGAATGACAATTTCTTATAAGATCCAAGCACTATCACTTAGTTGATTGATGAAGAGGATTTGATCAACAAGATGTAACAAGATCACCTAAGGGAAAGGTTGAGTTATGCTTTTGTAATGAAATGCAAGGATCATTTAAGACAATGGTAAGATGATGTATTGATAGTATACTAGAAGATACAAATGTTAGTCACACTTAAAAACTTTGGAGGAATAAGTTGTAACAAGGTTTCCTACAAAGCTTAACTAAGTTCATCAGTGAGTGTCGAGTAAGCTAGTTCAAGTCGAGCAAATTTTTAGTTGGAGCCGAGCAAAACCAAAATCTAGTGTGTACCAAGTAAATTTTCGGTGTCAAGTGATTATAGCAGGAGCTAACTATCAGAAAATCTTAGTAGGTGCCAAGTGAACTATAGGTGCCAAGCATCAGTAAAACATAGTTGATGTCGAGTAACACAGCATGTGTCGAGCACTAAAATTTCAATAGTGTCGAGCTATTACATTATTGGAAAAGGTCAAAGATTCACCAAATCTAAGTTGACAAAGTTATTACCTTGGATTTTGTGAACTAGTTTGAGGATAAGGATGATGAGCTAGTGGCACAGAATTCTATTTAAAATGGTTTTGAGTGAATTCAAGAGGATTCTTCATGATGTTTCTAGAAGAAACAAGATGTGGGTTAGATTCAATGAATCCTACCTAATCCATTCAAACTAAAATTAAAGGAGGAAAGAATTGAGCAGGAAAAGAAATTCTAGACTTCTATTTAAGGAGTCACAGACCAAGAAGTAAGAGATGCTGGTGTGCCAAATTGCAAAGTGGTTGAAGGGTGTTAAGGAGAAGGCATCTAGGAGAAGAAAGAAAAAAGCATTGAGACTGTACTTTGATAAGTGGTCAGAGAGAGATGATTACACTGGTACATTGAGCATGGAGACTTAAGGAGACAAAGCTTGAAAGGAGGGAAAGCTATTAGAACTATAGAGAGTGCAAGCTAGGCAATGTTATAAGCTAATGAGTGATCTAAAATCTACAAATTAAGTTGTATGCTACAATCCAGTCAAAAACCCTTATTGTTACTCTTTAGAAATTATATCAATTAAGGCAAAAGAAAATCCTATGGACTTAGGTTGGTTTAACAACCATTTGTAAATCCTTTAACAAGGTGACATTCCAAATGAATGTTCTAAAGTCCTCTAACTAGGCCCACTTCTAATAGGGTGGTTAAATCATTTAACCAAGTCACATTTAATAGTGTGTTGTAGCCTTTAACAGGGAATCACTTCAAAAGAATGAGAATTGAGTAGCATGTTACAGGTGGTTTTTTCACAAATTGGGTTTCCACGTAAATCACTATGTTATGTGTCAATTTTTTTCATGCATTATGCTTGCATGCTGATTTATAGTAACTTGCTGAATAGGAATGTTTAAGCTTGGATGAATGAATAGTTTAATAGGGATACTTTACTTGATGAAAAGTTTCAATTGGCCATTTGGATCTTGAATAACTAATTCACTCCCCCCCCTCTCAGTTATTCTAAAGCATTTCTAACAAAACATTTATAAGCTTTTCTCATAGATGAATAGCCAAGGAATATATCTTCATCTCCTTTTAAATAAAATTTACCATTCCTTGCATCCTTTTGAATATAACACCTACTTCCAAAGATTTTGAAATAACCTACAATAGGTATAGTCTATGTGCTTCCATATTTGTTTAATTATTATCATTTAATTACAATCGTTGATCTTAGATTCATTGAATTAAGTCACTTATAAAATAGAACATTCATAAAAATTTGTGCTCGTCCTTTTCCTTCTTCAATCTCCATCATCAAATCTTCATTGTATTTTCCTAGCTATAGATCTTGTAAAAATCTTTGACTTATACCTTAGAACTTATTGAACATTCTTTATTTCCACCACAAGTCATCCTCAAATTCCATCTTTATGAAATTTTCCTTCTTTTGGTTACTTGGTGAACAAAACATTTCACTTGGGTAAAACATCACTCGGTTAATATTGAACTTACTCGGGTAGCACTAAACTTTGAACTTTACATCACCAACTGCTTGATGAATACTGTAGTCACTTTGTGTAGCTTGTATAGCTTATTAGAATATTACATGATTGTAAAATTAAAAAATCAACATTACATTATTAGTGTCCAACTCATTCAAGTGTATTGAAAACCATACTTATTAACTTTGTCATCAACATACTTTCTTCAAATCCTCTTCATCAATTAAATGATATGGCACTTCACTAAATTAGCACAATGTCTAATATACTAAGACAAGATATCAATGACAACATAATAACTGATATGACTTGTTCACATACACTTATAACATTCTTAGTTACATCATCATTTGTGATGTAGGAGCATCTTGGATGTAAGAGAAATTTTCAATCACCCAAAAATATATCTATTTCCATTTTTTCTAGTTTTCTTTTTAAAAAAATTAATAAGGGTTATTCATGCATAGAGTTTCTATTTGAGGGAGTTTTCTAATTTTAGTAAGTTGGTATTATGTTCTCATATTCTTCTAATCTCATATATGGAGGTTCATCTTTGACATATCATTCCATTGGATGAGTTTATTATCATATTGTATGTATTGGTGCAGTTATTGTAGATTTTTGGTATGAATTTTGGCTATCCAAGCTTCAAGTCCAATGATGAAGGCTTAAATGGCTCCTAAATGAGGCAAAACCTTCACTCATAAATGCTTGTGCCATTTTTTTCTATAAATTGCTAGCCTAGGATTCCAAAATGGGGCTGTAATAGTCCATCATGTCAATGGATTGCTAGTTATGCTCTCCAAAAGTGGACCTATCTAAATATGTAATTTATAAATTGTCTTGAGTTGATCCTATGTAATAAAGTGTAATGAAATAATATAATATAAGGTTGGTCAGCCTCAAGGGTTATGGCTTAGTGTCGAGAAACTTCTCAAGATGTTAAAAGTGTCTATATAAGGAAAGTCCATAGGTTATCTAGGGTAGTTTTGGGTCATAGTCACAACTCTATCTTGTAGGTTGTTGTAAGGAAGGTGCCGATATGGGTTTGCATATTACAATTCTATAATTCCACATTCGTGGTGATAATATGAATCCCATATTTTCTTCTCTCAATTTTTGTTATTCCTTGTTTCTATTGTTTTTTGTATACTTCATCAAGTGGTATTAGAGTGGGAGTTCTTGAGTGTGTAAATAGATCATCAATTGGGAGGTAGTTTACATCAGGACCATGGTGCGGGCTAAGTGTGTGGATAGATAACCAATTATGAGGTAGTTTGCACTAGGGTTTTAGTGGAACCATGGAAATGACTCCATGAAGAGAGCATGCTAGAAGATTCATAGGTGTTATGCCTAAGGGTTTTAGAGCCCTGCAGAGATAGGTACAAGTATTGGAAGAACAAATGCACAAAGGAATAAATATTGTCATAAGAGATGAAAGTGAGGATGAAGAAGAAGAAGAAGAAGAAAATGTTGAAGAAGAGGTCATTTTGAACCCTAAAGAAGAGAGTCTTTTGGAGGTCATTTCCAATATTGGGAAAATGCCTAAGTTTGAGGTTCCCACATTTTTTAAAAATCTTAACCTGGAGGAATTTATCAATTGGAGGAATACTTTGAGTATGAAGATATTGAGGATCCTAATAGGGTCAAGTATGCAAAGGAAAAACTAAAGGGACATGTAAAGATTTGGTGGTAGGAGATTTAGTTGGAGTAAAATAGAAGAGGGAAGGACAAAATCACTAGATGGAATTGGGTGATAGCTAAATTGACATGATAATTGATTCTTGGGTAAAAGCACAAACCTGTATCACCCTTTTGTAAAGTAAAAGACTAACAAAAGTATAATTGTTCACCTTCAATGACACAAAAATAGTATTATTATTTATAATTTGAAAACAAAGTAAACTAATGAAATGTGTAGAAATGGGTGAAGTTTAGGATTATAATTTTTAATAATTATTTGGAATAAGAATTGATATATTTTCTTAATTTTTATAGATGATTTTTAGTTGCTGAAAAATGCTAAAAATTAGGGGTTCAGTTCCCACCACAAAACTATATGGAAATAGACTTATTTCCATTTGAACATAGACTATGTTATATATAACATATATAGCTAGAACAATCAAATATAAAAATTAACTTTATACGTACATTTTCTTTTTTATAGTGATTCAAATTTCAACTCACCTAAAAGCAATAGTTTTCATCTCCTGCCACATTTTTGAAAACAAATCTATTCTAAGAAAAATAAGAATTATACATTCTTGAAGAGGACTCTCTTCTCCAAAATCTCATATAATTTGTAACTCTTTTTAATATGATTTTATTTTATTTTTCTTTCTCAAAATCTACATCTTTTTTAGTGTTAAAATATATGCATGTAGAATTTTTTAAATACAATATACTTATCTAATTAAAACCCTATAAACTCTATATGAGAATATTCTTGACTTTGAGCTATATAAAATGGTGTTTATATGTTACTAAAAAAATACCATAAAAATAGTAAGAGTTATTGAAATGTCAATTTTTTGAAATAATTTCATTTCTTTAGTAATTGGATACAAACTAGTATAAAACATGCATTTAATAGACATTTCCAATTGAAAAAGTGTGAGACCATATATAACTTAGCTAGAATGAAATTATCTAGACCATATGTTTGAACAAAAGTGATTTTTGGATAGAAATACTTGAATTTAGTTGTTCTGATAAGTCAGCCTGAAAGGTGACACAACTTTGTACTTTTACCCTCTTGTAGAATATGAGCTTGATCTACTAAAGAAAATGCAAGGGTTGAAGAAACTGAGAAGATTTATTTAGGATTATACCAAGGAGTTCTACCAATTTATCATCAGAACTGGCCATGTAGAAGTTGATAAAGAGAAAGATGCTCGTTATATTAATGGGTTGAGACCAAGCATTCGGGAGGAGCTGAGTCTGGTCTGGATGAACAACGTTGAAGAGTCATACTAGTTTCCTCTACGAGTTGAGGAAAAGTTAAATACGAAGTTTGATAATAAGAATTATAGAAGAGGTGGTGGTGGAAGATATGATAGATGGTCATATAGAGGCTGAAATGATGATCAAAAGATCAAGGATTAGGTGAGCAGTAGTAGCCATACCAGAGGGGAAAAATTCCAATCATTTCCATGCTTAGAGAAGAGGAAGAGGGTAAGGATCTAGAAGAGGAGGTTTCCATGGAAAGTGTTTTCATTGCAGAGAGGAAGGGCATAAAGAATTTGAATGTTCCCAATGGCAAGGAAGGATAGATTGGAGAATAGAAGGCTAGGCCAAAATTTCACATCTTAATGTAAGATGGAAAATCATCCCATTCTGAAGATGCTAAAAGAGGTGAAGTCCTAGTAAATAGGAGTATTGATGAGTGGTGAGAATGAACCTAATCAAAGGAGAAGTTTGTATTACACAAGGTGAAAATGTGAAGATGGGTGTTGTGACGTGATCAGTGATGGAGGAAGCACTAACAAGCTGATGTCAAAAAAGATGATCACAAAGTTAAATCTCAAGAGGCAGAATGACTTAAAGATCATGGTCAATGAGTAGTGCCTAGTGAAGTTCAATATTGGAAGCTACGAGGATAAGGTTATTTTTTATACCATACCTATGGACATATGTCATATGTTTCTAGGTAGGTTTTAGTAGTTTGATAGGAATGATGTACATGATGGTAGAGTAAATACCTACATTCTGAAAAAGGATGGAGTGAAACATATGTTGAAGATATTGAAGCAGAAAGAAGTTCAAAGGTATGTAGTGTTGCCAGAATATGTTCTATTGATGGAAAGGAGTTTCTCAAAGGTGTGATGCTTGATCATATGTGTTTTATTGTAATTCCAAAAGATAGTAAAGAAGAAATAGAGAAGATGCCTATAGAAGTTGCAGATTTGTTGTAAGAATTTCTTGATATTGTGTCATATAATGTACCTAGTAGATTACCCCCAATGTGGAAGATTAGTCACCAAATGGACTTGATTAGAGGATTTATTTTTAAAAAAAAGGAAGTGCACATAATCACTTCATCAAAAAGATGGGAGTTGAATAGACAAGTGCATCAAATGATGGAGAAGGCATTGATTTGAGAGAGTGTGATTCCATGTGTTGTACCAACAATATTGGCACTTAATAAGAATGGAGAATGGAGGATGTGTATAGATTGTTGAGATGTGGAAAAGATCAAAATTAAGTATTTATTTCCATTTCCATTTCCATGGATAGATGATATTATCGATTGTTTAAGTGGAGCTGTGTGTTTTACAAAGATGGATCTAAAGAGTGGATACCATCAGATTTGCATTAGAGAAGGAGATGAGTGGAAGACTTCCTTCAAGTAAAGGGAGGGATTGTGATGTAGGAGCATCCTAGGTGTAAGATCAATCTTGCATCACCCAAAATTATTTTCTTTTAAGTATTTTATATTTTTTATAAGGACTAGTAGACAGGGTGGTTACTATTATGGGAACTTGCTATTTTTAGTAAGTTTTTCATATGAGCTCTGGAATGTTCTCATTTTCTATATGAAGGTTCATTTTAGAGTTATAAGCCTACCATTAAAATCTCATTGCTCTAGTTTAAGTATCAAAGAAGTTATTATGGATTTTTAGTGGAAAAATTGCAGAAAAATATTCAAGCTCACCGTTGGAGGCCTTAGAGTGCCCAGATGAGGTCCAAAAACTCAATAGAAGGGTGCTACTACTATTTCAAGCTTGTAGATCAGGAGATGACATTTTTGAAAGGTGGATATAATAGCTAATCAAAGAAATGGTTTGAGAGTTATGGCCTTTTGAAGTTGGGTTACCTAAAATATCTAAAATAATTGTCAAAGATGTATTTGGCCAACTCTATATGTATTGATGTACCTGATGGATTTGGTTCTAGGAGCCAATTTTCCAAAGAAGGAAATGCATAGAATGACACCAGTAGAAAGTGAAGAGTTGAATAGAAAAGTTCATGAGTTGTTGAAGGGGTTAATTCAAGAGATTTTGAGTCCATGTGTTGTACTAGTAGTATTAGCACCAAGGATGAATGGAGAATGGAGGATGTGCACAGATTCTTGCTCTATTAACAAGATCACAATAAAGTACAAATTTCCATTACCAAGAATAGATGATATTGTGGACTATTTTAGTGGAGTTGAGTATTTCACAAAGATAGATCTAAAGAGTGGGTACCGTCATATTTGTATCAGAGAAGGTGATGAGTGGAAGAATGCTTTCAAGACAAAAGAAGGATTGTATGAGTGGTTAGTCATGCCTTTTGGCTAACTAATGCACCGAGCACTTTCATGAGGCTCATGAATGATGTACTAAAGGAGTTTTTCGATAATTTTTAATTATTTTTTGAGATGATATTTTAATCTTTAGTAAGACATTGGACAAGCATTTGATCCATATTCGCAAGGTGTTTGATAAGTTGAGGGAAGAAAAGTTGATGATAAATCTAAAGAAGCATAGTTTTGTAAAGAAGGAGATAGTGTACCTAGGATTTGTAGTCTCAGCAGAGAGTCTGAAAATGGACCTAGAGAAAGTGAAGGCTATCTTTGAATGGCCTACTCCAAGGAGTGTGACAAAGGTAAGATCTTTTAATGGACTGGTTAGTTTTTATAGAAAGTTCACAAGAGGTTTTAACAATATTTTTTCACCCTTGACTGAAACAATGAGAGGGAATGTTAAAGAATTTAAATGGATTGTATGAAAAGATAAGAGTTTTAATCTATTAAAATAAAAGGTTACCAAGCAACTTGTTTTAGCACTTCTTAATTTTAACAAGGTGTTTCAAGTAGACTGTGATGCTAGTGGTAGTGCAATAGAAGCTATTTTGAGCCAAGAAGGTAGACCTGTTGCTTATTTTAGTGAGAAATTGAATGATGAAAAAAGGAAATATTTTGTTTATGATTACAAATTTGATGCTATAATTCAAGCATTAAAGAAGTGGAGACACTATCTTCTTCCTAAGGAGTTTGTTTTATATACTGATCATCAAGTTTTGCAATATTTCAATAATCAAGAAAAATTGAAGCAAACACATTTGAAGTGGATTGAGTTTTTGTAGAATTATAAATTTGTTTTGAAACAAAGGAGTGGGAAGTCTAACAGAGTTGCAAATTCTTTTAGTGGAA
This sequence comes from Cupressus sempervirens, assembly GCA_028749045.1. Classification (NCBI taxonomy): domain Eukaryota; kingdom Viridiplantae; phylum Streptophyta; class Pinopsida; order Cupressales; family Cupressaceae; genus Cupressus; species Cupressus sempervirens. Next base: position 26,310,648 of record CM053785.1, on the reverse strand, counting down.
GACAACTTTTGATGAAAGAAATGTAGATAGAGTTGTTTGGGTTCAAGGAACTCAATACTTTGTATCTAGATGATCCTAATTTTGGTGAAGCATGGAAGGCTTGTACAGAACCTGTTACACTTGATAGGACAAAGTGGTTGGATTTCATGATCCAAGATAGTATGTTGTTTAAAGGAAGCTAGTTTTGCATTCTTATAAGTTCAATGAGAGAGAATATCATCAAGGAGAGGCATAGTGGAGGATTAGCTGGACATTTTGGTAGAGATAAAACCATAGCTTTGGTTGCTAAGAATTATTACTAGCTAGAGTTATAGCAAGATGTGAAGAATTTTTTACAAAGTTGCAGAGTATGTCAAATGGAGAAAGGAGCAAAGTAGAATATAGGGTTATATTATCCATTACCTATACTAGAGAAGCCATGGGAGGATGTCAACATGGATTCTGTTCTTGGATTAACAAGGACAGAGTGAGGGCATGATTCTATTTTTGTGGTGGTTGATAAGTTTTCAAAGATGACACATTTTATTCCTTGCAAGAAAACTAGTGATGTTTTTCATGTGGTACAGTTATTTTTTAAAGAAGTGGTGAGATTGCATGGTTTTCCAAAGAGTATATTTTTAGATTGAGATACCAAATTTGTTGGGTATTTTTGGCGTACATTATGGGAAAAATTGAACACAAAGTTAAAGTTTAGTTCATCACATCATCCATAGATAGTTGTGAATCATAGTTTGTGAAAATTATTGAGATGTTTGGTTCGAGACAAGCCAAAAGGATGGGATATGATTTTTTCATAGGTGGAATTTGCATATAATAATTCTGTCAATAGGAGTATTGGTAAATCACCATTCTAGATTGTATATGGAAGTAGTCCCAAAAATGCTTCTGAATTAAAGAAGTTGGATGAAGGAGAGATAAGTAGTGTTAAAGTAGAAGAATTTGTTGAATACTTGAAGAACATCCATGAGGAGGTGAGGAAGCACATCATAAAGATGAATACAAAATATAAGGCTAAGGTATATGTGAAAAGGAGGTATACAAAATTTTAGATTAGAGACGAAGTCATGGTTCATTTGAGAAAGGAGCATTTTCCAGTGGGTACATATAATAAATTGAAGATGAAGAAGTTTGGACCATGCAAGATCATGAAAATACATAATTTTGGAAATGCTTATAAAGTGGAGTTGCATGCTGAATTGAATATTCCACTAGTATATAATATTTTAGATTTGATGATGTATTATGAAGGAGGTGATGGAGAAGAAGTGGGAGAAGCACATTGAAGTATTCTAGCAGCTAGTTTGGCTATAAAGGAGATTGAGGAGATACAAGACATTTGTATTGGAAAAAGTACACAAAACATAACTTATGAGGAATGCCTGGTCACATGGAAAGGGAGCCCAGTAGAGGATTCATCATGGCTAGCAAGGCAGGAGGTTAACAATCTTGGTTTTCCTCTCAACACCTGAGACGTGGTAGAGTCACTTCTCAAATTACCCTAAGTGTCTGATGTAGGAACATCATACATGTAAAAGGAATCTTGTATCACCCAAAAATATTTTCTTTTTAGTCTTTCCTATTTTAATAAGGACTAGTGGACATGGTGGTTACTATTAATGGGAACTTTCTATTTTTAGTAAGTTTTTCATACAAGCTCGAAATATTCTCATTTTCTATATGAAGGTTCATTTTAGAGTTATAAGCCTACCATAAAAATATCATTTCTCCAGTTTAAGTATTGGAGAAATTACTGTGGAATTTCAGAGGAAAAATTTGTAGAAAAATCTTCAAGCGCAATGTTGGAGGCCTTAGAGTTTCCGTATGAGGTCCGAAAACTTGATGGAAGAGCACTAACACCATTCCAAGCCTATAGATCAGGAGCTGGCATGTCCAAAAAGTGGTTATAATAGCCAATCAAAGCAATAGTTTGAGATTTGTGACCTTCCAAATTTGGGCTACCCAAAATATCTAAGATAATTGTCAAAGATGTATGTGACTGACTCTGTATGTATTGTTTTGGTTTGTTGGCCCTAGGTTTTAAGTTTCATTATCTAGAACCTTCATTGGAAACATAAAATTATCTATTTAAGAAAGGCCCAAACATTATCTAGGATAGCTCTAGGTAGTAGTTCACAGCTTTGTCTTGCAGATTACTCTAATGAAGGTGCCCATTTGGGTTAGCATATTGTAATTGTGAATTTTGTAATTTCACATTTGTAGAAATAATAAGAAGTCTATATTTTGTTCTTGCATTTTCTATTGATTCTTTGTTTTTGATATGAGATTGTGGTATTAAGGGGAGCAATCTTCATCAGATTGCATGAGTGGTTAGTCATGCCTTTTGAGTGAACCAATGCACTAATAACTTTCATCTAGCTCATGACTGAGGTACTAAAGGAGATTTTGGATAATTTTTTCAGTGTTTACCTAGATGATATTTGATTTTTACTAAGACATTGGAGGATCATTTGATGCATATTCGTAAGGTTTTTGATAAGTTGAGGGAGGAAAAAATGTTGGTAAACTTAAAGAAGTATATTTTGTGAATAAGGAGTTAGTGTTCTTGGGATTTGTGATATTAGCATAAGGTTTGAAAATGGACCCTAAGAAACTGAAGGCTATGCTCAAATGACCTACTCCAAGGAGTGCAATAGAGGTAAGATCTTATCATGGACTGGCTAGTTTTTATAGAAATTTTATCAAAGGTTTTAGCAATATTTGTGGACCTTTGACTAAAATAATAAGAGGAGATAGGAAGGAATTTAAGTGGAATATAGGTGTAGATAAGAATTTTAATTTGTTGAAACAAAAAGTTACAAAGCAACATATTTTAGCACTCCCAGATTTTAATAAGGTGTTTCAAGTAGACTGTAATGCTAGTGGTATTGCAATAAGAGTTGCTTTGAGCCAAGAAGCTATACCTATTTCTTATTTTAGTGATAAATTAAATGATGGAAAATAATTTATTTTGTTTATGATCAAGAATTTTATGCTATAGTTTAGGCATTGAAGAAGTAGAGACACTGTCTTCTTCCTAAAGAGTTTGTTTTGTATATTGATCATCAAGCTTTACAATATTTGAATACTCAAGGAAAATTGAACCAAAGACATTTGAAATGAGTTGAACTTTTTCAGAGTTATACATTTCTTTTAAAACATAGGAGTGGGAAGTCTAACAGAGTTTCATATGCTCTTAGTAGAAGAGTTTGTTTGCTAACAAAGATGCAGATTAATGTTATTAAGTTCAAGGAACTCAAAAATTTGTATCTAGACTATCTCAATTTTTATGAAGCATAGAAGGATTATATAGAACTTGTTACACTTGACAAGACAAAGTGGTTGGATTTTATAATCCAAGATGGTATGCTATTCAAGGGAATTCAATTGTGCATTCCCAAAAGTTCCATGATACAGAATCTCATCAATGAGAAGCATAGTGAAGGAATGGTTGGACATTTTTCTAGAGATAAAATAATTGTTTTGGTTGCTGATAATAATTATTGACCGTAGTTGTAGCAAGATGTGAAGAATTTTGTGCAGTGTTGTAGAGTATGTTAGATGGAAAAAGGAGTAAATTAAAATATAGGGTTGTATCATCCATTACCTGTACCTCAAAAGTCATGGGAAGATGTCAAGATGGATTTTTTTCTTGGCTTACCATGACATAGCATGGGCATGATTTAATATTTTTTGTGGTTGGCCAATTTTTTAAAATGACACATTTCATTTCCTGTGAGAAGATTAGTGATGTTGTTCATATAGGAGAATTATTTTTCAGAGAAGTGGTGAGACTACATTGTCTTCCAAAGAGTATAGTTTTTGATTGAGATACCAAGTTTTTTGGGTATTTTTGGCATTTTTTATGGAAGAAATTGAAGATAGATTTGAAATTCAGCTCATCCCATCATCTAGAGGCTGATGAAAGAACAGAAGTTGTGAACCAAAGTTTGGGTAATTCACTAAGATGATTGGTTGGAGATGAGCCAAAAGGTTGTGATCTAACTTTACCATAGGAAAAATTTGCATACAATAATTCTATCAATAGGAGTACTGGTAAATCACCATTCTAGATTGTATATGGGAACAATCCCAGAAATGCCTCTAAATTGAGGTAGTTGGATAAATGAGAAATAAGTAGTGCTAAAGCAGAAGATTTTTATGAACATCTAAAGAACATCGATGAGGAAGTGAGGAAGTACATTACAAATATAAATACACAATATAGGGCTAAGGATGATGCAAATAGGAGGTATAAAGAATTTTAGATTTGTGATGAATTCATGGTTCATTTACGGAAGGAGATATTTCTAGTGGGTACATATAATAAGTTGAAAATGAAGAAGTTTGGACCATGCAAGCTAGTGAAAAAGCATGATCCTAGAAATGCCTATGAGTGGAGTTTCTTGCTGCACTAAATATTTCACCAGTGTTTAGGGTAAAAGTGTAAAGTTGTGTCACCTTTTAAACTAACTTATCAGAACAGCTAAATTTGAGTATTACTATCCAAAAATCAATTTTGTTCAAACATATGGTCTAGATAAATTCATTTTAGATAAGTTATATATGGTCTTACACTTTTCCAATTAGAAATGTCTATTAAATGCATGTTTTATACTAGTTTGTATCCAATTATAAAAAAAATAAAATTATTTTAGAAAACTGACATTTCAATAACTCTTACTATTTTTTATGATTTTTTTAGTAACATATAAACACAATTTTATAGAGGTCAAAGTCAAGAATACCCTCATATAGAGTTTATAGTGTTTTAATTAGATATAGTATATTGTAATTAAAAAGTTCTACAAGCATGTATTTTAACACCCAAAAAGATGCCAATTTTGAGAAAGAAAAAATATTAAATCATATTAAAAAAATAAAAAATTATATGACATTCTAGAGCAGAGAGTCCTCTTTAAGAATGTATAATTTTTCTTTTGGTTAGATAAGATTTGGTTTTGTAAGAATTTGCCTAAGGGAAAAATTCACCTCGGAACTAAGAACTCAAATACAAGTTGTTGCGAGGGCTCACTTGCGTGAACATATGGTAAACTCAAAAATTTTTAAATGAGAAATTGAGTTTACCATATGTTCGCATGAACACACTTATTGTGTTCGCGCGAACTTTTTTTTAATCATGTTCGCGCGAACATGTTTCGTATGTTTGCACAAACATATGTGATATATATGTTCATGCAAACATGATTTGCATGTTCGTGCAAACATAGGTTCACGCGAACATGGTAAACGTGTTTGCACGAACGCCATGTTTGCACAAACATGCAAAATCACAAAAAATTTAACCTTTTTTTCTTTTTTTCTTTTTTTTGCTCTTTTTGACTTCCATAATTGTAGGAGAATGATCTCCTACTGTAAAATAAAGAATTTCAAAATGTGCTTCTTGGAGCAAGCTTTCCAATGACTATAATTTTATTACATAATTTAATCATTAAGACTTTCAAATATGAGTTCAACTCATTATAGGTTCATTACCGATTGAACATCAACCGACTTTGACACCTCAGAAAAATTAGTAAATTAGGTGAATTTTTTTTTGAAAAATATAGAGGCACTGGCTTATTGAGATACCTTTATATTTAAATAAAAAATAAAAATGGTTTATGATAAATTGACTTCAAATTATCTGTGTAAAACGGAACGTATGTCTAAATTACAGTTCATGTCACTTCAAAACTTCATAAACTATACAATATTCAACAAAAATAAATCAAACCAAATGCAGACACTGGATATTGATGCTACAAATCCAACACAAAAAGAATTACTTCATTATCATTTCTAGAAAAAAAGTTATGTGTGTCAAACGGACTGTCACTTTTTTAAATATTGAATTTTATTATGTACCACTTTTTGGAGGAGATAAAAAAAATTGAGATAAATAATTTTTTTTTTTTAGATTAAAAAATATGGTTACAAAGTAGGAACAAAGTACTCAAAATCACTAGTTTATGTCATCTTGAAATTATTTATAGTTTTGGAGATATAGTCACTTGAACGTGACGTTTGTTGCAAAAATATTGATTTCAGAGTCAAAATTGGTCAAAAAGTGGAACCCATTATTGTGGGATCACCCATCATCATCAATGAGAAGATGTAAGTCCTCAAGTCTGTCTCCCAAGTCAACTGAAGCTGGAGTTGGAAGACTAGATGTACCATGCTATGTTGGACCTTTCACTGTGGCAATATAAGCATGTGGATTGGACTGATGTGACCTCTCATTGCAACTATCAATAGAACCCCACATGTCTGAACCTGATGAAGCACTATCACTGGTGTCACTATTAGTTTCCACTATGTATGATGTACAGAGAGAAGTAGAGGATAAGCTCGGTGAACTTTCCTCAAAATGTGTACATCCTTCTCCACAAAGATCTCATGTGTCTTTGCATCCATAAGTTTGTAAGCCTTCACATTGTCTTCATAATTGATAAAGGTACAAGGCCTAAGTGTCAGTGCCTTGCAACCCTTGGAAGATAGGTCTGCCCTGCTAGACAACCAAAGACTCCAAGGTGACTCACAACTAGTTTTCTATCGTAGCATGCCTCAAAAGGTGTCTTGCCATCTAAGGCTAGATGAGGAGACCTGTTAAGTATGTGAGTAGCACTGCTAATGGCTTCAACTTCTAATGTAGGATATAGAGACTTGGCCTTTATCATGCAACTTTCCATAGTCTTGAGAGTCCTAATCCTCATAGTTGCAACATATGTCTTGTGTGGACTGAATGCTAGTGAGATCTAAAGATCAATCCCCTCAATTCTGCAAAAGTTTGTAAGTCTTCTATCTACATATCTATTCTCATTGTCCACTCTTAGTACTTTGATGGCTCCTTGACTTGTGTTCAACACAAGTCTTGAAGTCTTGAAGCTTATGAACCAATTCATTCTTATGATGAAGGAAGAAGACCCAAGTGAATCTTGAAAAGTCATCAACAAATGTGAGTATGTAGTAGCCTTGGTTGACTGAAGTCACTGCAAAGGGTCCTGCTAATCCCATGTGAACTAGCTAAAGAACAACTAGAGCCAGAGAAGACTTCCCTTTATCATACTTCTCCTTGAGATTCATATCCACTAAACAAGATGAACACTTTACCTTAGAAAATTTGATATTAGGTAGACCTTTGACCATATGTTTTGAGAAAAGTTTTTGAAGAGAGCAAAAGTCAAGGTGACCAAACCACTCATGCCATAAGTTGATTTGAGTAGTAGAGTGAGTTAACAAGGCTTGGGAAGGACTCTTAGGCACAAAGTGGGAGAAGGAGTATAATTTCTTGTCATTATTGACTTTCCCAATTGCTACCAATGAATCATCTTTGAGACTTCACACCATCACTGAATCTAGAAGGAACTCAACCTTATGACCATCTCCAAGGTGAGTGATTTGGTAAACTGATCGGAGATTGGAGCTTAGATTTGGAATGTAGAGAACATCTTTGAATTCCCCATTTTCCATTTCAACATGTCCTTTCCCTTAAACTTCCATCTTAGCATCATCTGCCACGAAAATGTGTGGCACCTTTGACTGCTTCAATGAAGAAAAGTCTTCCCTTGAAGAACCCATGTGGTAAGAGGCACCTGAGTCAAGTATCCATTCCGAAGAAGAATTTGAGTTTTCCATAAGTGCTTGACCTTTACCCTTTGAAGAGGTTGGAGTTGAATCCTTGGAAGCACCTGGCACTTGAATCTTCTTCTTTTTGAGTAGATTTTCTAACTCATCGATTCTTTTTGTTTTGCAATGATGCTCGTGATGATTTGGCTTTTTACAGTATGCACAAAAAATTTTGTCCTTCTTTTGATTACTTCCCTTTTTGTTTGAAGAAGAGCTGCCTTGTTGAGAGGAGGATTATTGTGTCTTAGATTGTATTTTCTGCTTCCACTACTTCTTGTTGTTGTTGCTTTTTCCCCCTTGACTTGATTTGTGATAATCACTAGCCACCAAGGCTTTAGTCTTTGATGACTTGAGAAGTCCAAAATCCACCAAGTGAGATTGTTCAACAATCAACATGTCTGCAAATCTATCAAAGGAAGGCTTCTGATAAGAAAATTCCATGGTCAACTTGTGAGTATTAAAACTCGAAACAAAGTTAGTGTACTCAGAAGGTAGGCTCTTTAGGATGTGATGAATCAACCTGTCATCTTTCATGGGATTTCCACAATCTTTTAGAAGTTCCCTATACTCATTGACTTTAATGATGTAATCCTGAATTGTGTCATAATTTTTACGATCCAAGAGAACTAGATCATCCTCAATCTGAAATCCCTTTTCTTCATCCACTTTACCATAAAATTGTTCAAGTTTATCCCAAGCTTCTTTAGATTCTAAACAATTTTTAATGTGAAAGAGAAGATCCCCATGTACACAACTCCTAATAACACCTAAAGCTTGTTGGTCTTGTCTTTTCCAATCAACGAGTTCTTTAGCATCAATAGGTTTGGTAATTGTACCATCAACATAAAGACTATATCCTTTTTCTATTAATCTACTCCATGCAATATCTTTCCATGTAGAATAGTTGCGTGAAGTTAGAGGAGGACATTTAAAACCCATGATGCAGAAATGAAAAGAGCACAAGAGAAAGACACAACAAAAATAATACACACCCCCCCTTTTCACTCAATCAAAAGACCCCCCCAAAAAAGATGCTGTTGGCACTTTATAAGTAGTACATTGACAATGGGCCACTTGTCAAAATGAACAAAGTGGACTTTTTGATTTTTCTCTTACAACTTCCTTATGAGGCTAAAATCTATCACTTAAGCACTGTAGCTTAGTTTTACAACTATTCTAAAAAGAATCAAAGCTTTACAAAGCCAAAGAAGGCCTAATTCTGAAAGTGAGAATTTGGTCCACGCAACCCTAGAATCTAACTTCAGATCTGGAAAGTAGACAAAAAAAATACACTTTCAAAAAAAAATAGAACATGAAAAAGTGACCAAATGTGCCCATACGGAGCTTCTAAAGTTGTAAAACTTAGGATTATACGGGTACAATCACCAAAAAATTTAATTTCTACAAAATCTATGCACCAAAACTAGAAAAAATCATTGCCACTAGAAAATTAAAGAAATTTTACCCAATTTCAAAAAAAATTGCACTTGAATCAAAGTCCGGATGTTTGAGATAAGGGCTCACAAAGTCAGGCTACCAAACTAAAATGCAATTTGAAGAGGGTTCTCGAAGAAAAACTAAGGGTCTAAATTTGACAGTCAAATGGGCATCACTGCAGTTGTAAAACACTTGGAAATGATGGTCAAATGGTTGTCAATTTTCACACAATGTTCTGATGATGTAAGCAAAAAATATGCCCAGGGTGCTAATTGTTAGATTGTGGTGACTGATCAGGAAAGTACTGTACATACTTCATAAATAGTGGGAAATTTTTTTTTTGGGAAGTAGCCGACATGGTAGCCAACATATTATGGCCGACATATGGCCGACATGTTATAACCCTAAAGCGGTTTAATACTTGTATAGAAAGGTCTTAGGGTTGGGTATTTTTCATATGTGGTGATACGAAATTGGTTCTTGCGGCGGTATTGAGCTGTAAGGGATTACAGATTGTAATCATGTTGTAATCACTGGATTGTAATAAGATCAGACTTGCTATTTGGTGGACGTAGCCCAAGGATTGGGTGAACCACGTTAAATCTTGGTGCCTTGTGTTCATTTCTGTGTGTTCTATTATTTTTTGTTATTGGTTATATTTGCATGTAGTTTTTATTTCTGTCTGTGGTTTATCCTAACACTAACGTGACTGGCTGACTAGGCTCTGAGTTGGATTTTTGTACTATACAAAAAGTACACATGTCTAAACGTATGATGATGTGGCAAAAGACAGGTTCCATTGGTGATGTGGCAGTCCTAGCTATCATTGACTTGGCTTCGTGTGGCAAGGGTAGGCATTACCATAGGGCGACAGCGGGCAGGCATATCAACAATGTACACATGTTTGCAGGGTAGACTGTCTATATGGGCAAGAAAAGACAATGCTTGTGTTGAGCAAAAATGTTGCTAGAAAATATATTCCCACCAGAATGGGTAGGTACGGGCTCGTGCGAGAATCCTGAAAAAATGCCAGGATATTCCTTGCCTAGTCAGAATATACTGCTACCTTGCTAAAGGGTTCAAACATCCTCAAAAAAGCCAGTCGAGAAGTCGTATGCACTGTCAAAAAAGTGAACAGTCACAAAGGATGCCACCGAAGATCCCTGCAGTCACCATAATACACAAAGTCGTGCTGAGAACCGAATGGGGGTGGCCAGAAAAGGACTTGACATTGTCAGTTTCCCTCAAAAATGATCCCACATGTATGGTGCTTGTGCTTTAAGTGCTTTGTAAAAGTCTGAACCCACAGAATGAAAGGAAAAATGAATTGGCCGTTGAGAGTGGTATGTGGAGGGCCAGTCACCTGTTCTTATAAAATAGGTACAACCTGAACTTTGCAAAGGCTGAATTCATACTGGACCTGCTGTGCTAAAAAAAAAGCCCCTGTACCAAATAAAAAAACCTCTGAAAAATGGCAGATCCGGGGTGTCACTGCCTAGGTTTGTTGAAAAAAAAATTCTCTGATGGGTGACGAATTTTTTTTGAAAATTTGACAAAAATTAAATCGTAGAGAAATTAAAATATTGAAATGACCATACCCATACTGCAAATCGAGGCCTCCAAGTTTTGATTTGCAAAAATTTTTTTCCTCACAGTCGACTTTAGGCCAAAGTAGGCGAGTTTATAGTCAATTTTCATCAATTTAGCCTTTTGAACGTAATTGCGAGGTCAGATCTGGCTCTAGACGCTCTCAAATGTTGCAACACTCTGGATTCAGGCTAAGGTGATGAAGCAAGCATGGTCTCGAATGGCTATGTGATGAGAAAATCTCCAAGTTGCTCTAATACCATGTAAGAATTTGCCTAAGGAAAAAAATCACCTAGGAACTAAGAACTTAAACACAAGCACACAGGAGACCAAAGAGAGAGAGAGAGAGTATGATTAGAATGACAATGTATTCAATATGCCATGATTCATGCAATGTAATGTAAAAGTACACTAGGAGTGCCTGTATATAAAGGCCTCTAAGATACATCTAGAATGCCTTGTAATTAGCATCATCATATGTCATACAACTAGGCACATGTCCACCAGATATGGTTATACTCCATCAAGCACAAAAGTAAGTGTGGTGATGAGAGGATAAGCCTACAAGGGTGTGACATGCAAAACAATGTTGTAGACACCATATGCTAAAATAGAGTTGCATACTCCTATGTTGTCTACATGACAACTAAAAAAGGTGCGCAAACTCCTAAGTGTCTCACAAATAAAAATAATAAAATAATGCAAAATAATTAAATAATGCATTAACCTAAGTAAGTGTAATAAGTAAATACTTATTTACACCAACAGTTTTCAAAAATGTGGTGGGAGATGAAAACTATCGATTTTAAGTGAGTTGAAATTTGAATCATTATAAAAGAGAAAATATAGGTCTAAAGCCAATTTTTATATTTGATTGTTCTAGCTATATATGTTATATATAATATAGTCTAAGATCAAAAGGAAATAAGTTTATTTCCATATAGTTTTGTGGCGGGAAGTAAACCCCTATTTTTTAGCATTTTTCAGCAACTAAAAAATCATGAATAAAAATTAGGAAAATATATCAATTCTTATTCCAAATAATTATTAAAAATTATAATCCTAAACTTCATCCATTTCTACACATTTCATTAGTTTACTTCGTTTTCAAATTTTAAATAATAATACCAGTTTTATGTCATTGAATGTGAACAATTATACTTTTGTTAGCCTTTTTCTTTACAAAAGGGTGACACAGGTTTGTGCTTTTACCCTTTAACATTTTAGATTTGACAGAATATTATAAGGGAGGTGATGAAGATGAAGTTGCAGATCAAGCATAGTGGAGTATTCCAACATCTACTTTAGCTACACAAGAGATTAAGGATATATTGGAAAGTCATAAGGGAAGAAGCACAAGGAATAGAGCATATGAAGAGTATTTGGTCAAATGAAAAGGAAGGGTAGTGGAGGATGCATCATTGCTGGCATGAAAGGAGGTTGACCATCTTGGTTTTCCTCTCACTACCTGAGACGTCAAAGGGTCATGTTCCAAATTACTTTGGGTGTTTGATATAAGAGCAACTTGGGTGTAAGGTATCACTATCTTGCATTACCCAAAAATATTTCTATTTCCAGTTTTCCAATTTTTATGTTTTTAATAGGGGTTATTCATGTACAAAGTTTCTATTTGAGGGAGCTTTCTGATTTTATTAAGTTGGTATTATGTGTTTAGATTGTTCTAATATCATATATGGAGGTTCATCTTTGACATATCAGCCTACTAGATGAGTTTTGTTGTCATATCAGATGTATTAGTGCAGTCATTGCAGATTTTTGGCATGAATTTTGGCTATCCAAACATCAGGTCTAGTGATGAAGGCCTAAATGGTTCCAAAATAAGGTGAAACCTATACTAATTAAGGCTTGCATGATTCATTGTTGTAGATCCCTAGCTAAGGATTCTAGAATGAGGTTATAATAGCCCATCAGGTCAATAGATTACTAGTTATGGTCTCTAGAATTGGACCCATCTGAAAATGCAATTTGTAAATTATCTTGAGTTGTTCCTGTGTAATAAAGTGTGCTGAAATAATATAACATGAATTTGTTTAGACTGAAGTGTTGACTTACTGTCTAGAACCTTGCCAGATGATTAAAAGTGCATATATAAGGAAGGCTCATAAGTTATCTAGGACAATTTTGGGTGATAGTCACATCTCTATCTTGTAGATTGTTGTAAGGAAGGCACCCATGTGGGTTTGCATATTATAATTTTTGTAATTCTTGAGTTTGTGTTGATAATAAGAAGCTCATATTTTGTTCTCTCGATTTGTGTTGTTCTATGTTTCTATTATTTCCTTGTGGATAGGTATCCAATGTGGATATTTTGTAATTAGTGAGATCATTTTGTGAATGATATATTATGTGAGCTTGGTATGAAAAAGTTGTGAAGATCATAGCAGAGCCACAAACAAGCAAACAATGTGAACAAGCATGAATCCACACATCCCATGCCATGCTTTCAACCTTCACAAATGCTCTCTTGGCTAACCTGTCAAGCCTTGTCCGGCTCGACTCGTGCCCTTTTTCACTCTCCTTCTGGTCACTCTTACTCTCTACAACAACTACCCTTGTGGCTGCTTATATAGTAGCAAGTCTCACAAAACCACTAAGTGGTATTACATAAACCATGTGCTACCTAACCCACTGACCCCACATTTAATATTGGGCATTTAATTATTTTCTCCAATATTAAATAATTACATAAAATATTTTCACAATGTTACAATGCAACTCATCAAGAATATTCCATGGGAATCTTTACATGTTGCATGTCCATTTAGGCACAACATTACATAATAAAATAGAATAATAAAATAACAATATTATGCAATGTGTGCAACACTCATTATCTCAATAGTGTAATTGAGGAATAGTGAGCTTAAAAGGAAATCTATTTGGCAAGACAATATTCTTGTTAGACATTTTTTGTCTCACATTGTATTATTTCAAAGGAATAGTATTGAGACTATTTGGACAGTGGGTTTAGTGGTCCTACTTTCAACTCCTAAAAGGGTTGGAATCTCCTAATAGGGATTCAAAGTCTCCTAATAGGGACTCATATGTACTAATTGTATTTTATTGACTCTTAATAGGGTCTATCCTCTAACAAAGAAATTTTATATCAGTACAACATTTTGTGGATACCATCCTCGTCGTGGTTTTCCCACTGACCAAGGATTTCCATAGTTAAAAAATCTAGTATTATTGTGCACTGTAATATTTCTATGGTTTTTGCATCTACTTTTTAAATGTTTCAAAATTAATAAAGATATTGAGAGTTATTTTAATTTCCATAACTAATTAACCCCTTGTGTCTTAGTTATCTCGGTAGATTTTACTTTCTAACAATTTGCATCAGAGCATGATGTCCTTGAAGGAAAAACTTAATCACTTAAGGAGATTTTTTGCATATTTCAAGAAATATAATATGAAGTTTGATGGAGTTAACTATGATGGGTGGAAAGAAAAGATGAAGACACATCTACTATTTATGGTCCCAGAATTTTGGTTGATTACTACGAAGACTAAAGTTGTGATTGAAGAAGATAAGCTTGAGGCTTGTGAGGAAGTACAAGAAAATCTATTCATGTAGAATATTCTTTCTAGAGAAGCATTGTTATCTACTCTGCCTGAAATTGAATATAGAGAGAATATTAGAGATTGTCACATGAATAAAGAAATGTGGAGGATAAAAATTAGAAGATGAAGCTATATGGAAAATATTGAAGATGTTGACACCTTCTTATAAGCATAAAATATAGATGATTGACCATGTTATTCCTTTCAAACCAAGCTTTACAAGAGAGACACTTCTTGCAAGATTGCAAACATATGAGATGTGGATGAAACAAAGTGGAGAATTTCCATGAGTGGAGATTGATTTTTGAGTATAGAGAGATACACCTCTGTCTAGAAGAAGTTCTTTTATGAGTGGAGACTATTCTAGTATCATTGAACAAGAAATAAAGAAGACACGAAGATTGAAAAAGGACTTTCCCTTGTTATGAAGGGAGGTAACAGAATTCTTGTTTGTTGGACATGTAAAGAATTTGATTGTTATTCATCTAAATGTCCTAAAAGAGAAAATAAGTTAAGTCTAAAAATTCCTACAAGTAAAGAGTGCCCAAGGATTTCTTTTATGTTAATGAGGATGGTGAATTTGATTTCAAAATGGTAGATTTCTTGTGTGATAGTGATAATGGGGAAGATGATGAAATTGGATTTGTTGATATTAAAGAAGAAAAGAGCCATGGAAAAGAAGAAACAAATGAGGAAAGAGGATTAGTGTCACAAATTGAAAATAAAAAGTTTGATTGGATCATAGATAGTGGTTGTTCTCATCAAATGATAGGAGATATGGACAAATTGGTTCAATTTAATAGTTATGATGGTGGAATAGTTAGAGCTAGAAATAATGCAACTTGTCACATAAAAGGGAAAGGATCTACTACACTTGATGGAAAGACTAGTTCATTGAGGATGTTTACTTTGTGGATGGTTTGAAACATAATATTTTTAAGTGTTGGACAACTTGTTGATAAGGATACTAGTTGCAATTCATAGAGTCAACTTGTATTATCAAGGATAAGAATGGCACACTGATTGGTACTAGTACAAGAACAAGAGGTAATGTATTTCAATTGAATCCTATTGAAATGACATATTTAGTTGCTAAGGTGGATGAAAGTTGGCTATAGAATAAGAGATTTTTCCATATCAACTTCGATAACATTGTGAAGGTTAGTACTAAATTTGCAGTTAGAGATTTTCTTAAGATTGTGAAATCTACTAACATGATGTGCAAAGAATGTGTGATGGAAAAATACAAGCAAAGTGAAGGTTAGTATTAAATTTGTAGTTAGAGATTTTCCTAAGATTGTGAAATCTACTAACATGATGTGCAAAGAATGTGTGATGGAAAAATACAAGAAAAGTTATTTTCTGAGAAAAAATATTATTACTTTAGTAAAATTGGAGACTGTGCACACATATTTGAGTGATCCTACAAAGACATGAGAATTCTATGGTGAAAGGTATTTTATGATTCTTGTTGGTGATTTTACTAGAATGATGTAGGTCACCTTTCTTAGAGAAAATATGAAGCTTTTTAGAAATTCAAGATATTTAAGAGTAGAGTTGAGAATGAATTTAGTTTGAGGTTTAAATTCTTGAGATATGATAGAAGAGGAGAATTTATTTCAAATGAGTTTAGTAATTTTTGTGAAGACAATGGTATAAAGAGATAACTTTTAGCCCCTAAGACACCAGAGAAGAATGTGATAACAGAAAGGAGAAAAAAATCATTGACTAAAGCACCAAGAGAAATGATGTTGGAAAATAATGTGTCAAATATCTTTTGGAGAAGAGAAGTGAATACAATAGTATATACTATGAATATAGTACAAATCAGCCATGAGACTCGTAAGACCCCCTATGAACTTTGGTTTGGGAATGCAACTATTGTTGACATTGAAAAGTTTGATTCTAGAAGTAATAAAGGAATGTTTATTGGATATTCATTGAAAATGAAAGCATATAGATGTTTTAATCAGAGTTCAAAGACTATTGTTGAGAGTGACAATGTGACAATTGATAAGAAAATTTAGAATTTAGGAAAGAATACTTCACTATAATTCTGATTAAGAAACTAACCCAAGAACTAACAGGAAGAGGTTTGAGTGGGAATTATTTTATGAAACTCACACTAATTTTCAGTATGAGTTAAGAGAAGAACCTATATCAAAACCTAGAGAAGAAATCATAATTGGAAAAATGATACCTAATAGGAATGTAGCAAAGAATCATCTTATTGAAAAGATCAATGAAAGAAAAGACAAACAAGTTATGAAAAGGAATAAGGTACATGAAGAATTGTGATTAATTTCTCAAGTTGAACCTAAGAATGATGATGAAGCTTGTAAAGATGAATATTGGATAAAAGCTATGAAAGATAAGAATGGTTCCTAGACCTAAAGACAAGAATGTTATCGAAAGTAAATGGGTATTTAGAAACAAGATGAATGAACAAGGTGATGTTGTAGGAAACACAAAAAATGGCATGTAAAGATTATTCAAAACAACAAGGTATTGATTTTGGATAAACTTTGGCACACTTGTTGCTAGACTAGAGGCAGTAAGAATGTTTTTGGCACATGCAACTAAGAAGAAGTTTAATGTTTATTAGATGGATGTAAAATCCAATTTTCTAAATGGATAACTAGAAGAATAGGTATACATTAAACAACTTGATGCTTTTACTTTGATAGCTAAAGATGATATGGGTTGTAGATTACAAAAGGCATTGTACAAATTGAAACAAGCACCTAGAACCTTGTATGCAAGATTGGATACATACTTGACAAATTTGGGATTTTTGAAAGGTAATGTTGATAGAAATTTTTATCTAAGAAAGAATGATAAAATATTATTAATTTTTTTAGTATTTGTGGATGACATTATTTTTGGTAGTAATGATGAAACGAGTGAGGCATTTTCAAAAGAAATGAAGAAAGAATTTGAGATGAATATGATTGGAGAGATGAATTACTTCTTGGGATTGCGAATTGTATAGAACAATGATGGAATTCTATATCAAAAATGAAGTATCTTAAAGAATTTTTGAAGAGTGTGTATTCTTAAAGATCTTCTAAAAGGATTTGGATTGAATCACTTAACCACTATTTATTAGATAACTCTCAACTATTATCTCGATAAGAAAAAAAAAGTAAAAATGTGAAATGAATCACTCAACCACTATTTATCATCAATAGATAGGACATTTTTTCCTCTAATAGTTATAGTTAAGAACATGTGTGGAAATATGAAGACGGTGAAGAGTTATTCAATATTTATGAAAGAAAACGTTCAGATAGAGTTTGTGGATAGTAGTTACTATTGTTTGGATTATATATCAGTAATAGAGATATAATATGGTTATGCGGACTTGGATAAAGGTAGAAGACATGATGAAGATCTAGTGTTTAAACATGCACATCCAAATGAGTATCGAGTGAAGACTTATGAAGACAATGAGCCAAAAATTGTTTGTAATTATGAAAAGTTATAATATTGTAATGAAACATATAAAAGTATTATCTTAAGATGGTAATATATTATTACTGTAAATTATGAAAGCCTCAAGGATAACTCAATAACTTGTTGTAGGAATTGGTATAAAGAAAAGGTCATTTCCTTGTGGATAGGTATCAAATGCGGATATTTTATAATCGGTGAGGTCATTTTGTGAATGATATATTGTGCAAGCTTGGTATGTGAAGTTGTGAAGATCAAAGAAAATGTTAGTGTAGTTGAGGCATGGTAAGCTTAAAAGGAATTGTATTTAACAAGATAAACTATTGGTCAGGAAGTTGTTGTTTCACATTGTATTATTCAGAAGGAATAGTGATGAGGCTATTTGGACAGTTGGTTTAGTGGTCCTCCTTTCTACTCCTAAAAGGGTTGGTACAACTCCTAATAGGGTTGGAATCTCCTAACAATTATTCAAAGCTTACTAATAGGGAATCATATGTACTTATTGTATTTCATTGATTCCTACTCTATCCTCTAACAAGGAACTCTTATATTAGTACATTATTTGGTGGGTACCATCCCCAATAGGGTTTGCCCTCTAAACAAGGGTTTCTATAGCTGACAAATATGGTGTTATTGTGCATGGTTATCCTTTTATGATTTTTTCATCTATTGTTTACATATTTCAAAATCAACAAAGATATTGAGAGTTGTTTTAATTACATAACTAACTCACCCCTAACCCCTCTCAATTATCTTGCTAGAGTTTACTTTCTAACAGGTTGGTCATGTTGTAAAAGATTGTAAGTCCATAAACTAGCCCCTCAACAACTCAGAAAAAGGGAAAATGAAGAACCCTATGAGTCTTGATGACATCAAAAATGAAACGAAAAACACTTGGATAAAGTTGGAAGAAAAATATGAGCGATAAAATTCATCTACATCACTTAGTGCATTAAGCTCATCATCTAATCAAGTAAACTATTTTCTTAGGGGAAGAATAGAAAATAATCCTATCTACTAGTCTCCAAAGTTGAGAAAAGAAGGATGAAAAGACAAGCTACAATGCTAAGGAATGTTAACATGAATATTTGAAATGTTTGATTAATTGTGTGTTGAGTAATTAGAACTTGTCTTGAGTTATACTAAGTTGTAATTGATCATATCCATTGGAGAATGTAGAAACTAATAAAGTATTCATTAATAGGTGACAAGACACTATTCTTACAATTAGTAAAGGTATTGTGCTGACTGTTAGAGGAAATTTTTTTTATCTTTTCATGATAAATAGTGGTTAAACAATTCATTTCAAACCTTTACTTTCATTTATCTTCTCAAGAGAATAGTTGAGCATTATCTAATGGTTGTGCAGGAAAGGTTTTAATATTCGAGCAATAAGTTTCGATTGAGTTTTTTGTGAGCCCTAACTACTCATTCAAGATGCTGTAAGATTTGATCTTGGTTAAAATAAGTTTGTATTTGAAAAAATGGTAAAGAATGTTGAGGTAAAGGCTTTGACTGGAAACAAGGAAGAATTGAGACCATTATACACATCTCAAGTGAACACAAAATTCAAAGTGGACATGGAGTGAGTGCTTTCCACTATACCATCCTGATTTTTATAATTGGAGAATATTCAAGCCTATATCCATTGTAAAATTGAGGAATTGTGGGTTGAGACTACCATAAGTGATTATATGAAGTTGTGCATTGATGGAGTATTAAAGGATGGGCATAAACATCTACAAGCTAAATGTTTAACCTATGTTGTAGGCATCCCCACCAAGTTTCATCTGAATTGGGTAAGAGTTATATTGAGAAGAGTACATGAATTTGAGGAGACTTATACTCTTGTCCTAAGAATGAAAATAATCAAAGTGTCTCTCTTTTGCAATATTTAAAGACTTCAAGGTTTATCAAATTGATGTGAAATCCATAAATTTGAATGGAGAACTAAAGAAAGATACCTATACATAAAACAACTAGAAGGCTTCAATTGAAGGAAACTCTCAAAACTTGGTGCACAAGATTGGATAAATATTTTTTGAAAAAGGAATTTTAGAAAGGTAAGGTTAATAGTAATCTCTACTTTATAAATTGAATCAAATGACATTTTTATTGTAGTTGTGTATCTGGGTGACATAAACTTTGGAGGAAATGATGATACATGCGAGAAATTTGGTAGTGAAATGCAAAAGGAGTTTGAAATGTCTATGATTTGGAGATGAATTTCATTTTTGGCTTGCAAGTTAACCAAAATGGTGAAAGTATCATTTTTTTTTACAATCAAGAAATGTCAAGGAGATGTTAAAGAAGTTATGAATAGAAAATACTAAATTGATATGTCCTCCTATGATTATTCGATGCAACTTGAGTAAGGATTAAGGGTCTCCTAGATCTCATAAAAGAAAATCTAGATCAATGATTGGAGGTTTGTTTCATCTGAGTACTACTTGACTAAATATCATGGATGTTTAACTTGTAGCTAATTTTTAGCAAGATCTTAGAGAAGCTTGTGTTGTTGTAGTCAAGATAAATTTTAGATATTTGAAAGGAGCAAAGGGGTTTGGTTTGTGGTATCCATAATATCAACATTCACTTTGATGCCCTATACTGATGTTGATCTGGTTAGATGTGTGGATGACAAGAAAATTACAATTCGATGTTCCTTTTTTGTTGGACCTAGGTTGGTCTTTTGGTCAAGTAAAAAATATGATTTAGTATCTTAATCTACTGCTAAAGAAGAATATATTGATGATGCTTCATGTTACACATTAATAATTTGGATGAAATGAACCTTGAAAGATATTGCCAAAATAATGTTTGATGATCTTATGGACCTATCTTGTGTGATAATACTAGTACAATAAATATTTCAAAGAATTTGGTATTGCATTCAAGCACAAACCACATTTCTATATGGTGCCATTTTTCTAACAATGTTTTTTGGAGAATGAGATAAAGCTCAAGTATCTACCTACAAAACAACAAATTACTAACATTTTTACTATCACACTTTTGAATATCTCTGGAACTAAATTTATAGAGTCTGTGATGATAAACAACCTATCTTTATATTTTGATAATAGAAATTGTTATCTCAAGTACAATAAACATATAAAAGATCCAAAATGTAGTTCAATACAAGATGTATATACCTTACTTATATCGTATATGGATATTTTTATAGTCATAAGTAGACTATTAATTAAGCATGGGCAATATTCACAATATACTTAAGATTTATAGACAAGGGCCTACAACACAAGGGTAAATTTTGAACCTCTAACAAGGGAGGTATTGAATTCAAATATACTCCAGCTTAACAAATAATAATAATTAATTTCAAAAATAATAAAATATACCATTTAACTAAGTAGTGTGTACCATTTAGTTGTGAAAGGAGAATATAATGATACAAGACTTGGCTTTTATATATTTAATGATAGATAAATTATCACACATCAATACAAAATGTACATACCTTACCCATACAATTATAAAGTTTCCGTGTACCCAACGAGGCACATGTGAGTCCACATCATCTTAAATTAAATCCAACAAACCGGCAATGCTCTTGCCGCCTTCCACAGGAGTTGAAGTTGACAAACTACAAAGGATAGGTAACCAAATTTCAATTAAAAAGTCTTTAACGAGAGCAAGAAACCAGTTATTGGTAATCCGTATGGGCTCTGAATTTTTTAAATAAATATAAACTAAACCAAGCCAAGGAAAAATGAAAGGAGATTATGAAAAGTACAACAAACTCTATTATTATTTTATCTTAGCCAAAGAGTACGAGTCATAATAATAATAATAATATTTTGCCAGCTCAGCCGAACATCAACTTTGGGACGCGCAGGTGGGACCCAGGCGTGAAATTTAGCATGGAGTAGTGATGGTGGTGGGCCAGGGCCGCAATATAAACCAAGGACAAAGAGACATTCAATGCCCCCAAAGGGCACGCTTTGCCTCTAATATGTCATATTATTTATGGGCGAGGAATTTTAATGGGTGCCTAACCGCTTTTAGTTAAGAAGTCGTTTTCAGGGAGGAAAGAGTAGGTGTGAGATTGTGAGTAATCCAAACAATAAACATTAAGGAGATGGGCTTATGACCATGTGCCTCCATGTGCCCCTCGTCCATCATACCTTTCCTTATTCACCCACCTTCAATCTCTCTTGAGTTTCTTACTGTTTTTTTCCATGAAAGATCTTCTGACACACAGATTCTTCCTGTCAGAGATCCACAGGGCTTATAGGACTCCTGCCTGATTCTCTGCATAGTTCTCTTGGGCCCTTTAGATTGGAGAAGAGCGCCATTAATGCTCATAGTTAACTTCGCATTCGCAGATCTTATGAAATGTATGTTGGATTTTGATGATCATTTTGATTATTTTGGAATTGTTTATCGGATCCCTCCCTGCTTTTTGGCCATTAATGCTCATACTTCACTCTGCATTCACAGATCTTATAAATTGTATGTCAGGTTCCGATAATTGTTTTGATTATTTGTGTGTGAGATTTTGTTGCTTGTAGTTATTTATTTAATTGTTTACAGGATTCCTGCCTGCCTTTTACCATTTGTGTTCATAGTAAATTCTGCATTCACAGATCTTATAAATTGTATGTCAGATTTCGCTATTTGTTTTGATTCTTTGTGTATGCGATTTAACTATTTACAATTAGTGTTCTGAACTTCTGAATAGATGTATACCTTCAAATATACTGATCTTACGCTGTAGGAGACGTTTTTCTCAATCTTTCGCTGCAAGGGACGTATTCTGCAGCAGCGGATTAATCCTCTTTGCAGTGCATGTGGAAAAATCTGAATCTTTACCTTGTTTTGGGCGGCAGGCAGCGACAAATGGCACGGCAGTTGATGAAGGTTGTCACGGGTTCGAGTCACGGGCCGGTTTGCTTTTCGTCGAAACGAATGTAGGAAAGAAAACGTAAAAGGTGAGGTGGTTTTGAAGAGGATTTGGGGAATTGTCTCATATATTTAGCTGGTAAGATTCGACCTTGGGACCTTTTGGGGGATTTGTAAGGCATGAGTTCAAGCGGAGATTTGACCTTTCGGCAGCTTTATCTGCAACAGCTTGTGGAAGCCCTGAAAGCCCTGAAAAGGCCCGGCGCCGGAGCTTATGAAGGCGAGGTCGCGGGTTCGAGTCACAATGTGAAGATTGCAGCTGATGCGTCTCTCGCGCTAACTGCAAACCGCACAGCCTGGAGCCGCGCCCTCCTCAACAGAATTTCAAGCGATGTGAGAAGCAGGCCTGCTTTGAGGAAAATACTCGGGCCCAAACATTTCCAGGCCCTGGTAATTTCTCAGAAGGCCAGAAACCGATCTCGTTTGAAGTTGCAGCTAAAGAAGAAACAGGCTTCTCAAGAACAGAGAAGAAGAGATAGCTTGTCTTTGTATAGAATTTTCTGCTCTAAGAGATTCGATCCTGCGACCTCGTCTGAAGCAAGTCTTGTAAAGAAGCGTGAGAGGAAGCTGCAAAGCCTGGTTCCAGGAGGGACATCAATGAACACTTGTTCTTTGCTTGAAGAAACAGCAGATTATATCACATCTCTTACATCACAGGTAGAAGTCCTCAAATCTTTAGTTGATTCTGTCAATAATAACCAAAACCCAGATTGCCAAAAAGAAAATTAAGCTCACAGCCATATAAGAGATCCCAAAGAAATTTCTCCCGTGGATTGGGAGTATACTTCTCTCAAGTTTATTTGCTTTTAAACGCATCCCCAAAATAGCCTCTTTTTACTGTTTTTGAAGGCATCCAAAAATGCCATTTTTTACTGCCAATATCTGCACCATATTCTTGAACTCAGGTACTTTGTCGGTTAAATTTGGATCTACATACCTTGATTTGTTTTTTTGCAGTGTAAGCAGTAAGAAGTGGCTTTGTCAGTGATGTATTATTTTCTACACAAATTCTCTGATACCAGTACATTTTCCTTGAAAACCTTAAATGTTCTTTTAGCCCCTTATTTTAAGGCTAATCCTCTTATTTCCAAAAGCCGACATGCTATCACCATTGGACATATTGGTGCGCAAGAAAAAGGTAACAGTGAAAGACATGTTGGTTATGATGCAATTAGTTTACTTAACATCACGTTATCTGATAATTAATCAATCATATTTTTAATGAACGATGTTACAGAAACTGAAGAACAATGATTTTTCTTGTTTGTTTTTCCTAAGGGATTATGTCAGAGTTTTTTTCTTTTGGCATTCACTCGTAATGCGATTAGCTGCTTTTAATGCTTCTGTTATGGTCCCATCCGTTTCGAAGTTATGCTACTGCTGTAACATATCTCATTAATTTATTTGTGAGGATCTTAAAATACATGGCCGCTTTCATAAATGAAACGTTTTTCTGGGTGTTAATATCCATGTAATGATCTACTTAATTCTACAGCCGCCTAATTCAAATCAATTCCGTTGAGCTTTAATCTCTTATCAGAATTCATTAGGTCTTCCTCAGTTGAAGAAATTTGAAGCTTAGACTTCGATATTTAGATGTTTTTCAAACAGTAGAGTACAACTTAAAGTTGATTTCATCAATTTTTTTACAGTCCAAGAAATTTGTTACTTGAGATTTCTGAATTTGATTTCTATGTGAATATATTTCCATCAACCTTTCAACCTCCACTCTAACCCATCATCAAAACGATAAAGGACATAGAAAACAGCCAAAGTAGTAAGATCCAGAACCTCCATAAAGTCTTCCATAAAAAATATTTTGTATTTGAAATAGTGGTTCACAGAAATGATTACACTCCTAATGAAGAAAGAACATGTGTTCTTCAAGGAAGAAAACAAATGGCAGTAGTACTTGCAGAGAGGTGGCAACGACTAGGTGACTTTTATTTACATTGCGTGATAGGTGTAAATGAAGAAGAAAAATGCCATCATTTTGTTCCAAATCGAATATATTAAAAAAACAGCATGAATGACCGAAGGGATTTCCGAGTAAACAATATGAAGAATCAAACAAACTCAACGATAAAAACCGATGAAACATCGGATCAGATTAGAAAAGCATAGAATATGGGTTGAAAAGTGCCATTCATTCCTTTACAGGTGACATGTTATCCAACACTTGTCTATCCCACCCAAAGTCAAGATGGCGCTTACCAAGTCATTTCAGTTTAGGACGTTTTTCCTTTTGCAATGGCACCTGGACAAATTATTTTTGTTTGAATGCTTAAAAAATTTACCAGTCAACATAGCAACCGGCCATTTTTTATTTTCAAAATATATTGCAATTGAAAAACGCGTGATGATAAGCCCTTTTTCAAAGGATCAGTGGCAGAGAGTGAAGGATAATAGAATCTTACAGAAAATCCACTAAAATTCTCTAATACTAATTTCTAGAAATTTAGCGTTTCTCTGTTTCGACTTTTATATTTGAAATGTTTCATTTTTTTTTATTGAGTTCGACTTAATCAAGCATGCTGGTGCAATGAAAAATATATGTCAAATGCAAAATTATTGGTTTTCATTCTCGTCTCATGGTCTTCAAACCCTTAAACAGTCTTTAGAATATATTTTTAAGTCTGTGGTCTTAAAGTTAAAATTCAATATTTAATTAAGACAGTGTGCGGTCTTAAAGCTATAGATTCAGTATTTTAATTAATAGGAAATTAAATAGTGGAATATAAATATGGAAGATTATTAATTGAAAATAGAATAATGGATTATAATTTGTTTTTTTGAAAATTTGGATTTTTCAAAAAAAAAGATTACCAAGTCCAATTTTTATAGAAGGTAAGATATGCACATCATGTTTGTAGCAAGGCCCTACAAGGTAGTCTCCAATCTTTCCTTTCCTAACTTTTGGTTGAGTTCATTTGTATATATGGTAATGATTAATACTGATTGGATAACACTAAATAAGAAAGTTAGAAGTATTACATTTTTTTGGTCTTTCTTTAATAACTATGCATTAAAATAGAATAGGTATTCACTCATCTTAAATTTATGAGTGCACTATAATATTTAAAATTAAATATTTTGATCAAGAGAACATTAAATTGTGGAAAATTAATAAGAGAACTTAAGATGAAAATTGTTGAGTGGATTACATCTTCTTTGTTGCTAATTTTGCATATATATTTGATAAGAATTGGGTGTCATTAGATAAGAATGTTGTATACATTATTTAATTATATATTTTAGATTCTACATTGATTATGTGTAAAAAATATTGATTAGTTATTTCTTCTCATGTAAGATAAGTATATTATATTGATCTAAGATAAATTATCTAAAATATCTTCAAGCATATGTTAAATTATCTAAAATGAAAGGAGAATATTTGATAATTGCTTATCTAAATATGCATGCTATTTTTTCTAGCTTGTATAGAATCAAAATAGATGAAGATGATAAACATTTTTTCTTACTAATTTTCTATTTGATTTATCGAAATATCAATTATTTTAATGACTAGTAATATTGCTTCAACAAAAGTAGAAAATGTTATCAGTACTCTTTTAAGAGGAGAGAAGAGGAAATAGTCCATATATGAGTGAAAGGACTAAGGAGAAAGAGGGCTAGAAAATGTCAAGGAAATGATGGGCCATGGTTTCCTAAGAAGTCAAAGTAAGATGATGAATTATGTCTACGAAATCAAAGTAAAATGATGAATTATGTCACAAAGCACATTTGAAAGAAAATTTGCAATAAAACATATCATTTTCAGATAAACCTTAAGAAAAAAATATGTAGAAAATATTTAGATTCATATTACAAGCCATAAATGAAGTACAATAGCAAGAATAATACACATAACATAAAAAGAAGAAGAAGAAATAAATCTCATAGCTAAAAGGAAATACAAAAGGACTCACACAACTAAGTGGGTTACGTCAAAGAATAAGACTGCAATACACTTATAAAGTCTCTATATAACATTTATATATAATTAAATAACCTAGTCAAATTCCTTAGTTTCCATGACCTAGAATTGAATATTTGATGATATATTTTTCAATATTAAATATCCATTCATCTTATATTTGGACCCAAAATTTACCATTAGTCTAGAATATATTTCGCCTTCTCCCATATTTCCACATAAAGAATGATAAAAGTCCAAGCCTAGATGACATTCTTATCCTTCTCAATAATTGAAGCATGACATTTGTAGATCCTTCTATCTTCATTTCCATTGGTGCATTGAAATGGATTTCATCCATTGATATGTATTTCCATACTTGGATTCGAATTTGTGAAGTAGGTTATAATACCTTGATTAAAATCATATTTTGGGGGATATTCATACCATATATGTAATATAATATGTTGTGGATTATTGGAATTACATGTTACTTCTACAAAGAATTATATTGCATATTAGTGTCAAAACTGTGCTATGAGCAATCAAGCTACTATATTGCCTAAGCAATGAATGAGGAGTTAAGTGAATATTGTTAAGTATAGTCATGCTCAAGTATTCATTAAGAAATTCTACTCACACTGAAATGAGGAGAAGTTAGAGCTGACCGAGCACAGAGTTTACCGAGCTACACCGAGAACATCGAGAAAATGTTTACTGAGTGCCAGTAAGAAAGAACATTATATTTACCATGTGACACAAAGACAACATCAAAGTTATAATTGACATAAATTCTAATGCAACATGATTCTACCAAGAAGGGAAAATGGTTTCCATGAATCGAGGTCAAGATTTGAGAAGATTTAATTGAAGAATGTGAGTTGATTGTTGTTGATTACAAGGTCAGAAGGACCAATGAAAATAAAGATGTAAAGGAAGAAAAGGTTGGATGATTTTAGAACCTTTGATCATGAAGAGATAACAACTCTAGAAAGTTCTAAAACCATAACTTGGTCAAGCTATGAAAAATAGAAAGGAAACTACAAAAGTAGTAGTAGAAAACTATTTATGGTTGTTGCTACAATTGTTGTTGGTTAGAGTTTTCTGGGGAGTAGTATTGTTGTTGAGGAAGTAGGGAAGTATTTTGTTGCTGGTGACTAAGGATTGAAGGGGAAATTCGGTAGAAAGGTGAGAGATTAGAGACAAAGACATATGTGGAATGAATTGTAGATCTATCACAAGAAGGTGATAATTATAGAGAAGAAGAGGGATCTAATAAGAAAAGTAAGTTTCTATTGTAAAGATCATTGCTGCTATTGCTTGATCACTATAGTAGTTTTGTAAATCCTTTAAAAAGGTGGACTTGACAGTCTTATATGTAATCTCTTAATCTAGGACATACTTGAAGAGTGTTGAAAAATCCTTGTAAAAGGTATATCTATACAGATTTTATTATATATTCCTAACTGAGTAAGTCATCAAAAGTGACAAACATTGTAGCCATAATAAGGCAACCTCTTATTGTAGAAGTGATGGATTTGTGGGTACCATCCCCACCATTGTTTTCCCTTTGACAAGGGTTTCTATGATATCAAATGATTGTGTTATGTGTTATTTTCCATGTGATTACAAGTTTTAGAATAATATTGTTAAATTAGTAATGCTATTTTCATTTACAAAGTAATGTGGTAAAATAATAGTACTTACCGAGTTGCAGAAGATGAAAAGAGAAAGGTTTGAATTTTTTTGGAGATGAAAGTTTAAGAGGATACTAATTCTCTCCCCCCTCTCTCAACATCATATCTATCCTTACTATTTCAACAATTAGTATTACAGCTTAGTTCTCTTGATTGAAGGTTTCACTACTTGAAGAGTAAAAGATCAAAGTCATGAAGAAGTACAAGCTAGATAGGACTAAAGAAAATTAAATACTAGAGTTGAGGATGTTTTGCAGGAGCATCCTAGGGAAGTCAACAATCCTATATGAAAGTGCTTTCAACTCAGATTTGTGGAGTTATGCTTCACATGATTGAGGTGTGTTTGAGATATATTGGGCAACCTTTTCGTAAGTGTGCATAGAGTTTGGAGTTATTGTCTTGGACTTTGAACCTTATTGGTAAATATTGGTCATGTGTTCCTAATTTATTGGTAAAACTAGGAGATTGTATTTGTGAACTTTCATCCGAGGGAGTTGGCATGTGTGCTCTTCGATTTGGATTGTGGGGTGGTAAATACACCTATGTCTAAGTGTGCTTACTCTTATGTTGTCAAATGAGTTAGTTATGGTTTGTAAACTTGGGGTCTATTATAAATATTTAATTATTTCATGTATTTAATGTTTGCTTCAAAGATGACTTGTGGCTTGAGGGTGTGTTTAATGTGATTTTCTATTTAATGTAAGGGTTTCTAGGCCAACTTGTGGCTTGCTTTAGTATAAGTAGAGGGTCTTGTGAAGTCTAGAGTCATCATTCAACATTCATTCAGCATGGAGAAATTGAGAAGAGTGAAGTTGAGCAGAGCTAGTAGCTAAGTGTGGGCTTGTGAAACAAATGTGAACACAAGTTTAGATTATTCTTGGAGTTGTATATTGGATTGTGGATCTGGGCTATCTAGTAGTTGGATCTTGTGAGGTCTTGTAGAAATGTTATTGTAATTGCATTGTATTTGGTCATAACCCAGAAGGTCTTATAACTAGGCATGTTGGATGTAAATCTTATGAATCTATTATGAGAATTGGCATTATTTTGGATCTATATCTCTTGGTTATTATTTATATTCTGATGTGTGGTTATTTACTGGGCTAAGGCATCTCCTTTGGGGATTCTCCTACCTTGTATTATGTCAAGTGGTATCAGCGCAAAGTTTTGATATGGTTGGAGCTACTTGATCTTGTGGATTTGTTGCTTTGGGTCTGCAAAGATCTTGAAAGATGCCTCCAAGAAGATTGGACCCTAGGGTGATTGATGATCTTTGTGATGTTGTGGAAACAAGGTTTCTAGAGAAGGTTAAATCATATTTGAGATCTGAGATGGAGTTAATCATGAATGAGATCATGAGAGCTATTGTTGGTGTTCCTAGGAATATGGGTACTGAATATGGCTATGAGGAAGTTATTGAAGAATTTGAAGTTTCTAGATCTAGTGGACAAGACATAATTGATCGCATGGAGAGACTTATGGAAGATAGAGCTGGTCAGTTGGGTAGATTTAGATCTCAGTTGAAGTTGAAGCATAAGATGAATGTTTCTAATTTTTTAGGTACTTTGAATCCTGAAGACCTTATATTTGGATTGGTGAGATATAAGACTACTTTGTGCTAGAGGATATTAGAGATCTACTCAGAGTGAGGTTGAGACAAACTAAGCTTAAAGGACATGTTGCTTTATTTCGGACATGTTGCTTTATGGTGGAAATAATTGCAAAGAGATAGAGAAGAGGAAGGCGAATTCACTAGATGGAGGTTGATGGTTACAAAGTTGAAGGCTAAGTTCATTCCTACTAATTATGAACTTGATTTTTTAAAAATTATTGCATAATCTAAAGAAAAAATGATATGATTGTGAAGGATTATACTGAGGAGTTATATAAGTTGACTATTTGGTTTGGACATGGAGAGTTAGCTAAGGAAAAGGTGGAAAGATATATTAATGGCCTAAGATTCAATACCCAAGATGATATTGGTATGTTGAATATTGATTTGGTTGAGAATGATTATCAATATTCTTTAAGGGCGGAAGAAAATTTGAAGATAAGACATTAAAGTAGCTCCCGACAGAAGGAACAAAAGAAACACTCTAAGAAGGATAAACATATTGCTAAAGATGAACCAAAACCTATTGAGCAGAAGAGAAGAACATGTAAGGTTGCATTTAAAGGTACTTTCTATAGATGTGGGAAGAAGGACACAATTTTTTTGAATTTTCATAGAAGGTTGACAATACAATAACTGCTATGGTGAATGAAGCTGGCCATTTGTTGAATGAACTTGAGCAGGATGGGGAGAACTTGCTGATCCAAAGAGTGTTGCTTGGAAATGAGGAGTTGGAACCTTGTCAAAGGATGAATTTTTTTAGGACTCATTGTAAGTCCTGAGGTAAATTTTGGAATGTAATTGTTGATGGTGGTAGTACTGATAACCTAGTTGCTAAGGAAATGGTCCAAAAACTTGATTTGAAGAGAATGAGAATCCTTTTCTTTATAGGGTTTCAAGAATTGAGGCATGACCTTTCAACCATAGTTTGGAATGGTGGTAATTCTTACTGAGGAGGTACAAGTTCATACTAAGGAAGAGGTAATTCTCATTCTAGAGGTGCTTTTCATGGTAATTGTTTTAGATGTGGAAAAGAAGGGCATAGATCCTTTGAGAATGAACAAGGTAACATAAATGCTACGATTCAAGGAGACATTGTGATCTATAAAATCCTTGTTATGAATTACTTAAAATTTTAGGAGTCACTAGGATAAAAATTTAATATAAAGATCATAATTGATGTTGCTTGTGAGTTGAGAAAATAGTACCTAGAAATAAGGAAAATAACTAAGTAGGAAAATATATGCATTTGAAAGAACAAGAGACAAAGGATTTGATTTTGTAGTTCACCAGACTCTAGCTACATCTCTAGATCTGTGAACTTGCAAGATCAATGCCATTATTATGATGCAAAACTCATACATCACCATGGTCTTCCATGGAGTTACAATCTACTTCCCACTTCCACATTGCGATGGTAGGAACTTGCTATCAACATGTTCATGCCTAGCTCCTTTGTCACTTTTTACAATGCTAAGCAACAAATCTGCAACTCTCTCTCAATGGGCATTAAGCCTTTACAATAATGGCATAAGGTCATGAAAAATAATCTCAAGAGAATTCTAATTTTTTTTTATCTCATATTATGAGACCACTTAATTCTCTAGAGCATTCTCCCAAATTTCCTCTTCGAAAGATTATATAGACTTATCCAAGTCTTCTTCTCTCCAAGAACTAATTTTTTTCCTAGGGACTCATTATCTTTACAAGAGAGAAATAACCCCCTTTTATACAAGCTTATTTTCCTATTATGATGAAAACCATTATATTTTTCAAATCTTCCATTTTTACATAACAATTTCTCCATTACAATAAAATCTTACAAAATAATATACTTTACAAAGAATGAATGATCTATAGTTTGATCATAAATTCCTTCTCAGAATTTATCTAAAATATTTGTAAATAATTTTAATATTATTTGGCTCTCTTTCAAAATAGCCTTAATATTTTAACAACATGCATCCTTAATTATAGCAAAGATATATTTCAAGAGATCTTGCTATTTTATAGGGGTTTATTCATAAGCCTTTAAACTAGGGATGGTAAATGACATATGTTTTTTTTTTCTTAAATAAAATCTGTGGCCATTTTGTTAGAAAACATAAACCCAAAAAAATAGGGGCCCACAAAAATAGTGGGCTTCCTTTCTTGAAGTCAAAGTATTTCTGTAATATCTTCCATAATTTATCTCAGATTTTGATGAAATGAACACCATTGGAAAGCTCTCAAAAAAGTCTTCACAATGAGACCAATATTGACCCTATTCAGTGGCTTTTTTTTTTAAACCTTTTTCTGAGCCCTGTGATTTGCCAATTTCACCAAACCTTTAAGTGAGAATAGCTTCTGCATATGAGATCCTTTTTGACCCCGTTTAAGTTATGTCAGCTCCAATTTTTAGAGTTCTTTGGAATGATGTTGAATTTGAGATATTTTGAGACTATAAAATTTTTAGGCCTTCTAGATCCACCTGGATCATTCCTCCCCACTAAGAAGCTTTTCGACCTCCAAAAGTCTTTACATGTAGAATGGAAGTGAAGGCATATTTTCCTCACTTGCCTACTATCATCTGTGCACCTTGTTGGGATTCTAAATACTTGACTCATCACAAATATCATAAGAAATAAAATAGCTTTATTAACACAATCTACTATACATCCACCACTATCCATCGTTACATCCAATAACCACATAGTACCAACTAGTAGAAATAGAAGCAACAACACTTAATAAACTAACGAAATGGAAAAAGTACCAACTATCTGGGTCTTTTGCATAGGAACACCATTGAAAATGATTCATTCAAACCCTTTTTTACCATCACTCATTGAAAATTTGATTCTAATTGCACCTGATCCTCACTTGTTGCTACAAACATGAGACTCATTTTACTACTTGCATTTACAATCATTTTCAAATACCCTATATTTACAATTAATCCTTCATTCTTAATATGATGAACCTTTATAATGTATTCAATTCTATCCTAAAACAAATGATACTTATTATGCTCCCTGTAGAAGATAGCCTTTTTGTCATATAACTATGGGCTACCCAACACAATCACACAGATGTCTAGTGGTACCACATCAAAGTCAACCTTGTCTATGTATTTGGATGTTATTGCAAATCTTAACTTACATTGGCTTGTAATTTGAAATCTGTTATCATTGCACACTCAACCTAAAGAATAACGTCTCTTATGTGGGTTAGTTTCCAATCCCAACTATTTGAAAATTTCTTCTAAAATCAAATTAACTTGGCATCCACTATCTATCAATGTGTCAATTTTAGTGTTCTTAGAAACCACCCTTATATGAAAAAGTTCACACCTTTTACTATCTTCAAAAACATCACAACTTTTGGAAGTAGAACATGAAACATTAGTGGTAGAATCAACAAAAGGTTTACCTTTTAAACCCAAAACTGATATTTTTGTTTCATTATCAAAATTTGATCTAAGATCTCAAACAATAGTTGTAGTCCTTTTCTTTCCTTTGTGATGATTCTTAAACCACTTTGGTTTCAATTTAGGATGCAATTACCAACACTTTGCATATGCATGCCCTTTCTTCTGATAATGTGAACAAGTAGGATTTTCACCTTCCTCTTTCTTCATAATGGTTGCTTTCTTGCCCTTCTTGTATCCTTCAGGAGGAACAAATTCCGTCTCTGAACTAAAACTTGTGTATCCTCCACTTGCTTCAATATGGGTTTCTTGAGCACACACTTCACCAAAGTTAGAAGGACTAAATGTCAATGTTGTATGTTTCAAATAAGAATGCATTCCACCTATATACTTTAACAAAGTATCTTGTGTATAAAGAGGAATTCCAAGAGTTAAAGCCTTCTTCCTAAATAGCTATGTATACTCTTGTACAAACTATCCTTTACATTATTTTAGATTTTGCCAATCCATAATGGCTTGTTGCATATATAACCCAAAAGATAAAACTATTTCTTCAAAGAAAAAGTAAATTCATACCAAGATGAAATAATGTTACCATGTGTAGCAAGATCATTCTAGATCTTACTCTCCCACCAAACTAATGCAATACTTCCCATTCTAAGAGCAGTTAGCTAGATTCTAGAAGAATCATCCAAAATATTTTTAACCTTGTAGTACACTTCAATTTTCTTAAGCCAACTATCTAGTTTTTTTGCATCTAATTCACCACTATATACATGCAAATCAAACTTCATGTCAAGTTTTAAGAAAGTTGTCTTCACATGTTTCTTTTTAGAAGAAGTAAATAACTTAGAAGAAGAAGAAGATGATGATGAAGAAGAAGATAAAGAAGATGGGGATGGAAGTTTAGAAGGGTCACTTCCACCTCCTACTCCTTTTCCTTTTTCATCTTTTGATGAAGATTTAGCTTCTTCCTTCTTCTTAGCCTCATCTACCTTTATCAATTGTCTTTGATGCCTCTCTTGAAGAAGAATGTCCACCAAAGACTTCAATTCCACAAAAGTACGCTTGAAAGCTTTTGCATTGAACTCATGATGATTTTGTTTAGATTCCATGACTCATGAAAATTTCTTCTTTTTCCAATATCTAGATTGAACTCTAAAAGTTCACCTTCTCTTTGTTTTAACTTTAACCTAGTTAACATTCACCACCTACAATTTCTCTGCAAAATAGGCTCTAATACCAACTTGTCAGACTAGCTCCTTTGTCACTTTTTACAATGCTAAGCAACAAAACTGCAACTCTCTCTCAATTGGCATGAAGCCTTTACAATAATGACATAAGGTCATGAAAAATCCTCTCAAGAGAATTTTAAGTTTTATCTTATATTATGAGACCACTTAATTCTCTAGAGCATTCTCCCAAATTTCCTCTCCAGAAGATTATAAAGACTTATCCAAGTCTTCTTCCCCCCAAGGACTAATTATTTTCCCTGGACTCATTATCTTTAGAAGAGAGAAATAACCCCCTTTTATACAAGCTTATTTGACCTAAGAAGAATGGAGAATGGAGAATGTGTACTATTTCCAGAGCTATTAACATGATCATAGTGAAATAAACATTTCCTATGCCAAGGATGGATGACATAATGGATTGTTTGAGTAGAGAAAATTATTTTACCAAGATTTATTTGAAGAGTGGTTATTAGTAGATCAGAATAAGAGAAGGTGATGAATGGAGGAATGCTTTTGAGACAAAAGATGTTTAGTATGAATGGTTGGTAATGCCTTTTGGTTTGACTAATGTACCTAGTAATTTCATGAGCTTTATGAATGAAGTTCTCAAGAGATTTTTGGGTAAGTTTTCTTTTATGATATTGCTATTAGGATTTAACTATGTGATTTTTATGTCAAACTCATTGACTCATTTTTCATGAGTAGTGATTCAATGTGAGTACATCTCTCATGAGAATAAATAGAAAACTTAGCACTCATTGGATCTAGGTGATGCTCACAGGGGTGAAGGACCGAGACTTCCTAGGAGGTCACCCATCCTTGTACTACTCCAGCTTGAGTGTACTTAACTACAGAGTTTCCTCCATCGTTAAACCCAAAGCTTGCAACCCCATTCACAAAACCTTCACCAAGTGTTGTGCCTTATGAACCATTCATTAGAAATCCCCTTAAGTTCATCAATTGATTATTTATTTGTATGATATTTTGATATTTGGTAAGACTAAGGAAGAACATCTTGAGCATGTTAGACAAGTATTGTAGAGATTAAAAGAGGAAAAGTTGATGATTAACTTGAAAAAGTGCTCCTTTATGCAAGAGGAGATAATGTATTTGGGGTTTGTCATTTTAGCCGATGGTTTGAGAATGGATCCTGAGAAGGTTAAAGTAATTTTGGAATGACTTACACCTAAGAATGTGGGTGAGGTAAGATCATTTGATGGTTTGGCTAGTTTCTACGTAAAGTTTATAAAGAATTTTAGATTTTTTTTGTAATGCTATGATTGAGACAGTGAGAGGATATCAAAATGATTTTAAGTAGACACATGAAGCTGATAAGAGTTTTGAGGCTTTGAAACAAAAGGTTGGTGAGTTACTTGTATTAGTTTTTCCTGATTTTAATAAGGTATTTCAAGTTGAATGTGATGCAAGTGGTAGTGCAATAGGAGCTATATTGAGTCAAGAAGGTAAACCTATTGCTTCTTTAGTGAAAAGTTAAATGATGCTAAAAGGAAGTATTCTATGTATGATCAAGACTTGTATGCTATTCTTCAAGCCTTTAAGAAGTCAAGACATTATTTTATTCCTAAGGAGTTTGTGTTGTATACTGATCATAAAGCTTAACAATGCTTGGGAAGTCAACATAAGTTGAATCTGACACATATGAAGTGGGTTGAGTACTTGCCAAGTTTCACATCAGTGACCGAGCATAAAAGTGGAGTGATTAACCGAGTTGCTAATGCATTGAGAAGAAAACTTTCTTTGTTGATGAAGATGAATGTTGAAGTTCTTGGTTTTGATGAAATGAAAGAGTTTGATAATACTGACCCTAATTTTTTTGAGGTGTGGAGAGAGTGCAGAGTACCAAATATATCAGATCATATGAGTAAGTACAATGAGTATTTCATTCAAGAAGGTATGTTTTTCAAAGGAATTTAGTTATGTGTACCAAGAAGTTCTATGAGAGTTAATTTGATTAAGGAAAAGCATTATGGTGGATCAACTAGACATTTTGGAATTGATAAGACATTATGTTTGCTAAAGGATAAGTATTATTGGCCACAAATGTATAAGGATGTTTAGAAGTTTGATAGGAGTTATGGAGTTTATAAAGTTGAAAAAGGAGAAAGTTAGAATATTGGATTATATGCACCTATCTCTATTCTTGAGAAACCTTGGAATGAAATTAGTATGGATTTTGTTCTTGGATTATCTAAGACAATTAATGGGTATGATTCCATATTTGTTGTTGTGGATAGATTTTTTAAGATGGCTCATTTCATACCATGTAAGAAGACATTAGATGTTGTGCATGCTACCAAGATTTTCTTCAAAGATATTGTTAGATTGCATGGATTACCAAGAAGTAATATTTCTAATAGAGACAATAAGTTTGGTGGTTATTTTTGAAGGACTTTGTGGAAGAAGATGGGGTTTGAGTTAATATTTAGTTCTACATTTCCTCCATAGATGGATGGACATATAGATATTGTGAATAGAAGCTGGGATAATTTGCTAAGATTCGTAGTTGGAGACAAACTAAGTAGTTGGGAGCTAGTATCAGCACAAGTTGAGTTTGCATAGAATAATTCTTTAAATAGGAGCAAAGGAAAAACACCTTTTCAGATTGTCACTTGAATGTAGCCTATAGGAATATCATATTTTAGGGATGTTGCTAGTGAAGAGAAGAGAAGTGCTAAAGGGAATTTTTTTCTTGGTTTTATGATGTCTTTGCACGAGGAAGTGAAGATGAGGTTGGATAAAAGTAATCATAAGTATAAGAAGAATGTTGATAAGTCTAGAAGACATCATATTTTTGAAGTTGGTAATGAGGTGATGTTTCATTTAAAGAAAAGTAGATTTCCTATTGGAATATATAGTAAGATAAAGATGAAGAAGTTTGGACCTTGTAATATCTTGTGGAAGTTTGATAGTGGTAATGCTTATGAAGTTGAGTTACCTAATGACATGGATATATCTCATATATTCAATATATTTGATTTGCATAAGTATCATGAGTCATATGATAAAGTTATTGTATCAGATGATTATCCTAAGAAGAAAATTGAAGAGGTTCAATAGGTATTGGATCAAAGAGATGCTAAGAGCACAAGAGGAAAATATTACTATTAGTATTTGGTGAAGTGGAAGAATATACTAGTTGAAGATGCTACATGGATTTCTCAATTTGAGTTGGATTCATGTTAGGTTTTGATACTTGCACGATTCAAGAGAATCATTTCTTTCAACCCTGGTTGACTGATGCATGGGCATCCTAGGTTGCCTTACACTCCTACACTTTTGTTCATTCTAGAAGTTCACCGAGTTCTAGCTATGTTGAATGAGATCTCCAGTGTTAATCGAGTTTGTATGTGCATGCCGAGCTATAGTTTTGACCAAGTTCTTTTTGAGATTGTCGAGTTACAATGTTTACCGAGCTGATCAGTATTGACTGAGTTTCTTCAGGGTTAACTAAGTTGTTCAGAGTTGACTGAGTATTCCATCATGCACTAACTGAGCCTATTGTTTGCTAATGCTCAAGTCCTTCTTTGATGTAGTTTTCTATGTTTTGGTTCTTAGTGTGAGCCAACTCTTGTATTTATTTTAGATAAAAAAATTTAATGATAAGATATTGTCTAGGGATGAGTGTTAGCTATTTAGAGGTCATCCTTTCTTTGTGTAATGTTCTAGGATCTTATGTAAGCCATTTTTTCAAGTATAAGTAGAGGTATTTGGTTTCATCTAGGGCTAAACTTAGGAGGCAGAGGGACTCAGAAAGTTTAGAGTAGTTGTTGTGAAATTGAAGTTGTATTTTTTTTGTATCTAGTTGTAACCCAAAAGACCTTCTAGTTGGACATGTATGCTGAAAACTTGTTGAATCAATAAAAGTGTTTGCTCTCTCTCTCTCTCTCTCTCTCTTTCTCTCTCTCTCTCTCCCCCCCCCCCCCTAGTGTTGTTCTTTATGTATTTTCTTCCATTGTGTTTACTCAATAAGGTGTTTGGATAGTTAGGCGTACTCTTGGCCTACCTATTCATTCCCCTCATTGCACCATCTTCTTAGACTCCCAAGGATTAAGCCTCATTTTGGGAACAATCCTTTTAATTGTGATTGATCTTGTCATGCTTTAATGGATAGGTATTTGAGTGTTCTACTTACATTCTTAAGGATTAAGCCTCATATTGGGGATAATCCTATGATTCATTGGAAAGTTCTTTTTTTAATCTTTTTGATAAGAAAATTACTTTATTTAGTTAGGTGATGAAAAATCCTTTGAATATGCTCTACCTACCTAAAAGATTATCTCTTATCACCAAGAGATAAATTGCAACTAGACTAACTCACCATTATAAGGCTTCCTTTACTAGTATAGACTTCTTCTAGGCTCCCTATAATTTAACTTTTCTTGAAAGGGTTAAAGGCTCTTCCTATTTTGTATTAGATGGGATTTCATCCATCTTCAAAATTTCATTCAATAACTCCTATTCAATATCTCCAAAAGAAGAGAAATCTCTTCTAGGCCTAGTAGCCCTCAATTATCCCTCCTAATGGACTAAAACTAGATTTACACCAAATTTTCCTTAACAAGGCTCCAAATTAACATTAGTTTCAGATAACCTTTTCAAAGAACCTTTAGATTTATGAAGTTTTTTACTTTCAAGATTCAATAGATGCCCTAACCCAAATTTCAAGGGTTTGCTAGGGTCTTACAACATTTCTTGACAGTCAAGAGGAAAACTTGTCTTCCCCCACTCACCTATGACTTGGATAACTTCTCCTTACATCCACAACACATTCTCCCTATTATCTCACCACCCAATACATCAAATCCTTCAAAATGGCTTACCCTTGCAAGTTATCAGCCTTCCTTGGTTCAATTTCTAGCTGAAAACTGCCCAGTCTCACTTAGGGCTTCCAAGGAAAAATCTTAGAACTTCCTTTCTTTCTATATCCCTTTTATTCTACAATGTACAAGTTGTATACTAACATTTATCATGGTTTCATAGGTTTACAGCCATGAGGAATGTTGGTAGACACCATTTTGTGAAGTCTTCCCAATTCTGGCTAGTAAGCAAGTAGTTCACAAAGCATTTATTAAAAGCATCAAAAAGATTACTAAAAGACTAAAAAAAATGTAAGAATTAAAGCCTAATAATTTATAAACTTAATAAAAAACATATGACACTATTTGAACAATACTTTCATCAAATCCTTCCTTTTTCGCACAAATTATCAACATTTCTTTATTGATCAATTGGCATTCGTACTATATACAACATCAAACCTCTTCAATGCAATTTGGAGGGATTCATAATTTCCTTTGGAAACTATCCAAATGAACTCTTTCTCATTGAAAACCTATTTTTCCTCTCCAACGACTTTTGCAACTTCTTGGACAAGAAATTGCAAAATTGTCATTTTGCAACTTTTTGCAACATTGTCAATTTTTGTATTATGACACTTTAACCTTTATGAAGCTAATAAAATTAACTCCAAATCAAACATGGAGTTTATTTAGACCATTATTAGGCCATTTCCATCACTAGCTACCCTCATACTCTAAACTAGCCCTCTAAGACAACTTTTGGTAATAATTGTCCTAGTTGACAATACTTTGACAACATAGTATTTTGACAACAACTTGTGTAGAATGCATTACATTGCTTCCACACATGAATAAGGACCTCAAACTAAGAAGGAATATTCATAAGTCTCTCAAAGACTCTTGCTTTCTTGCTAACAACTAGGATGACCCTAAATTCTAGGTGCTCCTACACCATACTCCCCTAATGAGCTAAAAGTCCTTCTAGGAGTTTAAGAGGGAATCAAAGAATGATCAATTCTATGATTCTTGAAGCCCCCTTATGCAATTCAATTGGATTTACTATCTATCTTTCCAATCCATTTTAGAAGATTCTTCATGTAGGTCTTGTTTCTAGTCACCTTATCCACTTTAGAGCTCAAGATCTTCTCTGCTTGCAACCTATCTGCAAATGGCTTTGGCAAGGTAGCTACAATGTCTTGAAAATATTCATCTAATCCTAGAATGGGAGTGGAAATAGGACCCTTATAAGCTACCAAGTCTACAACATTAAAAGTAGTGGATAAACCCATATTTGCTGTTAAGTCAACTTTATATGTATTGTCTCCATATTTGATGAAAATTTTGCATGGGCCCACCTTTCTCATCTATAACTTGTTAGATTCAAATTTGGATAACTTGTGCCTTTTAAGGTGAACCATGACATAGTCTCCAATTGCAAATTGCACATCTCTTTTCCTTACATCTACCCATTGCTTCATCTTCACTATATTTTTCTCTAATGTATGCTTTACCATGTCATGAATTTCCTTTATGGAAAGAGAAAAATCTTCAGCTACTCCAATGACCTCTACACCTGTATTTATATCTCATAGCTCAAGAATGCATCCAGGATGCAATCCATAGACCACTTCAAAAGGACTTTTCCTAGTACTCTTGTTTGTAGCATCATTGTAGGCATACTTTTCTTGAGAAATAATGTGATCCCAACTCTAACCATACTCCTTGCTCAAGCACCTCAGGAGGTTTCCAAGGATCCTATTTACAACTTTTGTTTTCCCATGTATCTTAGGATGGTAAGCAGATCCAAAGGATAGATTTGTACCCAACTTATGCCAAAGAGTCTTCTAAAAATGACTCAGAAAGTTAGTATCTCTATGAGAAACAATGCTGAGAAACAATGACATATACACTGTCAAAACCCTGCTTGGTCTTAGGAAGCCCCACCACAAAATGTTGGAATTAAAGATAGTGTAACTGAGAGGGGGGTGAATCAATTACACACAAAAATTAATCCACAAATCCCTTAGATGTCTTAATGATTTACTTATTGTTTTTACTCAGTAAA
Organism: Cupressus sempervirens; assembly: GCA_028749045.1. NCBI lineage: Eukaryota > Viridiplantae > Streptophyta > Pinopsida > Cupressales > Cupressaceae > Cupressus > Cupressus sempervirens. Next base: position 26,269,277 of record CM053785.1, on the reverse strand, counting down.
CAACTGATGTAACTCAGTAAATTAAACTATTACTTTCTTTTCAAGCATTCATGCATGTAACTGAAAATAAAGTGAACACAAGAGACACAAGATTTAATGTGGAAACCCAATATGAGAAAAACCACCAAGTAACTAGTCACCAATTTTTTACTCTTCTGAAGTGAGCCCTATTAGGAGCCAAGCTTGTTAAAGGTTACATTACACACTATTAGGTGTGACCCTATTAGAGGATTTAATCACCCTGTTAGGAGTGGCCTTGCTAGAGGTCTTTAGAACAATTCAACTGAACTGTCACCTTGTTAGAGGATTTACAAAATGGCTGTTAGACCAACTCTATTAAGAGATTTGAAATCACTGCTACAATGGTTAGAAAGAAACAATGAATTGACTTGAACAAGATGCAATTGAATTTTCTAGATACAGGCCTTTGTTTAGCATCATTAGATCCTCCTTGATCAAATATGGCTCTACTGCTTCTCAATGATCTTTGATCATCCTTCGAATCTGCTTCAACAATAATTAGTCTTCATATCATATTAATTTCACTTTCTTCCACCTCATACTACTTTGAATTCACAACTTGACTTCTTACTTATATCATTCAGGTTGTTAAGTCGGTTCATTTACATATTACATTTACCAATAAACCATTCAACAGTCGGCTATAGATATTATTCTTAAAAAAATAAATGTCCTTTATTGGCCGACCCTGCTCAATAAATACTGCTTTCGAGAATTTTCAGAGTTAACCTTCTTGACTCGATTAACATTACAATATCTAAAAATCCTTTGGTTACCAAGTTTACTCGGTAAGAATTTCTTTTACCAAATTACCTTTGATGACCGAGTGAACGTGGTAAGAATTGTTTCTATCATATTTTCTTCGATTACCGAGTGAGCTTGGTAAGAACTGCTTTTGTCATATTTTCTTCAATTACTGAGTGATCTCGATAAGAACTAAATTTTTTTGATTACCTTGAAGGCTCAATAACCAACTATCTACTCGGTAGACACTGCAAGCTATCTTTACTAACCTTTTGGGCTTGGTAGACATTGTCTATTTCCTTGCTGACCTTCTAAGCTCGATAGACACTATCCTATGCTATGCTGAATTTTAGAGTTCGATAGGTATTATCTGATGACTGATATGAAATTTGTGTGACATCAAAGACAACACGCAATTGAACAATTGTATCCAACAATCTCCCTCTTTGGCATTGATGGCAACACAACATGTCATAGCAGAATGAAATTTGAAAACAAGTCTTTTACTGAAAAAACTCCCTCTTACACAAATTCTTATTATTTGCAAATTTTAGAAAGATATGACAATATATATTCTCCCTCTTTGACAACACATGCCAAAGATAACTCAAAACAACTGAATAACATTGTACTTGATATAATGATTCATATGCAATGTCTTCATTGGTTTGCTGCATCAACTAATAGATCTTCAATTCTATTCATGTTGATGCATCACTAAACTATATTTTAATGAGCTTTGGATAGGGGAATGACCCCTAACTTACCTCTTAGATACAAGAATGCATCCTTAGGTAAAGGCTTTGTGAATATGTCAGCAATTTGTTCCTTTGTATGCACATATTCCAATCTTATTTCCTTTTCTTGCACCAATTCTCTAACAAAGTGATACTTTATGGCAACGCGCTTAGTTTTTGAATGCATCACTTGATTTTTGGAGATGTTAATTGCACTTGTGTTATCACAAAGCATAAAAACTAGTTCTTTGATTTCTTGCTTCATACCTTCCAATAGTTGTTTAAACCACACAATGTTTGAACAATTCACTGCTACTGCAACATATTCAGCTTTTTCTATGGATAGAGATGTACAATTTTGCTTTTTGCTTGTCCAAGAAACCAACTTTTTTCCAAGAAAGAAAGCTCCTCCACTTGTGCTCTTCCTATCATCAATATTTCCTGCCCAATTTGCATCAGTGAACACCTTTAAATCCAATTTTCCTCCAAGTTTATACCATAATCCATATTCTTCAGTTCCTTTCAAGTATCTCATGATTCTTTTGATTGCCATAATCTGATTTTCTTTTGGTTTTGCTAAGAATCTTGCTACAATTCCTATTGCAAGGGCAATGTCTGGTCTTGTGTGCACTACATATTGCAACTTTCCAATCATAGATCTATACAATGTCTGATCCACTTCCTTTGATTCATCATCCTTGGTGAGTTTTAATCTAGTATGCATAGGAGTCCCAACTGGTTTGTAGTCTTTCATACCAAACTTTTTCAATATCTCCTTGATGTATTTAGATTGAGTGATGTAAATGCCATTCTTATTCTATTGAATTTGAAGACCAATAAAGAATTTTATCTCACCAAACATTGACATTTCAAATTCCTTGTTCATTTGTTTTGAGAATTCTTTGCAACGATCATCATTTCCTATGAACAAAGTATCATCTACAAATATTTTTGCCAAAACAATCTTATTATCTGGTCCTTCCTTTATGTATAGACAATTTTTGTCATTAGTTCTTTGAAAAAAAATTTGAATAAGATAATTATGCAATCTTTCATACCATGCTCTAGGGGCTTATTTCAGACCATATAATGTTTTATGCAACTTGTAGACCATGTCATTGTCTGGATCAACAAAACCTTCAAGCCGCTCAATGTAAACCTCTTCCTCCAATATGCCATTGAGAAATACTGACTTAACATCCATCTGATAAACTTTTTATCCTTTGTATTCAACATATGCAAGTAAGGTTCTAACACCTTCCAATCTTGCAATAGGAGAAAAATTTTCTCCATAGTCTACACCTTCTTCTTGTGAATATCCTTTGCATACTAGTCTAGCTTTGTTCCTTAATACCTTACCATCTTCATTTAGTTTGTTTCTGAATACCCACTTTGTTCTAATCACATTCTTGTCTTTGGGTCTAGGTACAAGAGTTCATATTTTGTTTTTCTCTATCTATTCTATCTCTTCATTCATAGCTTCAATCCAACTTTCATTTTCAAGTGCATCTTTGACATTTTTAGGTTCAAAATTAGCAAGTAAACAAATGCCTTTCAACTTACTTCTTGTCATTGTTCATTCTAATTTATCACCAATGATCTGATCTGGTGCATGATGCTTTCTGACATATTTGGGTAGCACGGGCTCCTTGCCTTTTGAATGAATTGCATTGTTTTCCTTCTATCTCTCAACTTTTGGTTCTGATTTAGGTTGCTTAGGCTCGGTAGATGCTAACTCGATAGCTTCTATTTGCAACTTGATAGATGTTGACTCGGTTTGAACTTCTTGTGACTCAATTAATGAAGACTCTAGAGTTGAAGATTCCTGATTGATAGGTATACTTGGTATTGTGTCAGGTTCAATGTAAAAAAATCTTTTGTAGTCTTTAGGTTACTTTTTACTTTCTTCTTCTATTCTTTCTGCAAACTCATCAACTTTCACATGTGCACTTTCTATAACTTTGTGAATAAATAAGTTCAAACATCTATATGCTTTACTTTTGCAAGAGTATCCCAAAAATATTCCTTCATCACTTTTTACATCAAATTTACCTTTCCTAGATTCTTTCAAAATGTAACATTTGCTTCCAAATACCTTTAGATAACTTACATTGGGTTTGTAGCCATACCACAACTCATAGGGTGTTTTGAATGAGTCTTTTTTCAGTTGTACTCGGTTCAAGGTATGAACTGTAGTGTTGATAGCTTACTTCCAGTATTTGATAGCAATGCCTTTCTCAATCATTAAGGTTCTTTCACAATCCATGATAGATCTGTTCCTTCTTTCTTCTATTCTATTTTGTTCAGGAGTTCTAGGTGTTGAAACCTATCTTTTGATTCCTCTTTTAATGAAAAAGTTATTGAGCTCATGTGAAATGAATTCACCACCTTTGTTAGACCTTAGGCATTGCAATCTTTTGCTAGTTTCCTTTTCTACTCTAGCCAAATACCATTTGAACTTTTCAAATACTTTTGATTTCTCTCTAAGGTACATGACAGTCATCATTCTTGAATAATCATCAACAAATAGAATGAATAATTTTTCACTAGTATAACTTTTAATGCCAATAGGTCCACACAAATTAGTATGCACAATTTTTAGAACTTCTTTAGTCTGATAGTTCTTGCTTTTAAAACTAGTCTTTCCCATTTTACCAATTTGACAATTTTTGCATAGACCAACCTTAGGTTTCTTTATGTCAAGAATACCTCTTACTTTCATGAATTTAATGATTTTTATTAAGTTGTCAAAGTTTACATGACACAACCTCCTATGCCATAACCAACTTTCTTCAATTTGAACAATGAAACATGAAGATTCACCAAGTTCAAGATAAAATAAGTTACCTTTTGTGTGAGTGCCAAATCCAATCAGCTTTCCTTTGCCATCCAGCAAACTTGCTTTTCCATGCATGAGTTCTACCTTGAAAACATTATTGAGTAGTTGTGCCACACTCAAAAAATTATGCTTTAGTCCTTCTACCCAATATGCATTATCACACACAAGTTCCTTGGTTAGAGAGATTCTTCCTTTTCCTCTTATACAACAAGGTTCATTGTTACCAAATCTTACACTACCACCATCATAGTCTTCAAAATATTCAAACTTAGTTTTATCACCAGTCATGTGATGAGAACACCCACTATCTATGATCCATGTATCCTTTTTGCTCATATGAGAAATTAGTGTCATTTCCTCATCATTATCAGATTCATCTTTTACAACAATGTAGACAATTTCATCTTCTTCTTCATCATCATAATCATTGGAATCTTTTGCCATAAAACATGTTTTCTTACTCTTATCCTTGAATGATTTGAAGTCTTTCTTTCCATTGTACTTGTGACCTTTCTTGTCATCTTTGTTCTGCTTATTTGGGCACCTGGCAGCAATATGTCCAATTTCTTCACAAGAGAAACAGATTAGAGGAACTTTACCTTTGTATTTTCCTTTGCCTCTTGAATATTTTCTTGCTATTAGAGCTTCAACCACTTCAAGATCACTGTCTGAACTTTATTCTGATTCTTCATCACTTTTTAATTATGGTTCCTTCATCTTTTTCCCTTTTTCTTTGAGTGAAAGCTTGGCTTCAAATACTAATTCAACATTCTTGGCTGCTAGAACATAGTTGTCATAGTTGTCTAGCTCAAATGCAGTCAATCTTCCAACTATGGCCTCTAAATTTATTTTATGATTTGCCTCACATCTCCTTTCTTGAATTGCAAATACTCTGATTGCATAAATAGGAAGTAGGGTTCTAAGTAATTTACTTATAACTCTGTCCTCACTGATATCTCCTGTAGATGCTTTGGTTGCACTAACACATGCTTTAACTCTTTCAACATACTTTGCAATGTTTTCATCCTCTCTCATCCTCATTTGGTCAAATTGTCCTCTCAAACTTTCTGCTTTGGCTCTTCTCACATTATCATCTCCTCCATAGATTTCTTTTAGCTTGTTCCACATTTCAAAGGTAGTTTTGCAATCCTTGATGTCATCAAATTCTTCATAACTTAGAGTGGATGCTATATCTATCATCATGTTATTGTGAGTCTTCTTTTCAGCAATATCATTGATAGATAATGTACCAGAAGGTTCTTCATATTTTTCATCAAGGTACTGCAGCCCTGTATCACAAATGGAAGCCAGATGAAGCCTCATCAATCCTTGCCATGCTAAGAAGTTGTCCCTATTAAGTCTTGGAATTTCCCTTTTGGAAGACATCCTGATCTTTAGCTTAGATCCTTGAAATCTTTTCCTGTAAGCACCAATAGCTCTGATACCAATTGTTGGAATTAAAGATAGTGTAACTAAGAGGGGGGTGAATTAGTTACACACAAAAATTAATCCACAAATCCCTTAGATGTCTTAATGATTTAGTTACTGCTTTTACTCAGTAAACAACTACTATAACTCGATAAATTAAACTATTACATTCTTTTCAAGCATTCATGCATGTAATTGAAAATTGTTAGGAATAAGGTGTCTCAACCTTGTATAATTCCTATTCTTATTATTTGTTTTGAAAAATGTATTTCTTGCAAATAATGTTGATGTGTCGACATCTTGAATTGTGTGTAAGGAGATCATGACTAAAACGGTTATGACGGATTCTTATGACACATAAGAGCTATGTTAGGAAGATTCAATGACAGGTGAAGACATGTGGCAACTAAGATACCCCAATAGTGGGGTTTGAGGCATCGGCCCAAAAATTTTTTTAGGGTTCCTATTTTCTCGGAGAATGGTAAAACCCTAATACAGTTTACCTTTGGGAGTAGCCCTAAAGTGAAGCACATGTTATAAGCATTTTTAGGGTTATGAAGAGATGCGATGCGAAAAGGGTGTATTGTTGGTACTACGAGTAGCTACTGGAGTCTTCAGTTGTTGATGTTGAACTTGCATTGCAAGTGTATTCTAACCTTGTGTTGAAGATAATACATTGTGCAAGTTCTGAAGGGGTAGGGTTGTTTTACCAAAAGGTTTTTCCCCACCGGCAAATCTTTGTGTTATGTGTTTCTTTCTCTGTCTATTTTCTGTATGCATGGTTGGCTGCAATATTATTTTTTACATGATATTGAATCTGTAAGTGTAGAAGATTTTAATAGGATTTGCATCATACTTTCCTTATGAGATTAGTGTAGGAAGTTGTTTTCACACCTAAGTTTCCTTACAAGTGGTATTAGAGCTTGATCAACTTTTGATCCTAGTTGTTGGGTAGGGTTTTTTGAGCTAATCTCAAGTTAAGTGGGAGTCTTGTGCAGAGCATCCTAAATCTTATTTGCAGATTGAGATGGCAAGTTCATCATATGGAAGAATGGAGGTGGAGAAATTTAATGGCACTAATTTCGAGTTGTGGAAACTCAGGATGGAAGACATGTTGGAAGATCATGACCTATGGGAAGCGACTACAAGTGCTACAAGACCAGCAACTATAGCTCAAGCAGATTGGGATATCAAAGATTGTAAAGCTAAGGGTCTCATAAGACTCTGTTTAACCGATGCAGTCCTTCTGAATGTTCTAGATGAGAAAACCTCATATAGTTTGTGGGAGAGACTTGGGGCCGTGTATCAGGCCAAATCTTTGGTGAACAAGTTGTTCCTGAGGAAGAAGTTTTATTCTTTGCGAATGGAGGAAGGTGGATCCTTAACGGATCATTTAAATGCATTTAATCTTTTGGCTACACAGTTGACATCAGCTGGTGTCAAGTTAGAGGAGGAGGATCGTTGCTAAACACTTTTGTGTTCTTTACCAGATTCATGGGACCATCTTGTGATGGCTCTCAGAAGCACATTAGTCACCTTCAAAATGGATGATGTGGTGTCTTCACTACTATCAGAGGAGATGTGGAGAAAGGCTTCTGTTTTGAAAAAAGAAGCCCTTGCTATTCGTGGGAGATCCATGGAAAGAGGGAAGAAAAATGACAATAAGTTTGACAATAAGGGTAGATCCAAATCTCGTGAGAAGTCAAAGACTTTCAATAAGTCCAAGGCAAAATGTTGGAACTGTGATATGACTGGGCACTTTCGTAAAGACTGTAAAGAGCCTAAGAAGAAGAAGAAAGCCTCAGATTCTAGTTCTAAAAAATCTCAAGAAGATGGCGATGCATTCATCATAGCTTTGGTAGCCCATGCATCTGATGATGTGTGGTTGGTTGACTCGGGTGCATATTTTCACATAACCTCTCATCGAAACTGGTTCTCAAAATATGAAGAGTTCGATGGTGGAAAGGTGTACTTGGGTGATGATTCTCACCTAAAGATAGTTGGACACGAAAGGGTCACTATCAAATTTCCTAATGGACGAGTAAAGGGAATCAATGGAGTTATGCACATTCCAAGTTTGGCACGAAACCTATTATCTGTAAGTATGCTAAATGATGTAGGTGTGCAAGTTGTTTTTCCTAAAGATGGATGTAAGCTGATGAAAGGAGCTATGGTGCTTGCTAAGGGTACTAGGAGAGGTACTTTGTTTCAGCTTGATGCACACATTTCTCAATGTAATAGTTCTCCTATTTCAAAGAAGAGAGTAGCTATCACTTCATCCCCACCATCTGAATGAGCAGTAAAGTAGATAATAAGGCTACTGACTTTGTAAATTGTGATGTTACCAAATCAAAGATAACTATGGATCTAAAGACAACATTAGTGATAAGGAAGAAGAAAAAGATTGTCAAGAAATTGAAAGAAAAATATGGTGAAGGGTCAAAGGAAGATGATGAAGATGATAATGATGATCAAGAAGAAGATGTACCAGCCCAAGCACCATTGGTCCTAACACAAGGTTAGGGAGAAGATCAAGGAGAAGAGGAAGTCGAGCTTGAAGAAGGTGTCAAAGGAGAAGAAGTTAGTGAAGAACCTATAGCCATAGAGAAGAAAAGAAAAGATAAAGTCTTAGTAGTCAACAATTAAAGAAGGTTGTAAAACCTAAGCCTATAGTTCTAGCTACACAAACTAGCACAAGACCTACTACTAAGAAAGCTCAAGAAGTAGCCAAGCAAAAACAAAACAAAGCTAGGAAAGCTATACAAGTTGATGTGTCTGAGAAGAGACAAATGAGAAAGTACATTGCTCCAACTATATCATATGAAGAGAGGATAGAATTTGATGATAATAGCCAATTTAAAGTGGTAAGTCATAGTCATTCTAATTTAGATTATCTATGTGAAAATATAATGAATAATGGAGATTTGAGTGGATTTTCACATATTTGATTTGATAGACTTGGAAAGCTAGAAATGGATAAAGTAGAAGAGTCAGTATATGCCATGATGGTAACATTTAAGATGACTCTAATTAAGATTTTGAACTCTCTACCAAATACTTTATATGATAGAGTTGAGAAAAGATGGAAACATAGTCTTACAATAGAAAGGAATATTAGAGAGACTACACTTGTAAGAGTGATGCCAAATTTAGGTAAAGCTAAGATGACTAAAGCCATAAAGAAGTATGCTAGGAGATTTTCTCCTAAGTATCATGCATTTAATATTCTCCAAACTTAAATTGAAGATGTTGTTCAGAAAAGTACCCAAATTTGGAAGGTAATTTATGGGCTGACAACATCTAAGGCAATTGAGGAGAAACCTATTGAGGTAGGTGAAGATAAAGATGAGCAAGAATTGATTGAGGTTACTAAAGTTGATACTGAGAAGGATGAACATATGGAAGGCATTGAAGAATGGGAACAAAAATAGGCAATAACTGAAGATGAGTAGCAACTAGAATAGAGTATACCAGATATACAAATGTTGAGTTGTAGATACTAGAATAGAGTATACCAGATATACTAATTGGTCTTGTTGATAGGATAGAGGAAAGAACTAGGGAAGATAAAATAATAGTAAATTACTTGTTTGAGCAATGAGCTCTTCTCGTAGTTGAAATTGCATGTTTTGGCAATGGGATCTTCTTGCATACATTGTACCACAACTCCTAACAGGGTTAGCACAACTCCTAATAGGGTTGGAATCTCTTAACAAGGATTCAAAGTCTCCTAATAGGGACTAATTTTACTAGATGTTATAACAGACTCCTAACAGGGTCTATACTCTAAGAAGGAATGTTTATATTAGTACATCATCTTGCGAGCATCATTCCCACTAGGGTTTTCCCTCTAATCAAGGGTTTCCCTAGTCAACATATCTAGTGTATTTTTTTATGTGAATCTTTCTATTGTCGCTATTTACTTTGGTTGAATGGTTAAGTTTGTTTAAAGAAGATATGTGTTTTAATTATTGAATAACTAATTCACCCCACATGCCCCCCCCCTCCCCAATTATCTTGGTGGACTATTGTTTCTAATAAGCTTGAGGAGAAATTGTCAATAAAAACACTGGTTACCTTACCAGCAACTACTACTCTTCCAAGTCAAGAACTTCAAAGGTCGAGTATAGAAGCAACACCATTATAATCACCAAGGTCTAGTCCATCTAAGGTAGGTGAGGTCACATCATTTATTGATGTCAACTGGATGACATGATTGTCCTACCAAAGTTTGACCTTGCAACAATCACAATTGAACAAATGGGCATACTACAAGATGCACTTGCAAGGAAAAATCATCAAGAGCTGCTCAGAAGGGAGCATAGGTAGAAGCAAGCATTGCAAGACATCAAGAATGTATTTATTGATGCATTCAGCCTGCTAGCACCTGAAGAAGACAAGCCTATCATGGAACAATTGGTAATCATTGTAGAACACATCAATGATGGATTCTTAGATTCAAATGTCAAATTACTTGAATTGTCTGAGAGAAAATTTCAAGGAAAGGTAAATGACAAGGTATCAAGTTCTATTACACTTAGTCAGGTTGAGTCAGCAACCAAGACTAAAAGTGTAAATAAAATCTTAGAGAATATTTTCTTACTTTACACCAATTTGTGTGATACAAATTTGTTTGCACAAGAAGTACAGTGCCATATTGACAATTTGGAGGCAAAAATGAAGCTAACAGGTATTACTCTACCCAATTCTCTAGCTTAGAGTTAGAAGCACTTCAAGAATTTGATGAATTCCCAAGGTCAATTGGTTGACCTGCATGCTCAAGAAGAAAATATTTGGGCCACACTGATTAGCATCCAATCCATGTTGACCCCACACATGGAAATACTTCACAAGGAGCTAGCCTTTGTAGAGACACTAATGCAAAAAGATCCCCATCTTTCTATACTAGAAAGCTTAGTTTATCTTGTTGCCAATTTGGCCATCCAAATCAAATCATTGGAGGTAGCTTGTGATAATTGGGATGTAGCTTTGGAGCTAATATTTGAGATCTATAAATCTTTTTTGGATAAACACACTATTCAGGTATAACCATTTGACATAAGTGTCAAAAAGGTTATTACCTACAAAAACATAAAGGATTTATCAATCCAAAATGAGTAATGTAAAAGTAAACTAAATTTACGCTTTAAATAATATCAATTTTAAAGCACTTGGAAGCTTTTGTTCTCTTAATAGAAACATAGTTTTCTTATTTAGCAACAATGTCCCTCCATATGAACTAGTACTAATCACATGAACTGCTCCAGGAAATGGATCAGCTTCAGTAGTACTGCTCTCTATTGGTCTACCTCCCACCCTATGTCCATGTCTCTCTATGTGTGGCTATATATATATGTATGTGTGGTGTGTGTATGCATGTGTTTGTGTGTATGCAAGCTTTTATAGACTTCATTTAAGCACTAATATGCTACTTCATTGTTCATCAACTTGTAGAAAGACATTACAAAATATAGTAAAACAAAGTTTTACCAGTTCTATTGGGCATAGACAATGATGTTTGCATGGTCCTTGTTGCCAATAATGTAGCTGACAATAGTGGACCGCCAACTGAAGGAGAAGTTCGCACTTCATCATGAGCTGAAGAATAGAATATTGTTAGCAAAGACATTTACAATGGATAAATATCAAATGGGATACTAGTGAGAAACATCCACACAAAAAAAGGTAAGTGTTATAATGTTGATCAAAACAAACAAAGTATTACTTACATGAAGGTACTGCACAAAAATCCTGACCATGTTCACCATGTGACCTCGCAACTGGCACATATGTCTATACAAGAAGACATAAAATTAGATGTCATGATCCATAAGATACTATAAAAGATTAATATCTATTGAACTTCTATTATTGCTTACTTTCAAAGATTGGATTCTGCGGTCCAATTCTATTCTCGGTGCCTCTTTCTCCTCACTTTTGTCACCCTTGATGATAATTCTAACAATCTCATTAGTGTATCTTTGCGTAATTTTTTGGGTGATGAATACAGGGTCAATACTAAGGCCAATGTCATGTAGATATGATGCCCATATTTCAGATTGCATTTGATCAGTGATCATTGTAGCTTTTTCCTATCATTTGTGACATCAAATATTCGTATACTTTCATCAAAATAACTCCAAAGCCATAAAGAAAAGAACATAATAATAGGACATTTGTTTCTATATTAACATTAAAATTTACAATAATTAATGTTTACTTCTATTGAAGGTGTCTGAGATGGTGCATCCATATCGCCCTGTGAAAAAAATTAGTAAGTCTTAGAAATTAGCAGTGAAATTAAAGTAATAGACTTACCAAAAAAAATATTAATAATAAAGTAGATTGTATATGTAAATCATTTGTCTTAAGTTAAAAATTTAGCATAACTAATGTTTATATCTAAAAAATATTTGACATGTTCTACTTAATGTTTATATGTGCACATATGGTTTGGAAAGAAATATTTGGTCATACAAGACCCTATCATAGTTGACATTGATCGTATCTAAAGATTTCATTGATCATCATGATCTTCATCTATGTCATCATCATCATCATCATCATCATCGAACTTGTCACTTTGATCGTCGTCGTCACCACCACCATCATCATCCTCTTGATCACTATCATCATCATGACCATCATTGCCATGATCATCACCATCTTCATCACCATGATTATGATCATCATTAGCATCATCATAATCATCATTATCGCCATTATCATTAGCATGGCCAAAATCATCACCATCTTCTTCTTCTTCATCACTGGGTAGCTATCATTCTTGATAATCATTTACTTCCTCTTGTGCTTCTTCAATATCTTCTTCTTTGATCACATTATACTTTACTAGCCTTCCTCTTGGGTCATGTCTAACAACAAATGACCAACCGAGTTTGTCTGGAACACCAAAGTAAAACACTTTCTTGCATTGACTTGGAAGAACATAGGGCTCATCTCCAACTGGCTCAAATGACCTTGTATTAATCATAGTAAATCCATTGTCATGTTCAATAACAGTCCTATCGTGATCATTTCAATTGAGTCGTAACCTAAACCATTTGATGAAAAATACAACTATTTTGAATGAATCAAAGTCACACTCAAGTATATCATCCAAAATGCCATAGTATCAATTTTCAGATTGTTGAGGATGTATGTCAGTTCTAGATGAAATATTGGTGACCACAAAGACAACACTTATCCCAAAATCGCATGTTTTCTTCATTTCATCTAACTTTTTTGTGCAAAATTTATAGCCATGGTAGTACATAGCTTTGTGGTGTTTTACCTGGAATTATTCAAACATGTCAAGAATCTTCTCATTGATCTATGAGTTGATATTAAACTTGTGTCTCATGATTAGTAATCTTATGCATACCTTTGTATCTCTTAAGCCATATATTAGATCAAGTACCATTGGCATAACATTGGGATCTCCATTACGATGAGCTTCTTTAATCAACAATGCAACACCATCCCATGTTAATGAGAAACCATTTTTTTGAGACTATTCAATCCACACTATCATCCAATCAAGATTGTTTGCAATGTACAAGTGTAGTTTATCCCACTCACAACCAATTATAAAGAAGACAATTACACTAGTTAGAAACAACTTATATATATTGATGATGGATAAGAATTGTTAAATTACAAAAAAAAACTTATAATTACCTATCACCCTCCTCAATCTACCTATCCCCGTCAGGTACTACCCTTTGAATTTTTCATTACAGTTGGGATCCCAAATGTGATCTACATAGATACCTACTGCAAACTTTGGAAGATATTAACTGATATACACCATGGTCTAGTATATCATATATCGCTCTATCATAGAACCCTTAGAACATGCTCTTTGTCGAACCAAGCCCTTCATAAATTTCAAGTGCCTCTCAACCATCCACATTGATCTAGCTTGTACAGGTCCACACAATTCAATCTCCTCAACTTGATGTATGAGGTAGTGTTCTTGAGCATTGAAAAATGTTGGAGGTAAACACTTTTGCATTTCACACATAAGATGTGAAAATTTTCTGTACCAATATTTTATATCTTTTTTATCAATTTCTGTAGATGACAATCACCTAAAAGAGATTCAACACACAAAAACATATAGAGGAGATTTCAAATAAAATTATACGATAGATTTCAAATAAAAAGCTACAAATCTAAGAAAAAACACTCTTCTAACCTCGTGTATTTTTGAAGATCATATATAACTTGTTTAATACTATTGTCAATTTGTTGTGGAAGGGATAGAGGTAGGAAAAACTGCAATCATTAAAAAATGATCATTTCAATATATTATTAAATAATGCAACTGGTACTACATTCAATCTTACAAATATACTGTAAATAGAAAACATGACTTACCTTCAGGAAGGTATGCCAATCATGTGTCTTCAACCCTGGCCCAAAATCACCTTTCTTTGATAGAAGAATGCTTATATTTGCAGTAAATCCTATTGGAATTTTTTTTTTTTGTATGACTTCTTTTAATGCATCACTTTGTTGCTCCGTTAATAACCAAGGAAGGGCACTTGTAATGCGGTCTCCATTCCTATTTGATTCAATGAAAACTTTTAGTGCATGATTAGATTCATGAATGTCAGTACAAATTTTAGCAATTTGTTTTCTATCACGCCTTCCATCCAACATTTTCTATAGTGTCTCTATTACATTCTTTCCAATATGCATAGCATCAAACAAATGCGTGATTGGGAGATCCTTGTAGTATGGTAACCTACTAAATTGAGTAGGATAACTTTTCATTCCTCTAGGAAGTTGGTCATTGATGCCTTGAAAACCTTCACAAGCATCCGTTACATCATTAGTAAATATAAGACAATATTGAAATACAAATTGTAAACTTCAGATGACCAGTTGGACATTACCTCGACGATTTAGTCAATCGTATTCCAACTTCCATAAATGGGGTGTCATTCTTTGTGGCCTTGATTATGTCTCTTCTTTCCCATTGAAAAGATGTTTTTTAGCAATTCAATACTTATGATTATGGTGGAGAAAGTGTCTAAACTCATCAAACACCTACTTTTCTAAACTTCTCGAATGACAACATTTCATCTTCAGACCACAAATTGGACATACAAATTTTCCTTTTGTCTGAAGACCTAAAAGATCATGTATAATTGGATTATTTACAATGATCATGCACAACTTAAGCATTCGATAGTAATGTGTAACCACTATAACATACCAAAAATATGTAATCTTAACAATATATCATACTGCAAAAATGAGTTAGCCTAGGGGCATCATGTAGTGTCTATATAAGCATTGCATGGAATTGAAATTGTCGATGTCCTATCAGTCTAGAGATGTCATACATAGTGATGCCATTCCATAACTTCAACAACTCATCAATTAGGGGCTCAATATACACATTCATATCTTTAACACATAAACATTACGTAATTATTATAACCATTTTCATGCACTATTTATAAATTAATGTAGATAACTATAAAATAAAAAAATACCTGGCACAATCATTGACAACATTATGTGCTCCCTCTTTATGGACATCCAAGGAGGAATGTTATTGTTAATATCAAAAATAGGCCATACTGAGCAAATAGATCTCATATCTCCAAATGGATTGACACTATCCCTCGCCAATGAAAGTTTCAGATTATGAGGTTCTTCTTTAAAGTGTGACCATGTTTCTTCTATCTTTTTAAATGTAGAACCATCAGTAGGCATTCACATAATGTCATCCTGACTTCTATTGCATGCATGGTAATCCATAAATTTTGCCAAGCTAGTGCCCCTGAATAACCGTTCAAGACATGGAATAATGTGAATGTACCAAAGAACCTTGTGAGGCACTTTTTTTATTATTTGATCTGACTGATATCTACTAACATGACAATCAGGGTATTCTGTTGCAAATTCATGTTATTTATGATATAGAATGTGATCATTGGGACATGCATGTATTGTCTAATACTTCATTCTAATCTGATCCATAATGTTAGATAATTCTTGGTATGAACAAGGAAAAATGTTTGATGGTGGTAACAAAAAGTCACTAATCAACTTACAACAAAAAATATGCAATGTTAATATAATAAATAGTAATTGTATGCTAACATTGAAGATGAAAAAAATGACATACCTTAGCATACATGACATTGCTACATTGTATATATTATTCATAACCTTTAAGTTCACCAACAACACTATAGCCGACAGTAGAGTTGTTTGGGAGCCTTCGTATAAGGGCTCATGTGCCTTCTCAAGTAAAGGTATATCAAGACCATCTTCATCATTATTATCATATTTTATAGTACCATCATTGTGAGCTTCTTCATCACTTGCCTCAATACCATCTTCTTCAATCATGTCCTCTGGCACATTATCATCTTCTTCCATGGGAGTGTTATCCTCAGCTTGGATATTCACACCTCCATGTTCCTCTAGTAGGAAATCCACATTCAGCAATGGACAAAAATCATGGCCCCCTTCAATATGACCATATTGCCTACAATGACTCTAGGCTATTGTGATTAGAATTCTTTGATTCTTTAAGCCCTTACACTTTTTGCAAGGACAATAACATTTATCAGGTTTTCTTCGGAACTGAGCCCACAATGCAGCCATTGTCTCATTATTTTGTTCTGGGTTCATATTGTCAAGCATGGTCTTTCTTCATAGAAAAATATACTTACTTGCTGAAGATATTTCAAGTTTGGCAACTCTTTAATCACAAAATCCACAATAGTTGGAAGCTTTGACCTGTATATGAGTTGTGGCTTGGCTTGCAACAACAAAAAAATCTTAGTATATGCATCTCAACATTTAAAAAATACATCAAGAAATTCAGGTCAGTTCCAATCTATAAATTAACTAGCATTTATTTCTTCTTTAACATATTCAACAATCAAGTACAATTAATAGGAATACAAGAGCAAAACTTGGAATTCTACTAATGTCACCAATGTTAATCTTGGGTACTAGTACAAAGCCAGTAAGAAATCTGTAGTTGTACCAACCAAGATATTTACAAGACTTGATCACAAAAGGTTCATTTAGCACAAAAAAACTTCAAAAATATTGTATATACACACTCTTTCATGCTGTCAAAGGGAACAATTATTTTAATGATGTTTTATGTAAGAATTGCTAGAGGAAATGATAAGCATGATCACTTTGTTTGGTAGAATCCACCATTAAATTCCCTTGTGATTCACTCTCATTATGTCTCCCTTTCCACCTAGGATGATTTTCTAGATGTACTCCTAATTTATCAGTAAGACAAGTCTTGTTGGAGCTGCAAGCTTCACTACCATAAACATGTTCGATTGGAGATCTCAATTCAACATCTTAATCATGCTTATGTGAGAAATTTAATGAGAGTTCATGCATCACCATGTCATTTGAAATGGTTTTAATAACTAGCTACTCTTATCCACTACTAATGTTAATAGTAGAAAATTCCTTTGAGCATGTATTATCTAGATTGGTATCATCTGTAATTAGCTTCAATGATCTACTTGTGAGAGAGATGTCTAAACCTGTCAACATAAGTCACAGATTATGACAATTTGAAGTAATATCTTGCTGAGGATAAATTATTTATTTCAATAATTATTGGTGTCTCAAAACTAACAAAAGACACCCTTTGAAAATGCATCTTGCATTTTCCTAAATCCATAAGTGACCTTATATGAGGGAGAAATTATACTAGAATGTACAAGGCCTCTATATACAAAATATTTTTGAACTGGGTCATCAAGCATTCAAATGTTCACCTTCATTCGGCTAAGTTCATTCTATGAGAAGAAATACACATAAGAAAATAAATTCATTCAAAAAACCTGTGACAACTTATCATGACAGACAAAATGGAGATGATACCTTCTATTTGGAAAATAAGTAAATATCCCCAAGGAAATACCAAATTCAAACTCATGCTCAGGTTGCATGTGTCAACATTCCCCATTGACCTTAGTCACAAGGCTAACTAACTTATCAAGAGT
This sequence comes from Cupressus sempervirens, assembly GCA_028749045.1. Taxonomy (NCBI): domain Eukaryota; kingdom Viridiplantae; phylum Streptophyta; class Pinopsida; order Cupressales; family Cupressaceae; genus Cupressus; species Cupressus sempervirens. Next base: position 26,251,497 of record CM053785.1, on the reverse strand, counting down.
GTGTATCCCACAAATGAAATTGGTATAAATGTTACAACCACCAAATTTGGAGGGAATGGAAATTCAGTCATCACTATCCTATGTAGTACACTTAATTTCATATGTTGGAATCATTTTGTGACTTGTACACATGATAGTCCAATAGTTTTTAATGTCATCTTCATCACAATTTTCTATGATAGTCTAATAGTTGTAGGTGGCATCTTCATCACAATTTTTCCATGATAGTTTGTTATTCATCCAAATGGAAACCTTTGTAGGGAAGACCTAATTGCAATGCAACAATTAAATGTAATGTTCAAATATAGGAGAGAGATTCTTTTGGTTGAACTAGAAGATAAATCATCTTCTAACAAAATGACAGAGACTTTCAGTGAAGGATCCAAAGTACATCAATTCAATTATAGTCTAGTAAATTTAGGTGCCATCTTCATCATAAGTTTTTGAAGATAGTCCAATATTTGTAGGTGTCATCTTCATCAAAAAAATTCCATGATAGTCTATTAGTTTGAGGAGTCATCTCCATCACAAGTTTTCCATGGCATACTTGTAGTTAGAGGTGCATTGAAGACCTTTTATCACTACATGAGCTAGTAGTAGATGGTGATTATTCATCATCATCATCATCATCTAACATAGAATCACATGAATATCATGTTTTATAGCCCACATTGCCTAGGTATTGAGGGTACAACTCCAAGCACTAAACACACCAGATTTCAAATTATTATCTTTATGTGTTGATGTTTAAGTTGAATGTTCTCGAGTTGAAGAGAGAAACACACTCAAAAAAAAAATTTCTTTTTGTTCTTTTTTTGAATATGAAACTATTGTCTAAATGATACAATATAATTATGTATTATTAAAACAAAAATACAAGAAAAATATGATACCAACACAACTATATTTATAAAACTAAAAATCTGTCATTATTATTTCTTCTAAGCTTTTACAACTACAGCTTCTACATATACATTTCCTTTCTTTTCTTTCATTACTATAACAAAAAGTATAATAGTTGTTACAATAGACCAACATTCCAAATGATAAATCTGCATCTACACACTTTCAATAAAATGAAACAACAAGTACATTACATTCTTTTTGCAACTAGACTCTTTTTAACACTTATCATCAAAACATCACTGAGAAAAAACACTTGAGCGGAGACTCTCCCATTTATATTACACAACAATGGCTGAACTTTGGCATAAAAAATAATAATGATAGTAATAGTATTCACTTCCATCTTCAATATTATCATAAAAACCTGCAACAAAAATACACATGTACCTATGAAAATATGCTCGAAGAGAAATCCCTCTCCTCAACTACAACAGATATACACATGTACCTACAACAAAAATACACATGTACAATGTTACAATGCACTACCTTGCTATAAATTAACTTTCTAGAATGATGACATGGTGAGTAGACCCAAGTGGGCGTATATATTTTATAGATTAAAATGTCCATAACTATCCAAGCTACTATTACAAATTCAAGTAACAGTATGAAAGAAACATTTCTACAAATGCAGGAATGAAGTATGAAAAAGGGCTAGACCTAAACTAGTGAATTCTTCAAAATTCATCATGTTAATAGGGAAAAGATCATATAATGTATCTCACTGAATAGATAAGCATGCAAGCCTGAAACCCAAACATCAAAAAGCGTTGGCTTAGCTTAAAAAGTTACAACACAAGGACACAAAGTAAACATGAATTTTACTAGAGGACTGGAAGTGATACAAGAGTTATGTGAAAATTTGACAAAAAATAGTTGAAGATTTGGAAACCAAGAAATGACCTAGATCTGTGCTCGAAAGCATTCTTGATCCCACTGATCCAGGTAGTAAAATTATTAAGTTTGCACTACTCAACAGTCACAAGGTTTCTAATGCAAAAGTAAAGATCTATAGTATGTTAGTGCCCAGAAGCAATAAATACGCCAACCCATAATAAGAATCTATTTGTTTCCATGTCTTACATATTAGTAGTGACTCACTGACTTATCAGTAGAACATATCAAGGACTACTTAAGTCGATGGCACTAAGTTTGAAAATTTAAACAAAATACCCATAGCTATGCATATAAAAAACTTACAGAGGTTGTGTGGATATATCCATGGAGTTGCTAGTTTCTCAGGTTAACTATGCTGGATAGTAAAAATGTTTTCTAGAATTTTTTTCACAAGTTTGAATCTGTTAGAACTAGCAGCCACTAATTTATTATGTCAAATCAACATACCCAACATCTAGAAGATAAATGTGCAATACAATTTGTGTGCTATTCACATTAAATTGTACAAAAATGATCCCTCAATTGAGGACAAAGTATCTTTTAATGAGTACATCAAATATGTTGGTCTGATTTTTTGTGAATCAAATTTTCTTAGGATCATAAAAAAAATCAGATGAGAAGTTTCTGATAAGTCATAGGGCTTTAGGTTTTTGCATAGTATATTTTGATACCTTTGAAAAATCTTTGAAAAGCCTTAGTTTTGTCCTTTTAAGTTTTTCCTAGCACAAAATTTTAAAAAAAAAACAAAAAACAAACAACAAGGAGCAAATATTCTTTTCCTGCCTACTTGATTGCCTTTGTTAAGTCTTTTGAAAAAGGGGTTTTAATCTTGTTGCTTGATCTAATTTGAATCTATGGTTGTCGCATGTTTGCTATGGCAAGATGCTCATATGTTATGCATAGCAAGGTAGTGACTATCGAAGAATTATGTGTGATACTAAAAAGTGGTGTCTGGTGCCGTGAAATGTGTTGGTGAGAAGATCTATTGACCATGTACTATGTCCTAGACCAGAGTGGTGTCACCAGAGTTTAATTTTATCTGACAATTCACCAAGTCACTAACTGAAAACACTTGCGACTTGCTAGTGACGATATAGCAAATGACCAAATTTTCCAAAGATGGCGTCTTTCTGATATCAGAATTAATTTTGACGATCCTAAGGAAGTTATGGTGCATGTTTCACTTTTGTCCCTCTGCAAGTTATTGTCTTTTTTAGTTTCTTTTTTCGGGCATTATTTTTAAAGTGCTTACCGAAACTTGCCATATCGCTAGCCGGATTTGTGGTTTTTATGCCGGTAGTGATGTAGCGATTGCTTAGAAATGGTAATGTAACTAAAAATCCTCAAAGGTGAGCCTTGAATGAGTGACTTAATAAGGCTGAGCTGTACAGATCAAATTACATGGTGGCATCCTGTTGAAATATCTTTGAGCTGAAAAACTTTGATTTTTTAGAGCTTGCCATGTTGCTATCCAGATTGTTGGTTTTTTTTCTAGTAGTGACATAGCGACCCACCTGAAAGTCATAAACATGGTGAGGCCCAAGACATGTGATGTCATCAAGAGATTTAAATATATATATATATATATATGTGCCAGTGGGTTGAGCCAGCTCAGCGATAGTGGTATCATAGACCCACTTCCCGTGTATAAAGTACAAAGATTTCTAATCATGAGATTGAGCCAGGATCAAAGGCCATCGTTAGCTCGCTATGAAGAAGTGCTTGAAAGTTATGTATAGCGAGTTGGCGAGTGGTGGCCCACCACTATTGTAGTAAATTACTAACCGCAAGATCAAATCTAGATTGACGATGCTCATTAACTCGCTATGAGGAGATGTGCAATAAATTAGTATAGCGAGTTAACGAGCAAGGGACCCACCATTGTGTTCTTAAAGGTTGTTTCAATTATCTGCCACACGATTAAAGAAAGATCAGTGGTTATCACTATCTCGCTGTGGAAAGGTGCTTGAGAGTTATGTATAACGTGTTAGGGAGTTGATGACACGTGTCTGTGGTCATCTGTGGGCCTAGTTTGAAGCACCAACCTTGAAGGAAAGGTACAAATGGAGGGATTTCATTGGTTTGACTAACAATGTGTTAAGAAGAAAGCTGAGTCAACCTAGTTGTCATTTCCAGGTCATAGGATTTTTCATGGATCAACGGTGCAAGTTTAAAAAAGAAAATGCGATGCCACTCTATTTTTCTGTCCTGTGCATTTATGATAAATGACAGCTTCAAGTGTGGAAAAAATAGAGTATAATATAGGAGATTTTCATTAATTCTAGTCCCATGCGAACAAAGATTGCAGATTTTTTGAGCACAAGAGCCTACTGATTTCATCGTGTTAAGCTTGGTAAGAACATGAAAACTATTCCTCAGTTGTTCAAGATCAATTACAGAGGTTCAAAGAAGGACAAGTTTAGCAAGTCAAGTAAGTACTCATACTATAACCTCTATAGCATTCTAGTTCTCTCAATACTATCAAAATGCCTCCTAAGAAGCCATTTTCTAGGAAAATTAACTATATAGATAGGAATGTCCATGATGATTTATTAGAATTACTCCCAAAGTCTACTATAGATCCTACACAAGTTAAAAAATTGATTTCCTTAAACCCTAGGCTTAAAGTTGCGAATGGCCTATATGACAAGGGGAATTGGGTAAGGGATGCAACAACTACTCAAACTGGTCTTATCCTATTTAAAAAGTGGTTTTCAGAAAGGAAGTTTTTTGCCCCCAATGCTAATGTCTAGAATTTTGATTTGGGAAAGTTAGTAGTCCCAAGTATTTTCATGGATTGTGATGTTCTTGAAGCCATTGCTAAGAATTATGACCAAGCCATTAGGGTTGTAAGAAGAAAGGATGGTATGCCTCTGGTCTCGATTACTCCTAAAGAAATTAGAGAGGATTTTCACCTGGAACCATTATCAGATTACTATGTGCAAATCAATCTACTAGAATTAGAGAATGAATATAAAGCAAAGAAGGATGTAATCAGGGGAGGTGCACTAAGGGCACATATTTGTACAATAGGAACTTTGCCAATAATTACTGCAGCCTCTAGAGAGCCTTTTAAGAAGAGTCTTTTTACTTCTCGGGCTGTAGAGATATATAGGACCTTATGTTGAGTTTTTGGTGAAGATGAGCAAGAACTTATGCCCATTGGTTTCATGTACATGATGGTTCAGATTGCTTCCTTTAGTGTAGATGTTATTTTTTATTTTGCTTCCTTTTTGGCTGAACAAATTCACATTGGTTTAGTTGGGATTGTGAAGGGCAAGGTGGAAAAAACTTTTGGTCACTACTGTCTATTAATACATATGTTTTTGTTCAAAGGAGTGACATATTTTGGAAATTAGATGGAACTAAATAGAGAGGAGAATGGGGAAATACTGCCAGTCCAGTTGTGGAGTGCAAATATGACCTGGGATGCAAGTAATGCTAGTTTTGTTAGATTTGATAGATATTTTGCTTCTAAGCTGAGGTACCTTATATTGAGTGACAATCCCAGAATCTCTAAAGCACTAACGAGTCTCATTAGGCTTATGGATAACCCCCATGACTTGAAAGTTTCACATAATTGGAGAGATATCATCCCTTACTCTGTTTCTATTATTTTTAGAATATATGGTTTTAAAGGGAGTCCTCATGTTTTGCCTTACCAAGTACCTTTGAAGGTAGGAGTGGCTGAAGTTTTGTGGCAATTAGGAGGAGTTGAAGAAATGTTTTTGTTGAAAAGGCAATTAGGGTCAATTTTCCCTACTTGCACAGTGGCCCATCAGTTTGTGATTACAAAAGGGGGATGGCTCTTTTTGCATAAAATTTTGGAGCAGTATATGATGGCTGTCTCTCATACTCATTTTTGTGATTCTAAGGGATTTTTCAATTAGATGTTGAGGCATAGAATCAAGTTGGGACTGGTCAAGCATGATTATTATTATCTAGAGGACATTATAAGGAATGAATTCTCATTGTAGGAGCAGGAAACTAAAAAGGAAAAGTGGGGAGTTTATTCATGGGTCTTAGAATTCATTCATTGTTTTGATAATAAATATGATCCTTTAGATCATGTTGTTATAGAGGCTGACAAAATAAGTAAACTCATGAATACCTTCCCTGAAATAATGGAAGTTATGAATGAAAAGAAACAAATTTTTATTGATTCCTATCTTGATAAGCCCAAAGAGGTCATAAGGAGATTGGCTTTCACCCCAAATGTGCAAGCTGGTAAAATAATTGTACAAAAGAGGCTTGGGTATACTATAATTCAGAATAAAAGGGTTCCTATAGATAAAGGGAAACAAATAAAAGGATCCACTAGTATAGCCCAAGAGGAGAGACCTGATGAGCCGAGTCCTAAGAGGCAGAAGGTAATAACAAAAGAAAGGCCTCAAGCTGAGGAATATTCACCCACTTAGTCCCCTTTGAGGATTGGAGAAGAACATCTCACTGGTGAACAAATCGAACAGATGGGATCAGAGGGAGGTATTTTTATTACTGAAGCAGAATTAGATGAGGGTAACCCTCCAGAACCTTCCCTCCCAAGTTTGGATCTAACTGTAGCAGATTATACTGGCAGGGAATTGGACCGTGTGTTAGAGTAGGCAAGTCATAAATTTTTGACTGATGATAGTTTTGTTAAATCTAGGGCTTTTTAGCAGTTTGCATGGAGGGTAAACATGAACATTTTTTAGGAGAAATGTAAAAAGATGAAAACAGAGCATCCATAAATGAATGAAACTTCCATTCAAGACCAAACTAAAGAAGAAATGATAAAAGAATTGCAGAATATAAGCCCTGAGGAAGGGAGGAAAATGGTCAAGGCATCTAACATTTTATTGTTGCCAAATTGGGATATTGTTGATGCTTTAGTTTTTAGTTCTGTTTCAAATAAATTGATTTTGCAAGACCAGAATAAAGAGAACTTTCAAGGCATTGCATTCATTGAAGATCAAGCTGCATTGGTTAGTTGGTCATTGAGAAGAGGATCCAGACCCACATCATTGCAGTCAGATGACTATGGCTTGATGGGAAGCTTAATTATGAGAAGAGTTGCTGATACCTCACATGTGCAGGAAACATCTTTGAATGTGGAATCTTCCAAGTTTCTTTTGGATATTGCAAAGAAGGAGGAACAAGCCATGTCTGAGTTATAGGGTAAATATGAAACACTTCTTGAGGCCTATAATAGGGAGGTAAAAAGGAGAATTGAACTTGAAAACAAGGTAATGGGGAAGTCCACAAGGCCAAGAATAACATACCCTCATCCTCCAGTGGAACCTTTTAAATCCACCCCCCTTGTAGAACTACCAGACACACCTCAAAGGCTAGAATATTATACAACTGAGGATTTTGAAGAAGAAAAAAATAAGCTATGGGCTTTACATGTAGAGTTAAATACACAATATGAGGATAAGCTTAGAAAGGCCCTAATGTATTTGGTAGATAAGATTGAATGGCCCTTGTTTTTTTATCAGTTGGCAAGAGTAATAAGTATATGGGAGCAACTAAAAACCCATGATGAAATCCTCAAGCCTATTGTTAACAAGTGGGGAAAAAGGGAAAAAGAAATCACCGTTTTATATTATTTAGTTATAATGTCTTCAAATGACCATATTGAAAAATTATATGATATTGCTAATGACTTGACAGATTTTGATAACAGGAGAGTTGCTTTGCAACTAAAAATTGTTTCTTATTTGAATAAATACAAGAATCAAAAATTTGATCTATTTCCTTGTGCTTTGGATAGAAAGAACCAATTGAAAAATAAGGATGAATGGAGTAAACAACTGGATGACCTTTTTGGCATAAGGATAAATAAAGTTGTTAATGAAAAGGGGCATGCCTAGTGGGCCACCATGATAGAGGAATTGTTTGAAGTCTAGTTTTTTTTTTATTCTTTGAGGCAAGAATTTATTGGTTTTGAAAAGGAGGCTGATTATATATTAAAGAAACAAGATGATATCCTACAGTTCAGCTGGTCAGATAACATACAGTTTAACACATGGATGGCAGATATTCCTTTGGACCAGCAGTTGGAGGAAGGTAGTTTAGATAATGATAGGTAACAAGAAGATGAGGTGTAGGTCATTGATACATAAGCACCAGAATTGAAGGAAGAAGAAAGTGAAAAGGAAATAGTGCCTACTCAAGGTGAAAGCAGTGAAAACCCACAGGAACAAACTGATCTGAAGGCATCATAAGATCACCCCTCATTGGCTATCCTGGCAGCCACGTATTCTGAGGATCCAAAACAATGAGAGACAAATTAGAAGTTGATAAGTACTACAGTAATAGGAATGGGCCTACCTAAAAGAATATTTGATACGCCTGGCATTCTGTTGTGACCTTTTTGTCTTTTGTGTAATGTTTTGTTCCTTGGGCAACTGTCAATCACATTTACCCTTTGCTTTTTTCAACTCATATCTATATAAATCAGTTTTCAAGGCATTATGATGGTCCAAGACTTGTGTAATTTTTTGTTTTCTTTCAAGAAGAGTACATATACAGTTGGTCCAATAGTATGTAGGGGTTTTGAGTTTGCTTCCATTGTACTTTCTAATAAGCAAATTGAAATGACAAAAATGGCAATCTATTCTAGGCATTCAATTGGTTTTCTATTGGTTATTGTATTAGTCATATGAAAAGGATGATACAACAGGGTATTTACACTATATCTGTGTCATCAATTTCTATCTCCATTTTATGGATTTGTTTACTTTGAAGTCATTTAGATAAGGTTTATTTGGCTGAATGCAGTCTGGATGGGTTGTATGCTGGTTTTATTGTTGCTTTTAATTCAAGCAATTATATAAATGCTTCAATAAATTAGTAGGGTTTATGAGTTCATAAAAGGGATATTGCATAAGAATGGAGATGGGTGATTTTAGTTGATTAATTCTTATACAAGTTATTTGAATTCGATCTCTTGCTAATAGTCAATTTCTTCCCCAATGGATAAGGCACTGGTCCTATAAATCAAAAGTAAACAAGGATGAATTCTGCTGCTGCATATCAAGTAATCTTATAAAATCAAAATTATTTCAATCCTGTTCAAGAATTATAAATGCTAGTCTCAACTCATTTATATCTAATTCCTGAGTCTTAGGTAGCTGTTATTTCTAGGAATATTTATAAATTTTAAGAGAATTATGACCAGATCTGTTGATAAGGGATGTGTATAAGTTTGAGAGCATTGAAGAATTGAAGTGAGTTGTGTATGTATGTGAAGGTAACAAATGAGAATCAGAATGAAACTAAGATAATTTCATACACAGTTGCATTATAATTATCCCTAGGTATACCCGCCTTGGTTTAGCAGAGCTAGAAGAGTAGGAAACCATCATTTGGTTTTGTTGAAGTTGGGTTAGAGTGATTCATTCATATAGTTGATATTGGGAATTGGCTAATCCCTATATTTTGTGAGTCATTTCACTGTGATATTAAGCATTTTGTTGCTTGACAGTTTCAACAGTTTGAAACACCAACAAGATACACGCTACTCCTAATCATTCAAAGCATAAGCATGATGGCAAAAATGAATAATTATTTATAGCAGGACTATCTCTGAGAAAATATAACATAGCTTCAAGAGTATGAGCTACGTCTTTAGCCAGAGATGATGAAGAAAATTGCTTCTTTTCTTCTTCTTTTTTCTCCCACACAAGCATACCCATCTGCACATCATCTGCTAGAATCACTACATTACATTTTCTATTTTGGAGAAATAGTTCCTTAAAATGGTACTTCTAGATTGCACCAGGAAAGCTTGTATAACTTATAACAATGCATCTCGTATAGTTTCCTCATAGTATTTACATTGTTGGGGCTCCAAACTCTACAATGAAGTTCTTTTGAAAACTTGCAAGATAAGCTTCCTTTCTTCTTTAAATAAAGTAGTGAAAAAGACTCCTGAATCAACAAGGTCATGTTGTGGATGCAAGCCATACAGAAAGATGAAAATAAACTACTAGAATGAAGAGGAAAGGAATGCAGATACAGATGTTCTACAATATATCAATCCTCCCAAAGATTGAGTTCTTGTTTAATGTCTTGCAAAGAAATCTACAGTAAAATGGCCACAAACCTGTGTGAATGGGTCTGGATCAAATTCTGTTAGAGGTAATGCTACTTATTTGATTGAAAAAGTAAATGGGAGCAGCTATGACATATTACATTCTTTGTTTCCGATCCAGAGTTTTCCAACACCAAGACATCTCGAGATTTCTTGCATGCAAAAGAAATACAAAAAATGAATAGTGCATTATATTAGAAATATAAATTTTCCACAACTTTATCCTTGCACTTAAATATATGCTAACCCTGAACCTAAACATCATCTATAAAATAACTTTATGACCTGAAAGAATTAATAGTGGCTCTGTTTTTTAAATTGTGATGAGTAGAAGAGAAAGAGAAAATGTAAAAGCATTGAATAGCTTTGGAATCTGCCTCTACAACTTTCTAATAGATAAAAAACTTGGAATGATATCTAATGACCAGATTCTTGCCTCCTTTCTCCTCTCCTATTGACCCTGCACCAAACTCCCGCCCATTGTAGTCACGGTGCACCCCAAAACAAAATTAACACTATCGTGACCTTTTTTCTTATGTTCTGAAGGTCAAAATTTAAAAAAAATTACCATGGTCAAAATTTGGTCAAAATTTTGACCATATCAGGCCCATTTTTTCAAAAAAATGAATTTAACAACCCAAATAGGCCTTTGGTCAAAAAATTTGGTCGAAAATGGGGGCCTAATGTACTAGTGACTAATGCATAGTGCTCTAGAACATAGAAGGAGTACTTTATGTTATCTTCATTTAGATTCTTAGTAGAAAATACCACATTCCTATCTTCTTGGCCATGTACTACCTATACTTTAACATTTCTTACATCATATTCAACAATTATGGCCTATAGAAGTTGGGCTACCTAAAAGTGTAATTCATAATTTATTTTGGGTTAACCTAGTATAATTAATATTTTTTGAGGGGCCAAAATTATGTAATGAACATAAAAATAATAATTATTTTTGGGCCAGTTAGGGGTTAAGGATAAATATCTAGAATCTTCCTTAGTAGTGGAAAACTATTTATATAAGAAAATCCCATAGGTTGTCTACGAAAGTTTTGGATGGTATTTCATGGCTCTATATTGAGGAATATTGTAAAGAAAGTGTCCATATGGATTTTCATATTTTATTTTTAAAAATATGTAGTTCCATATGTGTGGACATAATCAGAAGCCCATTTTATGTTCTAGCAAAAATTTTGTAGTTTTTCTATTTTTGTTGTGTGTTTTCAGTATTAAGGGGAAAACCCTTCATCAATCTAGGATGGAAGGACTATTATATCTCCAAATATTTCCCCACTCAAAGATGTCTCACTACACAAGAAAAATTCTATTAGTGTTCCTCTATATATTTATGTCCCTCAAGAGAAGAGGGGGTTTGGAACCTTCAAGGATAATGCACATGGGGTATATTGAATATGATTGATCACGAAATTGAGGATGTATTAGACTTACTTGAAGGATATGTGAAATTTTGGACAAAAGGCATCTCATGTAGAACCATATTGGTGGTTAGTTCTGGAGCACTTGAGGAGGCTTTAGCCTCACTCATAAGAGATTTATAATTTTGAGAAAAGTCTTCATATGTATATCATTAGATGAGTAATTAGATATGATTGGAAGAGATGTGCAATTTTAGAGAAAATGTGTCTTACTGTGCAAGAGAGGTGTGAACATTCATGTTGTGTAGATGACTTCAAGTTTTATAGTTAGGAGAGCATTTGATGTAGAAAATTCAGTCTTTCTTGAGCGAGTTTGGCCAAGAGATCCAATAATCTAGCTAGATCAATGTTTATTAAGAAAGCAAGAAGGATTGGTGAAACCACTTCAATAAATTCTCAAGAGGGTTAGATTTCAAATCCTTGCATCTTCCACTCTTGTTCAAATTTATGTAATAAGGGGGGAGTGTTGGAGTATTTGACTAATTATATTAGTTTAATAAATAAATTATAGTTATACAATTAGGTTAGAATTTGCATTCCTATACATAGTTTCATAAAACAATCTATTGCAACCCAATTTAAATGAAACCAATCAAATTTTATTAACCTCTATTTGTATCTCTTTTAATTTTATTCAAAAATAATACAAAACTATATTATGATAAATACATGTTTTTAATTTATATGTATTTGATCCTTGAGTGAAAACAACTTATAGATGGTAAAAATACCAATTAAAATAATATAATTAAAATAAAATAGAGGATAATGATGATATATTTCATAATACTTTTTTTCAAAACAAGATATAAATTCATACTAAAATATTACAATTACCACAAATTTTCTATCAAACTTGACATTATGCATTAAGGTATAATGACCATAGTGATCATCAATGTGATTCATAAAAGAATGTCTTTAAAAATAATTGGAAGTAAGGCTCCATGATCTACAAATGTGTACAATGACCTTCATTAGATATGAAACCCAAAATTAATAAGAAAATGATTGATTAAAATGTCAATTGATCAATTATACCTATTGCATACAATTGATTAATTATGTGTTGTCTTTGATGTTACACAAATGTCATATCAATTGACAGTCAGTGCTTATCAAGCTTACTTGATCAATGAAGATAGTTTTCCTTGTCTACCAACTGTTCACTGGTTTACTCTGAATAGATGTTAATGTCTACCAAGCTCACTTGAGCATCAAAGGAATTGAGAAAGAAAAGAGTGTTAACCAAGCTCACTTGGTTAATGAAGGTAAAATTGGATAGAGTTAGTGTTTACTAAGTTCACTTACTTGCCAAAGGATTTCTACAAGTTCGCAGTGTTAACTGAACCTCTGTTGATTAACACAAGGAATTGTTTCAAAGTTAGTTTCTACCAAGTAGGGTCAGCATATGAAGGATTTTTTTTATTGTTTTGGCATATGAAACTTAATTACTTTATGTATTGATTCTAGCCGACTTTCAAAGTTAGTTTCTACCCAGCAGGGTTGGCTTATGAAGGATTTTTTTTCTTGTTTTGGCATATGAAGCTTAATTACTTTATGTATTGAATTTGGGCCGACTTGAAAATATGGAAGGTATAAATAAAAGGTCAAGTTGAGATTTCTAGTGTGTGTGGAAGTGTGTTGATTGAATTGAAAAGAAAAGAGAAGGAGCAAACTTGAAGGATAAGTAGGTATCCTTGTGGAGAAAAAAGTAATATTCAATCAGAAAGGATCAAGATTAAGTAGAAAAGAGATCTGGATTCAGCAATTTAGTTGCATCACAATCAAGTCATTTCATTTTTACTCTCTAGCTATTGTAGCAGTGATCTAAAATCTCTTAACAGAGTTGGTTTAATAGCCATTTGTAAATCCTCTAACAATGTGGCAATTCCATTGAATTTTTTTAAGACCTCTTGCAAGGCCACTCCTAGCAAGGTGATTAAATCCTCTAACAGGGTCACACCTAACAGTGTGTTTTGTAACCTTTAACAGGGTTGGCTCCTAATAGGGCTCAGTTTATAAGAGTGAAAAATAGTAACTAGTTACTTTGGTGATTTTTCCCAAATTGGGTTTCCACATTAAATCCTAGTGTCTCATGTGTTCATGTTATTTATATTATGCTTGCAAGTTAATTACTATTAATGTTTTAAGATCTACTAAAAGTAATTCACACTCCACATTTACCGAGTTACAACATTTTTTGTGTTTACCAAGTAACAGTACTAATCAATTTTCTCAATCTAAATTTATTGTTGACATCTAAGGGATCTGGGATTTATTTTAGTGGTAATTGATTCACCCCTCCTCTTAGTTACTCCCTCTATATTTCCAAAAATTGGTATCAGAGCATTTGGTGCTTGCAGGAAAGGTTTCAAGGACCTAAACTAAAGATCAAGATGTCTTACAAGAGAGAGATTCCAAAGCTAAATAGAGACAACTTTTTAGCATGGAAGGGACTCATGAGACTTCATCTGGCCACTATTAGTGATTTAAGCTGCAAATACATTGATGAAGAATAAAAAAATCCTACTAGTACATTATCTATTGGAGATCTTGCTGAGAAAAAGAACCATAACATCATGATGATTGATATTGCATCTGCTCTCAGCTATGATCAATTTGATGAGATCAAAGGCTGTAAAACTATTTTTGATATGTGAAACAAGATAAAGGATATCTATGGTGGTGATGATAGTGTAAGGGGAACCAAAGTAGAAAGCCTTAGATGACAGTTTGATTAGATGAGAATGATAGAAGATGAAAATGTTACCAAATATGTGGAAAGAATCAAAGCTAGTGTTAGTGCAATTAGAGCTTTTGGAGGATAAATCAAGGAAGAAACTGTTGTAAGTAAAGTTCTTAGAAGATTGCTTCCTATCTATGCAGTTAGAGTATATGCTATTCAAGAAAAGAGATGTGATCCAAATCACAAGTTAAGTTTGGATGCCTTAGTAGGAAGATTGACAACTTTTGTGCTAGACAACTTTGACAATTATGGTCCAGCTTCCAAAAATGTTGAGTTTGCATTTGAAGCCAAAATTTCACTCAAAGAAAAAGGCAAGAAAATAAAGGACATTCAAACAAAAAGTGAAGAGGAAAAATAGGAAAGTTCTGATAGTGATCTTGAAGTTGTTGAAGCTTTACTTGCAAAGAGATATTCTAGAGGTAGAGGAAAGTACAAAGCTAAAGTTCATTTAATCTACTTTTCATGTGATGAAATTGGTCATATTGTTGCCAGGTGCCCAAACAAAGAAAGAAAGGATGAGAAGAAGAGCCACAAGTACAAAGGCAAGAAGGAATACAAAAGTCACAAATCCTTCAAAGAAAAAGGTTAAAAGACTTATTTTGTGGCTAAAGATTCTGATAACAGTGAAGATGAAATATTATACATTGATGTAAAAGATGAATTTGATGAAGAAGAAGATAAGATGGCACTTATCTCTTATGTTAGTAAAAATGACACATAGATCATAGATAGTGGATGTTCACGTCATATGATTGGAGATAGAACACAATTTGAACACTTTGAACACTATGATGGAGATAGTGTAAGGTTTGGAAAAAATGAACCTTGTTGCATAAAAAGAAAAGGTCACATATCATTAACCAATGAACTTGTATGTGACAATGGCTATTGGGTTGAAGGACTGAAACATAATTTTCTAAGTGTGACATAGCTAATCAACATTGGATTCAAGGTAGAATTCATGCATGGAAAGGCAAGACTATTGAATGACAAAGGAAATCTTATTGGATTAGGCAAACAAACAAGAGGTAACCTATTTTATCTTGATCTTGGTGATTGTTCATGTTTTATTGCTCAAATGGAAGAAAGTTGGTTATGGCATAGAAGACTATGTCATGTAAACTTTGATAATATGGTCAAGATAAGAAAATTCAAAAAAGTAAGAGGTATCCCTAGTTTGAAGAAACCAGATGTTGGATTATGCAAAAATTGTTAGATTGGCAAAATGGGAAAGACTAGTTTTAAGAGCAAAAACTATCAATCTAAAGATGTCTTGGAAATTATGCATACTGATTTGTGTGGACCCATTAGAATAGAAAGTTATAGTGAAGAAAATTCTTCATTCCTTTTGTTGATGACTACTCTAGAATGGTGACTATTATGTATCTTAGAGAAAAGTCAAAAGCATTTGAGAAATTCAAATGGTATCTAGCAAGAGTAGAAAAAGAAACAAGAAAAAGATTGAAATGATTTAGATCAAATAGAGGAGGTGAATTCATCTCTAATGAACTCAATAATTTTTACATTGAAAGAGGAATCAAAAGACAAGTATTAGCCCCTCGTACTCCTGAGTAGAATGGAATAACTAAAAGATGAAACAAATCCATCATGGATTGTGGAAAGACTCTAATGATTGCAAAGAATGTTGCTATCAAATACTGGAAGGAAGCCATCAAGACTGCAGTTCATACTTTGAACTGAGTACAATTGAAGAAGGACTCACATAAAACTCCCTATGAATTATGGTATGGCTATAAACCAAATGCAAGTTACCTGAAAGTATTTGGCAATAAATGTTATATCTTGAAAGAGTCTAGAAAAGGAAAATTTGATGTGAAAGGTGATGAAGGAATATTCTTAGGATATTCTTGTAGAAGTAAGGCATACAAATGTTTGAATTTGTCTACTCATAAAATCATAGAAAGTGCACATGTGAGAATTGATGAGTTTGCAAAAAATATTGAAGAAGAAAGCAAAAGGGAACTAAAAGATTACAAAAGATTTGTCTACTTTGAACCTAATACATTGCTAGGCACATCTAACAATAAGGAGACTTCACCTCCTGAGCCTTCCTTAGCTATCGAGTTACAAGAAGTACAAACCGAGTCATAGGGACCCAAGTCACATTCTAAAGCTATTGAGCCAATGCCTACTGAATCTAAATGACCCAAGCAAGAAGTTGAGATTCAAGATGAAGACAATGCAATTCATTCAAAAGGAAAATAACATGTATTGGCCAAGTATGTCAAAAGGCATCATGCACCTAATCAAATTATTGGAGATAAATCACAAGGTACTATGACAAAAAGAAAATTAAAAGGTACATGTTTACTTGCTGATTTTGAACCTAGAACTCTTAAGGATGCTATAGCTAATGAAAGTTCGATTAAGGAAATGAAAAAAGAAATAGAACATATAGAAAAGAACAAAACTTGGACTCTTGTTCCTAGGCCTAAAGATAAAAATGTGATTGGAACAAAATGGGTATTCAGAAATAAGATGAATGAAGATGGACAAGTATCAAGAAACAAAGCTAGATTAGTGTATAAAGGCTATTCTCAAGAAGAAGGAATTGATTATAGTGAGACTTTTGCTCCGTTGCAAGATCAAAAGGTGTTAGGACCCTACTTGCATATGTAGCTCATAGAGGATTCAAAGTATATCAAATGGATGTTAAATCTACATTCCTAAATGGAATTCTTGATGAAGAAGTTGATCCTGACAAAAGGGATATGGTCTGCAAATTACACAAAGCACTATATGGTCTCAAACAAGCTCGTAGAGCCTAGTATGAAAGATTACATAACTACTTGATACAAATTGGTTTTCAGAGAACAAATGATAACAGTAGTCTATACATCAAGGAAGGACCCAATAACAAAATTGTGTTGGTAGAAATATTTGTGGATGATACTTTATTTAGAGGAAATGACGACCTATGCAAAACATTTTTTTTTAAAAATGAACAAAGAGTTTGAGATGTCCATGTTTGGTGAACTAAAATTTTTTGTTGGATTGCAGATAAAATAGAATAGAAATGGTATCTATATCACCCAATCTAAGTATGTAAAAGAGATACTCAAGAAGTTTGGTATGGAAGATTCTAAACTAGTTGGTACCCCTATGTGTACTAGACTCAAGCTTACCAAAGATGATGATTCCAAAGATGTAGATCAGATCTTATACAAATCAATGGTTAGAAAATTATAGTATGTAGTTCACACAAGGCCTGATATTGCCTTAGTAGTTGGAATAG
Organism: Cupressus sempervirens; assembly: GCA_028749045.1. Lineage (NCBI taxonomy): Eukaryota > Viridiplantae > Streptophyta > Pinopsida > Cupressales > Cupressaceae > Cupressus > Cupressus sempervirens. Next base: position 26,234,170 of record CM053785.1, on the reverse strand, counting down.
TGGCAAGATTCTCTACTAAACCCAGAGAAAATCACATCATGGAAATCAAAAGAATCTTGAGATATCTAAAAGGTACTAATGACTATGGTTTATGGTACAAACTTAGAGGAAACCTAGACCTAAAGGTATTCACTGATGCTAATTGGGCAAGAAATCTTGATCATAGAAAAAGCACAAGTGGTATCTTGGACAAGCAAGAAGAAAAACTACACATCCAAATCCATGGTAGGAGAAGAGTATGTAATAGTAGTAGTGAATTGTTCTAACATTGTTTGGTTCAAAAAATTGTTGGAAGGAATGAAGGTTGAAATCAAAGAGCCAGTAGTCATGTATTGTGATAACACCAATGCAATTAACATATCAAAGAACCCAGTGATGTATTCCAAAACAAAGCACATTGCTATAAAATATCACTTTGTTAGAGAACTGGTATAAGACAAAGAAATTAGATTGGAATATGTCCATACAAAAGAACAAATTGTAGACATATTCACCAAGCCATTACCTAAGGATGCATTCTTGTATCTAAGAGGTAAGCTAGGGGTCATTCCCCTATCTGAAGCTCACTAAATAAAGTTTAGTGATGCCTCAACAAGAACCAAGTTAAAAATCAATTAGTTGATGCAGCATAATCAAGATAATATTTAATATGAATTAATATTCAAGGTACATTGATACAAATTTGGCATGTGTTGTCTTTGGCATATGTTGTTAAAGAGGGAGAAGTTTACTATCATATCTTCATCTTTCTAAAATCTTGTAGAGGGAGAAGTTTGAAAAGAAGGTATGCAAAGAAAGAATACAACATTAAGAAGAAGTTCTTGTGTAAAATAAAAGAGGGAGAAACTCTTTGTCAAAAGGAATCTTTTTTTTAATATTTCATTATGCTATGACATGTTGTGTTTCCATCAATGCCAAAGAGAGAGACTATTGGATACAATTGATTAATTGTGTGTTGTATTTGATGTTACACAAATGTTATATCAATTGACATTCTATGTTTACCCAGCTTACTTGATTAGTGAAGATAGTTTTCCTTGTCTACTGAGCATTCACTGGTTTACTCTAAATAGATATCAATGTCTACTAAGCTCACTCAGGCATTGAAGAAATTGAGGAAGAAATGAGTGTTAATCGAGATCACTTAGTTAACAAAGGGAAATTTGGAAAAAGTCAATGTTCATTGAGTTCACTCAGTTGCAAAAGATTTTCTACAAGTTCATAGTGTTAACCAAGCCTCTGTTGGTTAACATAGAAAATTGTTTCAAAGTTAGTTTCTATCAAGCAGGGTTAGCTTATGAAGGATTTTTTTTCTTGTTTTGGCATATGAAGCTTAATTACTTTATGTATTGATTCTAGCCAACTATGGTGATGAATATTGGTTATTGTAATTTCAATTTGGGCCAACTTCACAATTTATAAGGTATAAATAAAAGGTCAAGTTGAGATTTTTAGTGTGTGTGGAAGTGTGTTGATTGAATTGAAAAGAAAAGAGAAGGAGAAAACTTGAAGGATAAGTAGGTATCCTTGTGGAGTAGAAAAGTAATATTTGATAAAAAAGGATCAAGATTAAGCAGAAAAGAGATCTAGATTTAGCAATTTAGTTGCATCACAATCAGGTCATTTCATTGTTACTCTCTAACCATTGTAGTAGTGATCTAAAATCTCTTGACAAAGTTCAGTTAATAGCCAGTTCTAAATCCCCTAACAAGGTGGAAATTCCATTGAATTTTTTTAAGACCTCTTGCAAGGCCACTCCTAGTAGGGTGATTAAATCCTCTAACAAGGTCACACCTAATACTGTGTTTTGTAACCTTTAACAGGGCTCACTTTAGAAGAGTGAAAAATAGTAACTACTTACTTTGGTGGTTTTTTCCAAATTGGGTTTCCTTGTTAAATCCTAGTGTCTCATGTCTTCATGTTATTTCTATTATGACTGCAAGTTAATTACTATTAATGTTTTAAGATTTACTAAAAGTAATTCACACTCTGCATTTACCAAGTTACAACATTTTTTGTGTATTTACCAAGTAATAACAGTAATTAGTTTTCTCTGACTAAATTGATTGTTGACATCTAAAGGATCTAAGATTTATTTTAGTGGTAACTGATTCACCCCCTATATTTCCAACAATATATATCAGAGCATTTGGTGCTTGCAAGAAAGGTTTCAAGGACCTAAGCTAAAGATCAGGATGTCTTATAAGAGAGAGATTCCAAAGCTAAACAAAGATGACTTTTCTACATGACAGGGACACATGAGGCTTCATCTGGACACCATTAGTGATTTAGGCTGCAAATACCTTAATTAAGAATACAAAACTACTACTAGTACATTATCTTTTGGAGATCTTTCTGAGAAAAAGAACCATAACATCATAATGATTGATATTGCATATACTCTCAGCTATGATGAATTTGATAAGATCAAAGATTATAAAACTACTTTTGATATGTGGAACAAGCTAAAGGATATCTATGGTGGTGATGACAATGTAAGGAGAGCCAAAGTACAAAGCCTTAGATGACAATTTGATTAGATGAGAATGAGAGAAGATGAAAATGTTGCCAAATATGTGGAAAGAATCAAAGCTAGTGTCAATGCAATCAGAGCTTCTGAAGGAGAAATTATTGTAAATAAAGTTCTTAGAAAATTGTTTCCTATCTATGCAATTAGAGTGTATACTATTCAAGAAAAGAGATGTGATCCAAATCATAATTTATGTTTGGATGCCTTAGTAGGAAGATTGACAGCTTTTGAGCTAGACAACTTTGACAATTATGTTTCAGCTTCCAAAAATATTGAGTTTACATTTGAAGCCAAACTTTCACTCAAAGAAAAAGGAAAGAAAATAAAGGACATTTGGATAGAAAGTGAAGAGGAAATAGAGGAAAGTTCTGATAGTGATCTTGAAGTTGTTGAAGTTTTACTTGCAAAGAAATATTCTAGAGGTAGAGGAAAGTATAAAGGTAAAGTTCACATAATTCACTCTTGTTTCACATCGAATGCACACTTTATCAAAAGAAAAACAACCTTCCTTTATACCATGTCCAAAAAAAATTTTCTTGAGTTAGACTTGAGGCTTTCCCAATTAATTATAATAGGACCTCTTTAAGATAATTGAAATTATTTTACAATTACACAACATTGTTGGCTCATAGTCTTTACAACTTATCACATGTGCAACCTCAGACCTTGTGCACTTGTTTATGTCATCATTAGGTTGTCTACTATTACTCTCTATCTACATGTATCTCAATTCTTTATCTATTGGGTGATACAATTCAAACATGATAAACTGCCTCTCAAATACTCTATCTTCCCACTATTTTCTATAAATGAAATATATCTTCTGCATGTCTTTGACTCTTTGTATGCATACTTAACCACTTAATTAGGACATCATATAGAACATTTCCTTAAGTGTGCTTGAATTGATCATCAATAATCCATCTGTACAACCTTTTTCTTTGTCTACTACTTTACCAATCTTTCCCGAATTAGTGAAATGTTAACATCAATGAAAAACATAGTCATGAATGCAACATGTCAATAATGCTAACAATCTCCCACAAGATCTAGCAATGCTTATAATAATCCTCCAAAGGAATATTATCAACATTCATGCTAACAATCTTCCCCTTTGGCATTGATGGCAAGATAGATGAAAAACATCTAAGTTCAAAGAATACCAAAAAAAACTTTGTTGATGTTGTTGTTCTGATATTTTAGAATCCTCTTCATCAACCAAATCTGAAACTCATAAGAATGTTGTTTTCTCTACATCTCTTCTTTATGATAAACATCATTTTTTCACACTGTGATTCTTAGGAACAATAGTCTTCTATGCAATCTCTTCTCTATTTATACATAACATAGGATATGTCTTTCATGTACACACTTTCTCCTCCATTGGAGGATCTTCTCTCCCATTCATGGTACTTCTCTCCCCCCCTTTCATAAAAAAAAAAATCACGCAATACCTCCTCTATTTACATCAATGATAAATTATTCATTATGTGATTCTTCTGCTCCAAGTCTTTAATCAACTAGAGTGTCCAAAGCCACTATTCTAAAATAGCTACCAAGAGCCCTTGATGACTATGTTCATTTCATATTCTCCCTCATACTAGACACATCAACACTTGGTGTAGTCAAACAATAGTGCTCTATACCACTAGACTAATGCACTCTCTACATCATCTACTTGAAAGTAGGTAGGAACATAACCCCAAGAATAACTTGCAAGTACTCAAATGTATCTTTAGGAAAAGGTGTTGTAAAGATATCTACAATCTACCTTTAGTACTTGTATACTCCAATCTGATTTCTTTCTTTGCAAATTTTTCTCTAAAACATGATATTTAATAGATATATTCTTAGTCTTAGAATGCAAAAAATGAGTTTTTGACATACTCACTATACTTGTGTTATCACAATGAATGATAATAGGTTCTAAAATCTCTATCCCACTATCCTTTGGCATCCACTTCATCTACATGATCTGATTACAATTATTTGTTGCTGCTATATACTCTACTTCAGCTATACTTGTTGATATACAATCCTATTTCTTGCTCAGCCAAGAAACCAATCTTCCTCCAAGGAAAAATTATCCACCACTAGTGCTCTTTTTGTCATCCATATTTCCTACCCAACCCACATCAATATAAGCACAAAAAGTGAAATCAATTGATCTATCATACCATAGTCCAAAATCAGGTGTACCCTTTAGATATCTAAATATCCTCTTTACTGGTACATAATAAGATTCTGTAGTATCATCTTGAAATCTTGCTACTATCCCAACTACATTTTTTATATCTAGTCTTGTGTGACTTAGATATTGCAAACCTTCAATCATATATTTATACTTCTTTTGCTCAACTATAGGTGTCTTATCTTTGCTAGATAACTTGTCACCACTTATTATAGGTTTACCAATACAATTACAATGTTGCAAACCAAAAATTTTCAATAAGTATTTCAAATACTTAGCTTTTGATATGAAAATACCATCTCTATTTTTCACAATCTATAAAACCTAGAAAAAGTTCATCTCACCAATCATACTCATCTCAAATTCATTCTTCATTTCATCAACAAACTTATGACTTACTTCATCATTACCTCGAAAGATTATGTCATCAACAAATATCACAATGATCAGTAATTCATTCTCAATTTTTTAAAAATATTAGTAACTATCTATCATACCTTTACAAAACCCAAGTCTTGCTAAATACCTATCCATTCTTGCATACTATGTTCTAGGTGCTTGCTTTAGACCATACAATGCTTTCTTCAATCTGCATACCATGTCTTTTTCTTCTATTAATGGAAATCCTTTAGGATACTCAATGTAGACTCCTTCTTCAAGTTCTACATTCATAAATGGTGACTTAACATTCATTTGATACACTTTAAACTTGTTATTTGTTTCATAATCCAAGAACATTCTTACTACTTCCATTCTAGCAACAGGGGAAAAATTCTCTTCATAATCTATACCTTCTTTTATGAATATCCTTTACATACAAGTCTTACTTTATTCCTCACAAATTTACCTTGTTCATTCATCTTATTTTTTAATACCCGCTTAGTTCCTATAACATTCTTGTCCTTAGGCCTAGGAACCAAGTCCTATGTCTCATTCTTCACAAGCTGATGTATTTCTTCATTCATTGATTGAATCCAATGATCATCCTTATATACCTCATCTGTGCTCTCAAGTTCAACTTGAGAAATCAATAATAATTCCTCATGTACTTTTTTTCTTTTCATCACTCCTTTTTGTTTTCTTCCAACAATCTATTATGCAAGGTGCAGAATCTTTTCCAAATTCCCATTTGGTCTAGGAGTTACTATTTCAAATCTCATCTCTTCTCTTTGTTACAATATTTATTCTTCTCTTGGTTCAACAATTTGTACATCGTTCTCCAAATCATTGTTAGTCTCAAAGAAAAATTCAATATTCTCTTTAACACAACTAGGATTATCTTCTTCTCCATCAAAATTAAAATCCAACACTCTTGAAACTCCAACCATTTTGTCTATCCTTACATTTGCAATAAGTTCAACAATTGTCTTAGTTTTTTTATTAAAACATCTATAAGCTTTGTTTTTCAATGAATAACCAAGGAACATACCTTAATCACTTCTTGGATCAAACTTACCAATATCATCATCTCTCTTTATCTAAAACTTACTTCCAAATATTTTGAAATGCTTCGCTAACAATGCATGTCCAAAACATAATTCATAAGGATTCTTCTTTGTACATTTTTTGCTCTATACTCTATTCACGGTGTATACTATTGTATTGACTATTTCTCTCCAAAATGTCTTTGATACATCATTTTAAAACATCATTGTTCTTGCTACTTCTGATACAAATATATTCCTTCTTTCTACTATCCCATTTTTCTTAGGAGTCTTGGGTGCTGACGACTATCTCTTGATTCCATTTTCTACACAAAAGATTTTAAACTCTCTAGAAGTGATCTCTTCATCTCTATCAGATCTCAAACATTTAATCTTTACACCAAAATCATTCTCAATGAGCTAATCTTAGACACCTTAAACTTTTCCAATGCCTCAAAATTTTCTTTAAGAAATGCTACCCACATCATTCTCATGAAATCATCAACAAAGATCATAAAGTCTCTCTCTCCATAGAATCCTCTTGTTCTGGTAGGACAACTCAAGTGTGCATGAACCATATTCAATTTATTTGGAGTAGCAAATTTATTGCTAGGAAATAAAAACTTCTTCTACATGGCCATGATACATTCTTTGCACAAAATATTAGTAGGCTTCATGATTTTAGTTAAATCTTTGACTACAAATGTATTGCTATCCTCCATAAGATTGTCAAAGTTTACATGACAAAACCTTCTATGCCATAGCCAACTCTTATCCACTTTCATAACCAAAAAGGTCATATCAATAGGGTTCTATTGAAACATGTTACTTTTGGATCTTCTACCCATTCCAATCAACTTACTATCCTTATCTTTAATAATACAAGTCTTCTCTGTGTACTACAACTTATAACCTTTATCAAACAACTGTCTAACACTCAAAAATTTATGTTTTAACCCATCAACAAAATAAACATCATCAGTGTTATTCTTTCCATCAAGAGTAATAGATCCTATTCCTATGATGTGATAAGCTACATTGTTACCAACTCTAACAATTCCTCCATCATGATGTGTGAACTTAACAAACTTATTCACATCACCAGTAATGTGATGTGAACATCCAACGTCTATAAACTAAACAAATTTATTCTCAACTTGTGAAACTAATGCCTTTTCTTCTCTAATTTCATTTTTAGAAATTTCTTCTTTTATAGTCACTAATCCTAATTTACTATCACTTTCACTCTAAACTCTTTCCTCAAATTCATCATCTTCATTTTTATACAAACAATCTCTAGCTCTTCTAGGCTTCAAATTTCTCTAATAATTTTTCTCACTTTTAGGACAGTTAGAAGCATAATGACTAAATTCATTGCAAGTCCAACATTTAAAGTTTTCTTACCATCTTGTTCTCTTCTTACAAGCAGGGCTATTCCTTCTTCAATATTCCTATCTTCTTCAGATCTAGATCTATTGCTGCTACCATAGTCTCCATTGGTGCTTGCACTTCTTGTAACAAAGGACAAATGCTTAATGCACTAAAAGTTGTTTTCACTCTAGTCAATTCTCTATATTTCCTTAGACTTGATTCTTGTTCTTCCAATCTTCCAAGAAAAGCTTTTGTGGTGAACTTTTCAATGCAAGGTACTAGAAGTTCAATCATCTATGCTACTTGTTTGAATGACGGTGATAAGGTTTTCTAAATTTTCCATAAAATCTCATCTTCCTCCTTAGATCCTTTGAAAAACTTAATTCTTGCAACAATCTCAGATTTTCTACCAGCATAGCTTCTCATAGATTCATCTTCCATCATTTTAGCATCTTGAAACAAACATAACCAGTTCTACAATCTTACTCTTTTTGCATGTTTATCTCCTTCAAAAGTAGATTTTAAATCTTTCCAAATTTATGAGATGTCTCTAGTGATTTTACCTAACTGTATTCATTTTCAAGAAGAGTTGACAATAATGCTTCTATGGCTCACATATTGCAACATAAAATGATCTCTTTCAGCTTTACCACATTCCTCTAGCTTGTTTTCTTCTAGAACCACTTTGTCATTCTTTGTCGAAACCCAATACCTTGGAATCATACATAGAAAATGAGTCTTCATCTTTTCCATCTACCTGTTATAGTTAGCTCCATCAAATTTCGAACTTTCTTTTTGAGGTGACTCGCTAATGATCTCCCTGTAGACACCTAAATCCTTTAGAAAATAAAGTATTTTTATTTTCTGAGAAATTTCCTGATGACATCATCATTTATTAATTTATTTATTTATTTATTTTTATGCCATTAAATCCCTTTATCTTAATTAGAAATATTTAATTAAGGAATCCCTCCCAAAAATGTTTAAATCTTATTTAAACATTATTTCCTTATTTATTAATAATTTTAATTAATAAATTGACCAAAAAACCTAAAATAAATAAACAAATTATTTTTTGCCCAAAACTTGGCCAATTTCCTTAAGACCACTAACCTCTTCCAAAATCTTCTAATCCTTCTTTAATTTTAATTAAAGGCTAATCCCATCATTTCCTACCTCTAATCCCAACTCAAAATATTTAATTAAGATTAAATATTAATCCTCATGTTTATTAAAAAAGTTTTAATAAATATCTCCTCAACCCAAACCCTTGAAATAAATAAAACTTTATTTATTTCCTAAAAATCTAATTTATCCTCATCCTAAGAAGTTCTAGACTCTTCTAGAAAGTCTTCATCCTCATCCTAGGAAGTTCTAGACTATTCTAGAAAGTATTTATCCTCATCCAAAGCCTAGACTCTTCTAGAAGATGTCTTTAAACCTAATCCTAATCCCTTCCTTACCTTGTCACATTTCCTAAACATGGGTTAAGACTTACTAACCCAAGCCAAAGTTAACAAATATCTCCTCCTTCACCCACCCTCATTAAATACCATCCACTTGCCTATCCTTAAGCTAATCCTAAACCATCCTAATCCATCCTCTAATCATTTGCACAATCCTAAGCAAGCTTAAAACCTTTCTAATCAAGCCCAAGTCAAAATTCCTCTCATCTCCCCCAAAATATTCCAACCATAAAACTTTATGAAGTCCACTAGGCCATAAAAGACTCTGCCAAGCCCTTTCATTGCTCTTACAAGCCATTATGAGGGTCTTTATGAAGATTTTATCCTTGAGCCTCCTTTGTTGACTCATCCTTCCCCTTTCCTCCATCTTCTCACCCTGTGACATGTGTCACTCCCTGATTGGCTGTAAGGAAGCACAATACATGTGCTCTCCTCTCATGCAATCTGAGCCCTCCATGAGCTTTTCTCCATCCTTGCATCTTAGCCCTCAATCCCTCAAGCCTCTTGTCTATAAATTGGATCCTTCCCCTTTTCAAAACAACACAATCCATGAAGTAAAGTCATAATGCCATTTTAAGAAGCCATTTTACATCAAAACCATACACTCACACCCAAATTCCAACTCCATTTGAAGCCCTTTTTGAAGCATAAGCTTGAGCATACATCCTATCTATTTAGACAAAGCCACTCAACAAGAGAGCTTCTTATTGAGAGAGCCCATTAATGGCTCATATTCTCAATTGAGAGCTCATCTTAGTCTATCTTGAAGTTTATGAATTTTTTTTAGTTTGTAGAAGCTTTATTTAAATTTGGTTTCTATTAGCATACTAACATATCTCATATACATTTTGGCATGCTCAGTGGGACCCCGCATGGGTCATATTCATTAGCTTTTTTAGTCGAGTTTTGTATGTCATTTGCTAATTTTGGCTAATTTTGCTTGTTTTTGTGATTGGTAGGATTGTATAAATTGGTTTTGTAGGTCCACATGAGCATGAAGAAGACAAAGGAACTCATAGTCTATCTCATAGTGTTTGCAGATTTTTCAAGCTTATAGGTGGACAAAGCACTTGGAATTCTTCTTCCTCTTCTTGTCTATATTCTTCTTATTCCATCTACTTCTTCTTCTTCTTCTTGTGGGAGATCTTGGCCATTTTTTTTTTAAGGAAGCAAAATCATACACACTTCTTTTTAGTGCTTAAAATGAACCCCCAAATCATACTTAAATCCATTAAAAACTAAAAATTTGCAAAAAAAAAAAAATCTTTTAACAAGTGAAACTAAACCAATCCAATCATTTGCATCCTTGCAACATCAATTTTTTAGATGCATTCATGCAAAGTTAGGAACACTTCATTTTTGAAAATTTAAAAAGAACTTCAAGTTTCCATTTCAAAAGGTTCAAAATCAACACTAAGTGCACACTAAAATCTAAATCAAACTTAAAGCATCAATCAAGGATAAAATGAACCTCATTTGCAAATATTTTAAAGTTCTTTTAAAAATCTCATGAAAACTAAGAGTCCTAAATGGTTGCCAAAATCGTCCTAAAAGCTTTGTTATTTGTTCCAAACAAATGTCTTGTTGCAAAATATTGAATGTTTCTTAAGTTTTTCATGCATCAAAACAATCTAGGAATATCATTTTTGGGCTTAAAATATGCAAACTAGAACACAAAATCTTGAATGAAAAGAAAAGTCCAAAGAGTCATTTTCACTTTTGAGTCCAAAAAAATTTTGAATGATCTAAGGTTAAAAAAAAGCAATTCAAAGTTCTTAAAAAAACACACAAAATCTCAATCTTGAATGCTCAAAGGAAAAAAACTTGAATATTTAATCACTTGTCTTTGAATGCATGTTGCTAAAATCACTCTTGAGTGCCATGGATTAAAATCAAGTTTTTTTTTTTTTGAATGCATGATTAAAACAACAAATCCAATCTTGAATGCAAAAGGTCAATTAATCATTACAATATCTCACACTTTTTCTTTTGGGGCATAAAAAGAACCTACATTTTAGAAATTTTGTAAGTTATAAAAACAAATAAAGACACTTTGAGTGAATTTGTTGTTGGACTCACCCTCTTTAATCACCCATCATTCTAACCATTGGTTTCAATATCAGCGCCATATATGGAGATGGGTCTACCTAAGAAGGTGTTAAGTGCTCCACAAAAATCAAATTCCACTCACTTAAGTTTTTATTAGTTTTTCTAAGTAAGAAAATTCCTTGAATGTACATTAGTCTCGCTAACACTTCATTTGGGCATTAAAAAAATTGAACAAATCTTGATGTGGAGGACCTCTGGGTGCGCACTTGAAATCAGATTTCACACATCTTTGTTTTGGGCTTAAAACAAACTCGCACTCAATCTTGAATGCTTTAAAGAAAAATCAATCGATACTTGACGTGGAGGGCCTCCGAGCATGCGAGTTTACTTTTGTTGACCCTAAATCTTCTTGGTGTATTCATTCTTTGATCAATTTTACTTTTGTTAACACTTCAAGTTGGAATTGAACATTTGCATCCTAAACATGTGTGTTTGCAAGGTCTAGATTAGAAAACTTAAATGTTAGTTGGAAACGAATTCTATCTTTTAGCCCAAGATCATCCAAGTCCTCTCTCCCCTTATCATCTTTCGAGGCCATCTTGGGTGCATAAGATTACGATCCAAAATTTTGTTTAAGTTTTAGGAGGCCTTCTTGGGGATTTCATCACCCCTTCGGATGACCTGAACTCTAGTGTTTCAGCGGAGTATAAAGATCGGGAGGTGAATCCAAAGACACCTCTCTTGGAATCAATATTTTGTCACTCGGGCTAACCCTCAAGGAATTTTATACCCTTGAGAAGTGAAAGAGGAGAAGTGGGTTACCGCTCCTCTCGGCTGTGTGACATTGTTTTGGTTTCATCTACGGATTCGGGCCTCACGTACCTTGGGTATATCGAGGACTCCCTAGCTGAACCAAATGTCAACCTTGTAAACAACCAACTAAGATGTTAATGTGTTTGAAGTGACTAATCATAACATTTGTAGAACATACACACTCTGTGGTGCAAGTATCACATTCTGACAATCAAAAACTTCTATCTGGTTGTTCCTATCTATTGCTTGATTTTTTACTTGTTGAATGAATGTTTGCCAAACTTGGTCAATCCTAGCTTAGGGCACACTTTGCATAGTCACTACCTATTCCAAAAGTTGAATGAGTTGAAGCAAAACAACCAAAATTTCTCTAAGCCAAGTACATTCAGGAATTTATGTCAGAACAACCCAAACCCAAACAGAAGTTTCACAAAGTCAAACTTAAGCCATCTCAGGCATACCAAGAACTTTCAGCCAAGAGAAAGGAAATAAAACCAAGCCCTTGAATTGCCAAAATCCACAAAGCAGAGGACAAAGATGCCGACGAAGCGCTTCAAGATGCCTCGTCAAATCGCACTATCCAACTTAACAAACATCCAGGAGTTAACCCTACTTATGCATTACCAACTAGGCATGATTTCTATGATTAGACCCCCTTGTATCTCCACATCTTCTTGCATAAGCTTCACTTTAGAGTCATTCTTTTAGGTAAGCCAACCATCTTTAGTCCTCCCGTTAAGCATTTTAGCTCATCCATCTCATTTAGAACCAAATCATCTAGCCAGCAATCCAAAATCTTCACATCCAAGCCTTCAAAATTGTTGCCACTTTGCCAAAAGTTTGCCATTCCTAACATCTTCTAAATCCACCAATCTCACCAAGTTTATCCCTTTGACAAAGCTTTTTCTAGGGTAATCTAGCTTTGTCACTTGTTATCCCTCATCACCTTGAGCTAAAGATTGGGATCCACAAGTGGTCAATCTTGTGTTCTTCCTAAAGGATCATCAGTCTATCCTTAAGTTGACACAATCACCACCAAGCTTGCACATAGGAAAGTAGACCTTTCATGCTTTGGCAACATATCTTTGAAGTTAGAATCCCCAACCCAATTCTCCTTAGGTTTTTTCATACATCTTTGCCTCAACCTAGGAAATCATTTGCATAGAAAAGCCTTCCCCCTTTTGCATCCATCAACATTGTTGCATCTCATCCCTAGGAACATTCTGCATTTTCATGCCACCTGTCACTTGTTTAGCCAAGAAGAAGAAGGAAACAATGGAGCCCTATCATTTGGATCAAACAGCTTTGCCCCCCTTGAGCACCCAACCATCCTTTAGCCTAGAGAACACTATACCATCACCTACTGACATTGAAGCTTTCATGAACCAACCAAGAAATGCATTATTGGTGAACACCATTATAGACAAGAACAAAGAAACAATCATGGCTAACTTTTGAAGGGACAACATAGGAGCCTTCGACTTTGGAAGAACTCCTCCCTTATCAGATCCATCTGACCCATTGTTTGGACAACTCCCACCACCCATAGGCTCTTATGATTCAAATTATCCTCAATATGTGCCAAAAGAAGAGCCTCAACCCACCCCATATGATCCAACACACCTAAACATACCAGCCTCCACTCAAGTTGAAATCTCCCTTCCTTAAACCAATCCAGCCACCACCACTCCACCATTGGTCCATACCACTCCATCCCAAACCCCCTTCACCCAAAACACCTCATCATTCACTCCCTTCACTATTATTGTTGCTGCTCTCCAACCCAGCCTTCCAAATCCACCCATCTCCCAAATCAATGCTAGCATCTTTGGCCAACCTCAACAATATAGCATCTTTACCTTAGCTCAAAACACAATTCCATCATTTCCACTAGGTCCTTGGAGCTCAATGCCATCAGCCACAAATCCACAAGCTACTACCCTCACTCCAAAAAGCTATCAAATCCTACAATTTACTACCAATGTTCTGCCAAGCTCTCAAGTGACCCAAGCTCCTGCCACCCCTCTACCAAGCTTTCAAATCCAACCACCAAGCTATCAAACCCCATCAGTTCCATTTCCAAGCTTTCAATTCCCACCACCTCCACCACCAACTAATCCATTACCTCCTATTACCAACTATTTTTCTATGCCACTTCTAGGAGGAAATCCACCACCAGCAACTACCAATTACAAAGTCCTCAAACCACCACATATATTGGTCAAACTCCTCAAATCCAAAGTCAAGTTCTACAAGCTCCCCGATCCTTTCCCCAAGCTTCACAACCATCTTATACCTTACCTCCACAAAGAAATCCATTTATCCCACAACCAGCTTATGTTCCTCAATCCCAACCTCAAATCCAATATCAACATTAAGCCTCACAACACATGCAGCAATATGTGCCACGTCCACCACAACAACCCATCATCCACCATTCAGTTGCCCAAGCCATGTACAATCCCTACCAGCCCATACCTCAAAGCCATCCATATTCCCTTGCCCCATCTAGTACATACCTACCTCAGGGAACTCCTACATTGGGGGCACCCTAGCCATCACCCATTAATTCAGAATGGGAAGCCATGAAGATAGCTTTGAAGAACATCCAAGAGGGAAATGATCCAAAAACCTTCAAATTTGAGAATGTGTTTCCTTACCCATTTGACAGAGCCATTACTATGACTCCATTCCCCAAGCATTTTGAGACCCCCAAGTTTGACAAATTCAGAGGAAAAGGAGACCCTGTCACACATATCAAAGAATTTTACATCCACTGCCAAGAAGTGGCATACGATGATGTCTTCCTCTTGTGTCTCTTTCCCAAAATCTTGGCTGGACTAGCTCTTGAATGGTTTTAGAGAATACCATATGGCACAATTAAAAACTTTGCTGAATTGTCTGAGGCATTTGTACCCCAATATGCCCATCTTGTTGAAACAGAGCTATCAGCAGTGGATCTTGTCCACACTAAAAAAAAAGGTGGAGAAACCCTTCCTGAATATTTGCAAAGATGGCAAACCCTTACCACCCACATATCTTGCACCTTTCTAGAGCGCCATTTGGTGAAAATGTTTATTGATAATGCCCATCCTAGCTTGGCTCACCACATGACCATGAACTGTTTGTAGACCTACAATGATATCAAAGAGAAAGGAATGATCCTTTAGCAAGGGCTCATTAAAGATAGTGTGGTCAAGATTTACAAAGAAGCCAACCAAAATCAATCACATTCAAATGACAAGTCTAGGTATTTGAACAAAAACAAGCACATTGCAACAGATGGGGTTACTGATATGAGACATGTGAATATTGTTGGTCCTTCCCAAAATCAATCCAACCCACCTTATCAACCAAACAATAAACAAGCTATCAACTACCAACAACAAAATCACCAAAGCTATCAAAGCCACAATCCAAGACCCAACTTTCAAAGGTTTAACAATCAAGCTAATGCTATCAATGTAGCTATAGGGCAAAATCCTAGATTCCAACCTGCACCTAGAAACTATACACGCCTTGGTGAGCCATTGGATGTCATTTTTGAGAAATTGACTAAGGAAAACCTCATCAAATTTCCTTCTACCCAAAAAATTGACCCAATCCAATCCAAAGCTGCATGGTACAAAGATAATGAGTACTACAAATTTCATAGGGTAAAAGGTCACACTACACTCAGATGCATGAAACTGAAAGATTATGTGTAGGACCTCATTGATTGGAAAGAAATCACCGTTGATGCCCAAACCTCTCCCAATGCAGGCTTATAGATCTATCAAAATGCTTTTCCTCCTCACAACAACCAAAATCCTGGAAAAGCACCTATCCAAACCAACAACAACAACACCAACAACTACCATCCAAACCAACAGCATGGGAAGAACAATGACCACACTTCATCCTATATAGACTATAGTAGCCTCATATGTTGTATATTTGAGAAGGAGCCTTCTGTTAATGTTATCAATATCCAAGGACCAAACAATGAGTATATAGTCACCACTCGAAGAGCACAATTTAACAGCATAGGCCCACCCATTTCAATAGCACCATCAACTCCATCAAAAATCCAATACAATATCTTGGAACACCTTGGGAACATGCCAGCCCAAATCTCCATTTTAGACCTTCTCCACACTAGTCCTGTGTACAAAAACATCCTTGACAGTGCTCTCATAGAATCTCGTGTCCCTTTAGATATCAACACTACTAATTTTTGTAATCTCCTTGGATACCTATCCTACTCATGTGCCCTATATTTAAAACCCACTAACATACCCATGGTCGAGCCAGATCACACCCTTCCGCTTCGCATAGCCATTATGGTATCCAATTTTGCTGTAAAAAGAGTAATGATAGATAATGGATCAGCCTTGAATATTTTCACCCTAAAATTCATAAAACAAGCTAAGTATACTGAGGCAGATATCATCAGTGAGGTTATCACCATCAAAGCTTATGACAACTTGGAAAGAACCACAGAAAGAACTATTTTGCTGCCAATTAAGGTTGGGCCAATCATCGAAGAAACACTCTGCCATGTTATTGCTCTAAACCTACCATTTAACATCCTCCTTGGTTTCCCATGGATTCATGCCATGAAAGCCGTTCCATCCACTTACCATCAGTGCATCAAAGGAAGCACTTTTGAGATTCATGGGAGCTGAAACTCCTCACAAGCAAACAAAGCCAAATTCTACCTATATCTATAAGCTAGATCCCAAGGGGTATTTTGGAGTAAATCCCCAACCTAGTTCGGATACACCCAAAACTAGAACTAAGGTGAAACTGAGACTAGTTAAGGCAGCAAAGAGAACCCCTCAGCAAGAAAATCCAGAGTCATAGGTAGAACATGAGGATTTATCATTGCCTCCTCAAGATAATCGACCGGAGATATCTTCTATTCTAATTGAGGATACTAGAGAAGTCAACATCAATTCTTCAGAGATCCACAAACTTGTTCACATTGCTACATCCCTATCATAAGACCAAGTTGATCTCCTCTTTGAGGTCTTAAGAGAGAAAATTGGCCAATTTGCATGGTCATATCAGGACATGTTAGTACTTGATCCAAAGCTTGTAGTTCATCATCTTGCAGTTGATCCAAAGATCAGGCCCGTCAGACAAAAGCTTAGAAAAATGCACCCCAAGGTGGCATTACTAGTCAAAGCTGAATTAGAAAGAATGTTAGCTGCTAAGGTTATCTGACCTATCGACTACTCCGAGTGGATCTCCAACATGGTCCCCATCACTAAGCCTTTTGGTGACATTAGAATCTACACTAATTTTAGAGATCTTAACAAAGCTTGTCCAAAAGAGTATTTTACCTTACCCAACATAGATATGATTGTAGACCTTACAGCTGGACATGAAATTCTGTCCCTCATGGAAGGATTTTTTGGGTATAATCAAATCAAGATTGTAGAAGAGGATCAGCATAAGACAGCATTCACTACCCCTTGGGGAACCTTTTGCTACAACATGATGCCTTTTGGCCTAAAGAATACCGGGGCTACCTATCAAAGAGCTATGATAGCCATTTTCCATGATCTCATCCATAACATTTTGGAGGATTATGTGGATGATATCTTGGTCAAATCTCATACCTTCATGGATCATCTTGCTGACCTAGAGAAATTCTTTGATAGGTTAGCCAATATCATCTCATGTTGAATCCCAAGAAGTGTGTCTTTTGGGTCACATCTGGCAAGCTTCTAGGCTTTATAGTTTCTAAATGAGGTATAAAGATCGACCCTAAGAAGGTCAAGGCTATCTTAGACATGCCTCCTCCCCAAACACGATGACAGCTTCACTCTCTTCAGGGAAAGCTTCAATCCATCTGGTGCTTCATCTCCCAGCTTGTAGATAAGTGTACACCATTTGCACATTTACTGAAGAAGGATGAGAACTTCAAGTGGGATCCTTTATGTCAGTGCAGCTTAGATCAGCTCAATCTCACCAATCCCCCTATCTTAGTTCCACCAGTTCCTACTCATCCCCTAATTTTGTACATATTAGCAATGCCTACTACTCTAGGGGCACATCTAGCACATCTCGATGACTACGGTAGAGAAAGAGCCATCTACTACATCAATAGAACCCTAGTTGGTTATGAACTCAATTATACTCCTATGGAAAAAGCTTGTTTGGCAGTTGTTTTCTCAACTCAAAAGCTTCACCACTACATGCTAAGTCATACCATCGAACTAGTCTCCAAGATCGACCCTCTCAAGTATATGCTCTCCAGAATAGCAATTATAGGCCGTTTGGCCA
This sequence comes from Cupressus sempervirens, assembly GCA_028749045.1. Lineage (NCBI taxonomy): Eukaryota > Viridiplantae > Streptophyta > Pinopsida > Cupressales > Cupressaceae > Cupressus > Cupressus sempervirens. The sequence continues at coordinate 26,216,053 of CM053785.1, read as the reverse complement.
AATGGGTTATGCTCCTTAGAGAATTTGACATCTAGTATGTGGATAGAAAGGAAATCAAAGAGAAAGCTAAAGCAGATCACCTAGCTGATGCGCCTCTAGTAGATACATATCCTTTGATCACAGAATTTCCAGATGAACATGTCTGTCTAATTGAAGAACAACCCCCATGGAAACTTTATTTTGATGGCTCACACACATCTTGTGGATCAGGGGCAGGAATATTGTTGGTCACACCTCAAGGAGATTACATTCCAAAAGCTTTCAAGCTAAAATTCCCTAGCACCAACACTATAGCTGAATATGAGGCTCTCATAGCAGGATTAAAGATAGCTGTAGAATGGAACATTACAGAGTTACAAATCTTTTGTGATTCTCAGCTCATCATCAAGCAAGCCCTAAATGAATATTAAACGAAAGATGAAAACCCTACAAAGACCTAGTTGATTAGCTAACCCAGCATTTTACAAGGCTTTAGTTTACACAAGTCCCTCAAATACAGAACAAAATAGCATATGCTATGGCTACTATAGGATCGCTCTTGGAAATTCCCCAAGAAGCTACACAGTATGAGTTTTTAGTCGAGCAGCTCCTCACACCCACCTATGCGAATGAGGATTCAAACCGTGTTTGTATCTTGGTTGGTCCCCAATCCCCTTAGTACCATGAGATTCACGCTTACCTTAACGATGGTATCATATCCCCTCACCTCACATGTACCCAATGCCAGAACCTCATCCAAAAATCATCTCGCTATATTATCATAGCCAATACCCTATATCATTGGGGTTATCACGACACTCTCTCTCGATGTTTAGATGAAAATGAGGTCGTGATGGCATTAAAAGAAGTACATTCCAGACTTTGTGGTGCCCACACGAGTGGTATTGTCCTAGCATGACAAATCCTTAGAGTAGGCTACTATTGGCCTACCATTGAAGAAGACTCCTGTGACTTTGTCAGAAAGTGTCTCCCATGTTAGTAGCACACAAATCTCGTACACGCTCCAACATAGGATCTATAGCCTATTGCACCACCTTGGCCTTTCGCTTGTTGGGGCCTTGATTTAGTTAGAACTATCACACCTCTCTCATATGATGGACATAAATGGATAATAACAGCTACAGACTATTTCACTAAGTGGGTGGAAGTAGTCCCCCTAGTCTCAGCTATAGGAGTTTAGGTCTCCAAGTTCATCTTGTACCACATTGTTTGCCGCTTCGGCATCCCATTCACCATCTTCACTGACCATGGAGGTAACTTTAAAAATCTCAACATGGAAGAATTATGCACTTCCCTCTGCATCCATCATCGCTTTTCTAGCCCATATTTCCCACAAGGTAATGGCCAGGCAGAGGCAACTAACAAAACCCTCCTCAAAATCCTAAAGAAAGTTGTCAATGATTTTGGCCATGATTGGCACCTACAAATAAATCCAGCCCTATGGGCCTATCAAACCTCCTTCTGTACATCCATAGGAACAACTCCATACTCCCTAGTCTATGGTGCCAAAGTGGTACTACCCATAGAGGTTGAACTTCCCTCCTTTGCGCATATCTTTGTAGGGGAAAATATTAGATGAAGAATACAGAGTAGCTCGACTCACCCAGCTAGATCTCTTAGACAAGAAGCGACAACAAGCCTATGATCATCTCACAATCTATCAAACTCATCTCAAAAGGAATTTTAACAAGAACGTGCTCCCATGACACTTTCACCCAAGCAACATGGTCCTCAAAGAAAGGCAAGTTTGAACCTACATGGCTTGGTCCTTATGTTGTCACTGCATCCTTTGGCTCCAGAGCCTATCAGCTATCTACACTAGAAGGAGAACTCTTGAATGATCCTACTAACATCATTCATCTCAAGAAGTTCTATGCTTGAAGATCCTTGTTATATCCAGTTTTTGAAAAATACAAAAAAATAGTAAAGAGAAATAAGCGTCCAATGGTGAAAACTTGGCAATTCAAGCGCCTTAGATAGGTACTTTGGTGAAAACCTGGTAATTCAGGTGCCTTGTGTACTAAGACTAATCCATTATCTATCACTATCCTATCCCTCATCCATTCACCCACCATCCCATAACACACCTACTTGTTCCCTTGGTGTTCCAACCAAATATCCAAAATCTAATGAAGCTTGTAAATACCTCTTGTACAGCTTGTAAATCTTGTACCTCAGCTTGTAAATTTTGTACCCCAGCTTGTAAATCTTGTATCATCCCTTGTATCATAGCTTGTATATCCAAATCTTGTCATGCACACAAAGAATTCCATTTTCCTTAAGCTTTTCGCAAACCATCTACCTATCCGCCTATCAACTATTGCAGACATCCCACCCTTCACAAACATTTCTATCTCACAAAAACCAAAACATGAACCAACCTTGTACATTTGTAACATATCTTGGTCTGTCAGCTTGTACATCCTCTTTAGCTTAGTACCATTGTATCTATCCAGCTTTCGTGTCAGTTCCTCCTTGATCAGCATCTTGCACACATCGCACAACCCTTGCTTAGTTATTCCAATGTATCCTTTAGCTAGATCTCCTATCACCAAAGTGTTATGCTTATAAGCTCAACTTGCCAGATGCATCACTAATCCAGATCCATTAGCTTAGGTGCTCTCTAATAGATCCTTGTAGGATATAGCTTTCCTCATGTCTGATCTTGGTCTGTTAGTACCTCGTCCCACCCATCTCGTTGGCAAATGGTTCTCTTTTGGATTTTTTCTTTCTTTTGATTTGGAATCTTCCCTTTTGGGTCTTGAAGTATCTTTTCCAAACAATCTTTTTGTTCCCTCCTCAAGGTTGCCACGATCTTCCATATCATGGTATACCCCGAATGGGGTAATCTGAGCATAAGGTTTTGATCAGGTCTTTTGTTTTTTTTTCTTTTCTGCTTGTGGGTTACTTAGTGTCAGTTCCACATTGCTTCCTCTAAGATTCATGTGTGATGCTGGGGCAATCCTTGTGTGTTTGTTTTGAGTCAGTCCGTCAGTCCTCTAGACAGCTGGTGAAAAGGCCTTGATGTTCTTGGTAACCTTGGCAATTAACCAACAGTCCTATAGCAAATCTAGTGCTCAACTACATGGTGGTACTTCTCTTTGAAGTATCCCCCTGCTCAAAAAAAAAGCTTCAATGGTTTCTCTTCATCTCCATTATTCCCCATCCATATCCAGCATTTGTCTCTCCTACCCCAGCTTATGCATCAGTATCTCTTTGAATCAATCTGCACTTTTAGCTTTAGGGATCCACAATCTTAGTCTTAGGGATCCACCAATCCAATCAATCCACCAAGCCTCATCTTTTGAGCTCCACAATCCTAGTCCTAGGGATCTTTGAAACCCATCTTCCACCAATCGGACTCTTTGAAATCCTATTGCATCAACTTTATCATCCCATCATCCATCTCCCTATCTTGGATTCTTTTTTATAATGGTCCGCTCCTTCATCCTCTACAATCCTTGAGATCTTAAGCTTGCTTCCTCTTGTGCCTCTGATTCTCCCTTTATCATTCTCCTGTAGTGAGAGTTTGAGCTAACTAAACCTCTTCTCTTAAGCCAATTTGAGTCTCCTTGCTCATCTCGAATTCTTGTACTTTTCAAGAAGCTGTCGAGCCTCGCTTTCTCTCCCCACTGCCTTCTTCAGGGGCCATCTCGCACTCCATTCTCTCCTCTTTTGGTCTAGCCTTGGGCATCTTATTTTCTTATCTTTGATGCCATGCCACTTGCGGCATCACATCAAAGAGGGGCAAAATGTAGACACCTAAATCCTTTAGAAAATAAAGTATTTTTATTTTCTAAAAAAAATTCTGATGACATCATCATTTATTAATTAATTAATTTATTTATTTATTTATTTATTTTATGCCATTAAATCCCTTTATCTTAATTAAAAATATTTAATCATGGAATCCCTCCCAAAAATGTTTAAATCTTATTTAAACATTATTTCCTTATTTATTAATTATTTAATTAATAAACTAACCAAAAAACTCAAAATAAATAAATAAATTATTTTTTGCCCAAAACTTGGTCAATTTCCTTAAGACCACTAACCTCTTCCAAAATCTTCTAATCCTTTCTTAATTTTGATTAAAGGCTAATCCCATCATTTCTTACCCCTAATCCCAACTCAAAATATTTAATTAAGATTAAATATTAATCCTCATGTTTATTAAAAAAGTTTTAATAAATATCTCCTCAACCCAAACCCTTGAAATAAATAAAACTTTATTTATTTCCTAAAATCTAATTTATCCTCATCCTAAGAAGTTGTAGACTCTTCTAGAAAGTCTTCATCCTCATCCTAGGAAGTTCTAGACTATTTTAGAAAGTCTTTATCCTCATCCAAAGTCTAGACTCTTCTAGAAGATGTCTTTAAACCTAATCCTAATACCCTCCTAACCTTGTCACATTCCCTAAACATGGGTTAAGACTTACTAACCCAAGCCAAAGTTAACAAATATCTCCTCCTTCACCCACCCTCATTAAATTTCATCCACTTGCCTATCCTTAAGCTAATTCTAAACCATCCTAATCCATCCTCTAATCATTTGAATAATCTTAAGCAAGCTTAAAACCTTCCTAATCAAGCCCAAGTCGAAATTCCTCTCATCTCCCTCAAAATATCCCAACCATAAAACTTTATGAAGCCCACTAGGCCATAAATGACTCTTCCAAGCCCTTTCATTGCTCTTACAAGCCATTATGAGGGTCTTTATGAAGATTTTATCCCTTCAGCCTCCTTTGTTGACTCATCCTTCCCCTTTCCTCCATCCTCTCACCTTGCGACATATGTCACTCCCTGATTGGCTGTAAGGAAGCACAATCCATGTGCTCTCCTCTCATGCAATCTGAGCCCTCCATGAGCTTTTCCCCATCCTTGCATCTTAGCCCTCAATCCCTAAAGCCTCTTGCCTATAAATTGGATCCTTCCCCTTTGCAAAACAACACAATCCATGAAGTAAAGTCATAATGCCATTTTAAGAAGCCATTTTACATCAAAACCATACACTCACACCCAAATTCCAACTCCATTTGAAGCCCTTTTTGAAGCATAAGTTTGAGCATACATCCTATCTATTTAGACAAAGCCACTCAACAAGAGAGCTTCTTATTGAGAGAGCCCATTAATGGCTCATATTCTCAATTGAGAGCTCATCTTAGTCTATCTTGAAGTTTATGAATTTTGTTTAGTTTGTAGAAGCTTTATTTAAATTTGGTTTCTATTAGCATACTAACATTGCTCATATACACTCCCAAAGCTATTAAGCTTTCTCTTCAAGGACATAATACTCTGATATTAATTATTAGAAAGTAAATTCCACCAATATAATTTAGAGGGGGGATGGGGTGAATTAGTTATGCAACTATTAAAATACTTATAAACCTTATTAAACTTTAAGCATGTGAACCATGTAATCAACAATCATAACAAGATACCCATACACAATGGCACCAGATATGTTGATTAGGGAAACTCTTGATCAAATGGAAAATCTCAGTGAGTATGGTACTCATAAAATGATATACTATTATAAATGTTCTTTTTTAGAGCATGGAATTTGTTAGGAGCCAATAAAATACATTAAGTACATATCAGTCCTTGTTTGGAGACTTTGAATCCTTGTTAAGGGATTTCAACCCTATTAATAGTTGTAGAAGGCAAATGGACCCACTTTCCAAATAGCTTTAGGGACAAGATGACCAAAATCACTGTCCAACTAGTCTTTGTATTATTCATTGAAAAATAATAAAAATAAACTATACTTATACTTCCTCTATCCTATCAACTGAACTTCATTTCCTAATCTTGATACTAAATCACCAACTTCATATCCAATAATCCCTTGGATTGCTTACTCGCATTTACTAAATACTCTGCTCTCGTTCAAGCACTTCACATTTGATTCTCATTGAATACATACTTTACCAAAATGAAAAGAACCTTCCTTTATACCATGTCATCAAAAAAATTCCTTGAGTCATCCTTGAGGCTTTCCCAATTAATTATAATAGGACCATTTTAAGATAATTAATTATTTTACAATTACACAACATTGTCAGCTCATTGTGTTTATAAATTCTCACATGTGTGACCTTGGACCTTGTGCACTTATTGAAATTGTCATCAAGTTGTCTAATATTAATTTATAATTGCGTGTATCTCAAATATATTTTTGTTTGGATATACAATTCAAACATCAAAAATTGCTTCTCAGATACTTTTTCGGTTCACTGTTCTCTTTAAATAAAATATATCTTCTGTATGTCTTCAAATATCTATATACACACTTAACCACTTCATCAAGACATCATGTAAAACACATCCTTAACTATGCTTTACTTAATCATAAATAATCCGTTCATATGACTTCTTTCTTTGTCTGCTACTCTGCTGGTCTTCATAGAAACAATGCTATGTTGACAACAATGACAAACATAGTCATGAATGCAACATGTAAATCATGCTAACAATGTCCCATGACCTCTAGAAATTCTTAGGACACTCACACAAAGGAATATCATCACCATTCATGCAAACATTTATCTCTTTGAGGACCTTTCTCTATCTAGCTTTGTGTTTTTGGTTTATTGGAGTGGCTCTAGTGAGTTTACATGACATTTTTGGCTAGTCAACCTCTATATTATTCCTTGTAGATTTGGTGATTTCTTTTTTCTATGTATTAATTCTATTTAGTAGAACTTAGGCACTTGTTGGAATTACAATAGGAAAGGTAAACTTCTAGGGGGGTGAATCAGTAATTTGAACTTTGACCCCTAAAAGCATTCACCACACATCCATCTCATATATTCAATAAGTAAATTGAAATACCATTTGAATAATGTACATCTAAATCATGTAAACATATAAGAATTCACACACATATGACACTAGATATGATTACCCAGAAACCCTCCAATGAGAAGATAAAACTAGGGTGGGGATGACACCCACAAATATTCACTACTACAATAGTAAAATGTATCCAATGAAGGTTACAATATTCTAATCATGAGATGTGATCTACCCTATTAAAGGCTTACAAAGACTATTAGGTCTCACCCTAATAAAAGATTTCAACACTCTATTAGAAGTGCTCCTTGTTAAAGGACTTTAACTCATAATTAAGTAAGCACCCTGTTAAAGGATTTAAATACAACTTTTTAGGATTAATATTTTAAGAGATTTAACTGATTCACCTACTAGAATGATTCAACATTGATCTTATAGTTAACACCTTGTTTCTTGATGACAGATCACCTCTAAACTAATGTATTCTCAATCCTTCTTGATTAGATGTCTCATTTTTTTATGCTCTTCTCTTACTCTATTCTTCTTTAATTGATTCTACAATGAAATCTCATATTATAATTCCTTAGCCACCATGAATGCTCTATCTATGCATCCAAACTTCTCTCTTTGCTCCTTCCACACACATTAGAATGTTTAGGGTTTTTCCTCCTTAAGAAGACTTAGGTCAATTAGGGTTAGGTATGAATCAATGATTGTGATTCATCCATTTTTTCATTTAAGCCTTCCCTTTACCTGATTGGTTGCATGCAATTCATAGGGATTCCAACATGATATTTGTCCTTATCTATAAAATATCATATTTCAACCTTTAAATTAGCTCAAAAATGGTTTACATAGTTGTTTGTGCTATTACTAACAATTATGTCAAAACTGTCTCACTCGTTATCTAAAGTCTCTAATGCTTGGTATATACTATCTTCTATACTATGACTCGGCATTTGAATAACTCAGCATGCACTGCTTTCTCAGCTCCTGTATCATTCAACATACACTGTCTACTTAGTACTTGAGTGACTCAACACATGAGTGGCTTGGCACTCACTATGGACTCGGCATGTTCTATCATATACACGTTGTGCTCAGCATGTATTACTTGTTCGACATGAACTAAGTAAATGACTTAAGTGTGTAGACACTTACTAGTCAAAACCAATCTGAGATCAACAATCTCCCTCTTGACATGAGTGTCAAAAACACTTGGTCATGCATTGATATCCTTATTCTTATGAGCATGATATATCTCTTATTTGGCTACTATACAAAATTTCAAAATTTCAAAATTTTGTAACAACTTATATACCTCAAAATTGTATACTCCCCCTAAGTTTATGGGTTTGGTTCTATACTCAAAATTTTGTACTCCTACTGAGTAAATGTATCTCAACTGACTCTTTTACTTCTTTGACTTGCTTAATGTTCTTTCCTAACTAATAGTCTTTCATTTCATCTCTCACTTTCCTCTTATTCTCCCTTTTCTCTAACTTCCCCTTTTCTTACTCTCCCCCTTTTTTGACATTGATGTCAATGGGCTATACACTGATAGTGTATTTTTCTAGAAAATATTTATGGACCTCTAGTATAATCTTGACAGCTACATCCCAATTTTCACATGCTACATCCAAAGACTTAATTTGGATGGCCAACTCAACAACAAGGTGGATTAGGTCATCTAATGTTGAAAGATTGGAGTCTTTCTTCATAAGAGATTTAGCATAACCTAATTCCTTGTGCAAAATCTCCATGTGTGGGGTCAATGTTGTTTGGATGCTAAACAATTTGGCCCTTACATTGGCTTCATCTGTAGACAATGCTACTAACTAACTATGGGTTTGCAATAATTTTCTGAAGTGCTTCTCACTTTGAGCTGGTGCCATATGCAGTGTTGCACCTAATGAATTAATTTGACTTTCCAAAATCTAAATGTGACTTCTTGTCTCTTGTGTGAAGAGTGTTGGATTGTACAATTTAGTGTACAATGAGAAAATATTCTCAAGTACCTTCTTCACACTTTCTACCTTAGTTGCCAATGCAACTTGTGTGAATCCTATGTCACCTGATATTTTATCATTCACTTTGTTTTGGAATTTATTTTCAGACCATTCTAATAATTTAGCATTTTTTTCAAGGTTGGCATCACTGACCTTTTCCACTATAGTTGTCAATTGTTAAATGAGTGACTTCGTCTCATCTGGAGTAGGTACACTAAATACATCTAGAAAGATGTCTTTAATGTCCATAAATTCTTTCTTTTTCCTATGCTCCCTTCTGAGTAGTTCTTGATGCTTCTTTCTAGCTAGGGATTCTTGCAATATACCTATGTATTCTATTGTCATTGTGTCATAATCATACTTTGGTAAAACAATCTCTTCATCAAGGCTTACATCTCCATATTATATTACCTCTTCTGCCTTTGATGAACTCAAACTCAACATCAAGAATTGCAATTGTGTTGCATCTGTGCTCGACTTCTGAAGAGTGTGACTAGAAGGAGTGCCAGATTCTGGTAAAGTTACCAAGGCTTGAATTCTTACTTTCTCCTTCACCTTTGGTGTCAATACAGTCTCTTTAGGCTTGTCCTTATTGTCCACAATTCCTTGTAATGCATCTTATACTTTGTGTTGTAGTGGTGCCTTGAGTTTCCATTGTGTCCTTTCCAACTATATCAACCTTTTATGATGTAGCTTCTAGTATTCTATCTAAAGGTTATACATTAGTGACTTGAGGGGTGATAGTAGGTGGTTCTTTTGTATTCACCTCTTCACTTCTAGTGTCAGTCACTGATTTTTAAATCTCATCTACACTCACCAATACAGGATTAAAACATAATTTTTCCTATAGTGTAGACTGGTCAAGTATCTTTTTTAGATCTTCCTCTATAAAGGGATTAATGTTCTAAGAAGTGAGATCAAAAACATCCTTTACTATTACTATTTCAGTATTTATACTTTTTATATGTTGAGGACTGACATTAACCAATTGTGTATCTTGTACACTCTATTCTTGTTGTTGCTCTAACCCAATTGTTGCCTTGTCATCTATATTCATTTGTGTAGCTCCCTCAACTGTGTCTTTATTGTTATCATCTTCTTCATCATCTTTTATCTCAATGGGTTCATGTTCTCCTACCTTTATTGTTGCTAGTCCATATTTGACTTTCCACATGTATGTGGACTTCTTCACAACATCTTCAATATTGTTTTGTAATATGCTAAATGCTCTATATTTGGGAACAAATCTAAGTGCATATTTCTTCACAGCCTTAGCAATTGTGCCTTACAAAGTTCAGGCATAACTTGTGGAAGTGATGTTTCCCTTATTTTGTCTTTCCAAATTTAAACAATAATGCCATTTTTGCTCGACTCTTTCATATAAAATTTTGGGCATTGAGTTAGCAATCTCTAGTGGGGCTTTCTTAAAATTTTCCATCATGGCATATATAGCCTCCTCCACTTGATTCTTTTCAACTTTACCAAGATTATCAAAATCAACATGAGAAAACCTTGATAAATCTACACTATTCTTAACATTTTTGCATAGATTCTCCAGATCTGATAACGGATTGTGATTCACCACTTGAAATTGGTTGTTGTCATTTGATTTTGTTCTTTCCTCATCAGTTTTAGCTTGTGCAATGGTTTGGCTTTCTCCTTTGCCTTCTATGGAGTGACATGTGCACTATCCCTTGTAGTAGGTGTAGTTGGTTTGGGCTAGCTTGGTTTAGTAGTCTTTTTGGACCTTGTCATTGGTTAAGCCTTATGTTGGCATAAAGTTATTTGCCATTAGTGACAACACTCATCTTACAGTTTACATCAAATAATAAAGTTCACACCGAGTAATACAGTGTAGATCGAATGATGGCAACACAGTTCAAATCGAGCACTGGCAACACAGTTCAAACCGAGCACTAGAGACACAGTTCAAACCGAGCACTATAGACACAGTTTTAACCGAGTAAAGTAGAACTTAGTTTCAATCGAGTAAAGTTGCACTTAGTGTCAACTGAGTAAAGTTGAACTTAGTGTCAACCGAGTAAAGTTTCACTTAGTGTCAACTGAGTAAAGTTGCACTTGGTATTAACTGAGTGAGGAAGCACTTAGTGATAACCAAGCTTAGGAGGTTATCGAAGAAGTTAGTTTCTACCGAGTGACACTATATCTACCAAGTCACCAATGGTTACCGAGTTCCAGGAAACATTGTATGACTATTATGAACTGAGCCCCTACCTCTACCGAGTGCATGACAATGCCGAGTAATGTAGTGGATGCCACGTATCAAAAGGTCATCAAGTCTATCTGAAGAACCCGAGTTTATTTTACCATTTGGCCGACTCAGTTATATTTTGTTTACTTGTGTTTGGCCGACCTTGCATGAATAATTATTGGAATGGTATATATATATATATGTAATGTATTATAGACATTTAAGTGATATAGATATTCAAGAAGACATACAAGATATCTAGAATAATGATAGTGCGAATTCATCAGCAGTAAAGAATAATTTGCAAGGTCTATTAGGAGCACAAATAATTTCATCAATCACAGAAGGTGATCTACAATAAAGAACTTAGTCAATTTGTAAGTTGATCTGTTGGTTCATCCTAACAGGTGAATCATTTTTGTAAATCCTTTAACAGGGTAGATTTAACTGTCTGTATTCAAATCTCCTAACAGAGTGCATACCTATAAAGTATGTTTGTAAATCCTCTAAGAAGGTGGATCTAGCAATCCTCTGTGCTCCTAACAGGGTAGATCACCAGAAGTGATCATTGTAAGCCTTAATCGGCCAACTTCATACTGTAGTAATGAAGCTTTATGGGTATCATACCCAATCCAGTTTTACTTTCTATTTTTGGAAGGTTTCTGGGTCACCAAATCTCTGTGCATATATGGTTTAAATGTTTAATAGTTTTTATGCAGCAGGATAGATAAGTAAATGTTGTGTATGGTTGACTTAAAAAAATTTAATGTTACTTATTCACCCCTCCCCTCTCAGTAACCTATTATATCTTGAATATTTTCAAAATTTGGTATTAGAGCTTTTTGGTTCTTAGGACAAAGTTTGATAGCTTCAGCAAAGATCTAAGTTATGGAGATATTCAGATTGGAGAAAGTGATTGAAAATGAAAAGCTAGATCTAGAAATGGCCATGGTTCAACTCAAAGAAGAAAAGGAGCATCCCTCTCAGTCCCTAAAAAGAAGAAAGGAACTTGCAAGACAAATGAATGACCATCACTATTTTGAAGAAAAGATTGAAGATTTGTTACCATCAAGTAGTTCAGAAGAAGCTGACAAGGCAATCAAAGAACTTCTAGAAAAGAATGGATCTCTGCAAGAAGAGGTAAGAAAGCTCAAAAGAGAACAAGAAGTCCAATCCATCAGGTTATGTGAAGTTTTCAAACAAAGAAACAAAGCAAATGAAGACTTAGAGGTAAGGAATAATCTATCCCTTCAGCATGAAGATCTTATAGGACAACTATCTAATGCAAATGAAGAAATCATGATTCTAAGATCTGAGAATGAAAGTTTGAGAAATGATTTAATCACTGAGAGACAAATCAATGTAAGTTTGCATAGTAATCTAAAAACTAAGAGAAAAATCAATGAAAGCTTGGAAAATGATCTAATCTTTGAAAGGCAATTCAATGAAAGAATGATGAAATCCCAAGCAGATATGGATCAATTGAATTTGCAAAATGAGCAGAATCTTCATAGACAAAAAGGTAAAGTTGGTCTTGGATACAATGAAGAAGGTGAATCTTCAAAACAAAGTACTTAAAAGAATCAAAAACATACTTGCAATCGTGGAAAGTTAGGTCATACATCAAACAAATGCTAGAGCAATGGAAAAGAAAAATTCAATGGTAAATGTTTGAATTGAAATCAGCATGGTCACAAAGCAAATGAGTGCAAAGAAAAACCAAAATTTGAAGGCAACTGTCACAAATGCAATAAACAATGTTCACAAGGCATTCCAATGTAGATCCAAATCATTCAATCTAGCTAAACAACTTGTCAAAGCCATATATGGATGGGACTACAACACTTGGTGCAGATGTCACTATTGTGAAGAATATGGACATACTGGCATAAATTGTGCAAGACATCACCTAAGGAAGAAGGACACTACTGTAAGGTGCTATACATGTACAAAACTTGGTCATATAGCTAAAAATTGTATGAATATAGAAAGAATTGAAGATGAAAAGAAAATCAAAGCAGACAACATCCGGAAGCAAATGAAGCAACAATGGATTCCTAATCCACTGAACAAGATAAGTCAAGCAATGGCAAGCTCACTCAAGAAATGAGTGACTCCATCATTTCCAATTAATATTCATAAAATAAAGTATGGAACTGCATCCTTCAAGAATCATCCTAAGCAGTTCCAAAGGAAGAAAAATGATCAGATCAGTATGCAGATACACTTTGTTGGTTCAAGACTCAACCGAGTTCGGTCGGGTGCAACAAAGTTTCACTCACCGAGTTGTATCTACTAAGCGAGGTCGGTTCATGACCTTACTGAGTTAGGTCGGTACATCAAAATTTTGTTTTGATCGTCGAGTTGATAGTATCTACCAAGCAAGTGGATGACAACCTGTCATTTCATCTATCGTCGTACCAAGCATTTATGACAAATATTTTGTCAAAAAGGGAAAAATTTGATCTCATTCTTCACTACGAACTTTGAGCTAAGTTATCTTCTGCGATTCCAAAGCAAGCTTAAAGCAATTTTGAGCGAATTTTTTTTAAGAGTGAAGAATCTGTTCAGAATTTCTCTTCACCTACCGAGCAGCAATGGCATCCGGTAGCAGCAGCTCCAAGGCAAAGAGAGGCTCAGAAATGTTGGTTAAAGGTGTGGAATGGAAGGCGTCGAACTTCAAATTGGCACCAGCAATTACAGAATCACTTGACCCTAACGGTGCTTAGTCTCAAATTCCTCCAAAGGTACTCCTTATAAATGGCATTCGCTCTCATTTCAAATGTTCCATTCAAGAACTTGCAAACCTAGAAATTGATAATGCCCTAGGTGAAATGAGCGTAGATGGGAATTTGAAACCTGAGCATAAACACCTTGAAACAAAAGGGTTAACCCACATTTCACATTTTCCAAGAAATTTTCAAATTAAATGGGTTAGGTATGTACTCAGCCAGGTTCACAATGGGAAATTGTGGTTAGAGCAACCAATGCTTATCACAAAGAAAATGATTAACAAAATTATTGGCCTTCCCATATTGAGCAAAGCTAAGACTACCAAAACCCTAGGTCGGGAAGAATTGTAAAGGCTAACCCAAGTAGAATGGGATGGTAGAGGACTTAAGCTCAGTACAGTAACTGACGCTGAATTAAGATTTGGTATTCACATCATTGCTAATAAAATTTACAGTTCCAGCCGTCCAAACAGTGTACCTTGTGAAGCAGTAGATTTAGCATTTAAGATAATAAAGAAGAATGTTGAGTTTGATCTGTCTGAATTTCTTTTGTCTCAATTTAATAAAAATATGGAAAGCATAAGGACTTCAAAGAACAATTCCTAAAAATTCGGTTCACTTTTGATCTATTTATTTTTCTATGTTCAAAAATCTTTTCCATCAAAAGGATCAGTAGTATGGAGAAAAGATATTCCCATTCTCTATCAAATAAATGAGTTTATTGCAGAGTTAGGAGAAATTTTTGATAGTGTTTTGGATAATTACTTTGAAGATTTTAAGGAAAGAATGAATAATAGGTTCCAGATTCCACCAAAACTGGTTGAGGAATATAAAGAAGATGTATGCTTTATGGTAGATTGTGACAAGGTATACATACAGGCAGTTAGGCCTCGGGTTGCATGGGCGAAACCTCTTCCTTATGAGGTTAATATTGATGAAACCAAAGACATCATAGAAGCACTAGTGAATGAACCAGTAGACCCAAAGCAACTAGTCTTTGGAACTTATGATGAAGCTAAAGCCAGAATTGAGCTTTCAATCAAAATCCCTCAGGTCATTAGCAAAGGAAAGAGGAAGATTGCAAAGCTAAAAATAGAACTTGGTCCTCTGATGATTACTGAAGGGAAAGGAGAAGATGATGAAGAAGAAGAGGAAACCGAGTCAGAAAAAGAAGAGGAGCCTCGGCAAAAGAAAGGTAAGGTGATTATCACCAAACCTAAAAAGAAAACTATTGCAGTCTTCTCCAAGAGAACAAGACAGGGGAAGAAGGAACCTATATTTGTCAAGCTTCCACTCACATTTGAGGCAAGGTTGAAGCAATTTGAAGAAGGTACTAGCTTCACAAACTTCAAAGCATTGAAGTTTGAGACAAGAACGGAACAGGAGAAAATGTAGATTGAAGAATTGGTATTGAATAAAATGGGAAGATGGAAATACTCTCCTGAAGAGATTGCCTCTCAGATCCCTACAGAGCTATTGGAGAGGTTGCAACCAAGATGGGAAATTGTAACCAAAACTATCAAAGATATCTTTGAGAAAACCTTGAAAAATCTCCTGATGAGTCTCACTGATGCAGAAGTAAAGAAATCACTGAAAGATCATGAAGGTAATATGATGATTAGATTCCACACTTGCTTGATATTAATCAAAGAAATTGAGCATGTTGTCAATGATGCAACAAACATGTGGAAACATGTCTATCATCTACATAAACCCAGTGAGGATATTGTTGAAATCAAGGACAATGACAACAGTGATGATGATATTGAAGATATTCCAAGGGATCTACATTCAATGATGATAAATGTTGAGGAAGAATTCAAGGAAGATGAAATGGAGGAAGAAGACAAGGAAGATGAAATGGAGGAAGAAGAAGCTAATCAAGCTAAGGAAGAAGATGATCCTATAAAAATTGTAGCCAAAGTCATTGCATCTCTTCCTCACTCTCCACCTAAAGCAGCTACATCAACTGTGGAGATAGCATCTACTAGTGAGATTGTGTGCACAACAGCTTCATCAATTGCTCAATCTTCACCTGTCTCCTCTCAGCTCCAAGCACCATCTATGCAAGTGTCTACCACTTCATTAACCAAGTTGCAACCATCTTCATTGACTGAGGCATCATCAGCTACAGCAGTAAGTTCATTAGGCATATCAACTTCTACTGCAGAGTGTTCAGTAAGTGTACCCACTAGTACTTCAATTTTGACAACTTCATCTGCTCCAATTTTTGCATATGTTAGTTCTCCCATACCAACCTGTACATCAATCTTGGGAAGAACATCAATTTTTGATACTGTTAGCACTTCTCTCAGTTTTCCTCTAGCTAGTCCTATTCCAATTTTGTCAACCAGTCCAGCCTTATCAACTATTGTTTCAGATTCAAAGGGAAAAGGTGAAGTCACTGCAGGAAAAACAAAAAGATACATGATTTCTAGCAAGGTAGTGGATGAGGAAATAGACTTCAATAAGTAAATTATCATTCTTGAGATAGATCTAGATAATGCATTAGTTGATGAAATGAGAATGGTTAGTCAGCTATTAGATCAGAAGGCAAGGCAAAAACAACTGAGGCATGAGAGAGACCAGGAATATAGTATTATTGAAAGTGCTAAGAATATTCTAATAGAGGCTATAGGTGTTGAAGTAGATTCTACTCAACACATTTTGAATCAGTTAGAAGAGGTTGTATATAAATTCAATGAGGATACCTCTAGCCAAGAAAAGTTGATTGAAAAAGCAGAGAAGAAATTTGACAATAAGGTGCTTGAGCACATTGCTCAGCATATTGCATTAAAACAGGTAGAACTGTCTACAATTTTGAGTAATTTTGAACATTCTTTTAATAATGTAACTTCACTTTTTGGAAAAATTTGTGATGTTACCGAGTATACTAAGGAAATCAAAGAAAAGTTGAATAAAATTGATGAGGATATGAAGGTCAGTGCACAAATGTTGCAGCTTGACCATAGTTCAAGTTCATCCCATCATCTCAGAATAAGATTTTTGTTAGAGAAATAGGCAGAATTGTTGAAAGGGGAAGCAAGGATCAGGTGTACCCTGATTGACATCCAAAATATGATCCTTCCTATCATGGACACAATGCAGAAGCATATTTCCCATTCCAAAACATTGATTCATGACAAAAACTTCTCAATTGCAGATCATATGATTGAACTTTCTATAGAAGTTCAAATAGCACTCTCCAATAGCAAACTTTTGCAAGAAAATTGGGATAAGACATTGGCTCTTATTCTCAAGGTACATTCTGAGTTTATCTCTCATTTTGGACTCTTTGTGTAAATATATATTGTTTAATTTGGCATTATTGTCAAAAAGGGGGACATAGCACACTTCCATGAGATAATTGTGAAAGAGATATGTGTAATAACTTGTAAATACTGTGCATATTGTATGGGCAAGATTCCATGAGATAACTGTGAAAGAGATATGTGTAATAACTTGTAAATATTGTGCATATTGTATGGGGGAGATACATGTAAGAAAGATATGTGTAATAAGACTTGCAAAGATCAATTTTGAAAATTCAGAACTGTATCTCTATTTTTGCACATAATTGTTTTTGTCACTAATGCCAAAGGGGGAGATTGTTGGCATAAAGTTATTTTCCATTAGTGACAACACTCATCTTATAGTTTACACTAAGTAATACAATTCTAACCGAGTAATACAGTTCACACCGAGTAATACAGTGCAGACCAAATGATGGCAACACAGTTCAAACCAAGCACTGGCAACACACTTCAAACCGAGCACTGGAGACACAATTCAAACTGAGCACTGAAGACACAGTTTTAACCGAGTAAAGTAGCACTTAGTGTCAACTGAGTAAAGTTGCACTTAGTGTCAACCGAGTAAAGTTGCACTTGGTATTAACTGAGTGAGGAAGCACTCAGTGATAATCGAGCTCAGGAGGTTATCAAAGAAGTTAGTTTCTACCAAGTGACACTATATCTACCGACTCACCAATGGTTACCGAGTTCCAGGAAATGTTGTATGACTAGTATGAACTGAGCCCTTACCTCTACCAAGTGCATGACGATGTCGAGTAATGTAGTGGATGCCGCGTATCAGAAGGTCATCAAGTCTATCTGAAGAACTCGAGTTTATTTTACCATTTGGCTGACTTAGTTATATTTTGTTTACTTGTTTTTGGCCGACCTTGCATGAATAATTATTGGAATGGTATATATATATGTAATGTATTATAGACATTTAAGTGATATAGATATTCAAGAAGACATACAAGATATCTAGAATAATGATAGTGTGAATTCATCAGCAGAAAAGAATACTCTGCAATGTCTACCAAGAGCAGAAATGATTTCATCAATCACAGAAGGTGATCTACAATAAAAAACTCAGTCAAGTTGTAAGTTGATTTGTTGGTTCATCCTAACAAGTGAATCATTTTTGTAAATCCTTTAACGGGGTAGACTTAACCGTCTTTATTCAAATCTCCTAACAAAGTGCATACTTATAAAGTATGTTTGTAAATCCTCTAACAAGGTGGATCTAGCAATCCTCTGTGCTCCTAATAGGGTAGATCACCAGAAGTGATCATTGTAAGCCTTAACCAGCCAACTTCATACTACAGTAACAAAGCTTTGTGGGTATCATCCCCACCCCAATTTTACTTTCTATTTTGGGAAGGTTTTTGGGTCACCAAATCTCTGTGCATATATGGTTTAAACATTTAATAGTTTTTATGCAGCAAGATAGATAAGTAAATGTTGTGTATGTTTGACTTAAAAAGTTTTATTGTTACTGATTCACCCCTCCCCTCTCAGTAACCTATTATATCTTGAATATTTCCAACACCTTAACCTTTCTCTTCTTTTGATTAGTAGAAGTAGGTGCATCTTTGGCTTCTTCTCCCTTGGCACCTTCACCAATTTCTATCTCTTCCTCTTCTTGATCTTCTCCCATTCCTTGTGTTAGTGCAATTGGTGCTTGGGTTTGGGTATCTTCTTCATCTTCTTCCTCTTCCTCTTCATCCTCTTCCTACTTGGCACCTTCACCAACTTATCCTTCTTCTTTATAATAGAGGCAGTCTTGAGTTCCATGGTAATCTTAGATTTTTCTATCTCATAGTTTCCAAATGCATTAGTATTTTTGTCTATTTCTTCTACAAGTAAAACTGTAATAGCTACAAAGGCCTCATCTACATTGATTTTGTATCCTAATTGTCTTAGCCATCTTACCCTTGGAGTTGCTGCTTGAACAAATGTGTAATTGACATAAACTAGGAAAAAAAATCATCATAATGTTTTTCCACTAATGATACTAGAATTCTCAATCTTTTTTTCATAGACTACTTAAAGTGTTCAATGTAGCTGGTCATTACTAACTCAAAATTCTCACCTAATTGTTCAATGAACTCACCAATCTATACTGCCACTGACCTATTTGTTTTCCATGCCATAGTGTCAAATGTAGGAAATGTGTTTTGAACATAAAAGAATATACATATCAAGATAGAAACAAATTTGCACTGATCAATCTTTGTCTTCCTTATTGCTCCTACATTTTCAATAAATTGTTGTAATTGTAGCTCTACAAGATCATATGTGTGATCCTTCTTCACAATCATATAACCCACATCCACTGCAATATATGGCACACTGTTTAATATGTTGGATTGGTAAAACTTATTTGCAATTACCCTTACTGTAAAATCCATTAGAGGATCTATGATGGTGTCAATAGTCATTCCTCTCTTATTCCACATAGCTCCTATATTTTTCTCAATAACCTATTTTGAATTTCTCCTCAAAGTCTTAAGCTGATCTAAGGTTTGATACCCTATTACCCTATGGATTATTCTCTTGGTTATTTTAATTGGCCCATTGTCTAACCATAGTGAACTATCATGAATTCTACTCAACACAATCCTAATCCATTTAGTTTTAAAAATATTCAAGAAATCTAGGGCATGAGTTAACCCTTTCTTTTCTACAATTTTAAATTCTTCCCTCAACCCATTGTTCTCACAAAGTTTATCATATGCTTGCCTAATCTCCATATCTATAATACTACCAATTTTACAGTTGTAACACTTCCTAACATCCTAAACCATTAAAACTTTCGATGGTATCATGGATAATGCATCAGAGGGGTCTTGTTTGTAAGAAATGTTTGGAATGGATTTGAATTCATTTCTAACTAGTTGAACATTCAAAACCTCCTTACCCTCTACTTCTTTAGCCCTTGAAGAACTAGATGCCATTATGCAAAACTAGGGTTTATGAAAATAGAAACAACATAACTCAACACTTAATAAATATCATGTAAGATCTATCAAAATGGTGTTGAATCACTACTCAAATCTTATGCAATTTCTTTTGATGAATTTCCTACTCACCTCAAGCTCTCCTTGCTTTTTCTTGATTTTGAAAAGATGTAAAATAAGTTGAAATTGATCAAATACCTTTTTGGAGTACTATAATTAATGTTGAGGGCTTAAATAGTTGTAAGCTCAACATCAACCAACTTCGGGCTCACTTGGCATCCATTAGCATTTTCATTCATTTGAAAACCATTACGAACTTGGGATCAGCTAGCCAATCTGTTAACTCGACATCGTCTAGCATTTCACTTGGCACTTATAGGAAAATTTTCATGCTCAGAAATAACATGAAAAACTTAGAGATTTTTCTTGGATTCCTAATAATATCTTGCATCTTTGTTCATGATAATGTAATCTTTTAAGTACTAAATCCTTTGGAACTAATGAGTAATATAACTTTTGAATATTACTTCCACATACCTCTTGATTTCTTAGTTTGATGTGGTGTGATCACCTAACCCATTGGGTGAAGTGATCTCTTCTCCACTTCATGTGCTGCAATCCTCTTTTTTCTTCCATGTCTTGTTCATTTCATTTTTGAAATTTTTAACATTTGCCTTGCCTTTACCTTTATCAAACTCACAACTTGGTGCCTTTGACCTTGTTGGACAATATCGATTGATGTGACCAGTCTTCAAATAGCTAAAACACGTGGTTTAACTCAACCATCTTTTGTAGTCACTTCTAAAGTGTGTTCTAATACAATTCTCAAGAATATGTCCATATTCTTGACAATAATGATAGCTATACCTTGTATTATAATCCCAGTTATAAGAGTTACCATTGTTCCTTACTTTTGTTTTCCTATTTGATGACCATATGGATTTGGATCTGCATTCAAAATTTCTATGTCCATACTTCTGATAGTCATAGCAATATCCTTTGAATCTTTGTGCATGCATAGTCATAGTTGTGCATTCATGTGCCTGATGACCATGTTTGTTGCACTTGTGGCAATGAACCATGCTCTTATGCTTGACATTCTTATTTGTAGTCTTTCTCCTATGTACATTAATAGTATGTCCTTTCTTACCACAATTATGAAAAGTAATTTTGGAATTCTTACCTTTGTTGCTCCTTTCTTCAGAACTTTTGGATGACTCTCTTTCTTTAGTACTTGTGTATCCTAGTCCAAATGTATCATTGTTAGGTCTAGGGGATCTTAATAATTGCTCAAAGTATTGGATGGCTTCACTTAGTTTATTGAAACTTTCAACAAATTTCTTTTCTCTTTTTAGGTCAGTTTGCAATTGTTCATTCTCCAACTTCAATGTTGTAATCTCAATTTCCTTGACATTCAATTCCTAGTTGCCATTCATCATTTAACTCAAAATATCCAATTCCATGTTAGAAATCTTGGTTAGCTTTGATGATTTCTCTTCTAGTCTATTGCTTAAAATTATTTTGTCTTCTTCAATCATGGCTTTGTCGTCCACAGCTTTCTTATTATGTTCAATCACCTCACATAGTAGTATGGCTTGTGATTCTTCCTCTAACTTGAGATTTTTGATTTCCTCGGCTTGGGCTTCATAGTTTTCCATTAAATTTGCAACTGTTGCATCAAATTCATTAGAGTCTCCATTAGAAAATACCTTAGTAGTTTCCATCTCTCTATACTATGTATCGTTCTCCTCAATGTAAATTTCCTTCCTTCTCTTCAAAGATTTCTTTAATTCTTATCTTGCTTCATTCAGTTGATGTAGAATGAGTTGTATTTCAATTCCCTAATTCTCAATAATCGTTCCCAACTTGTAGACTTCCATTTCCAAGATCTTTCCTCAAGGCTGTAAAGCTTTTTTTTAGAGAACAAGTAATTGATACCAAATGTTGGAACTACAATAGGAAAGGTAAACTTCTAAGAGGGAGGTGAATCAGTAGTTTGAACTTTGACCCATAAAAACATTCATCAAAAATCCATCTCATACATTCAATAAGTAAACCAAAACACCATGTAAAGCATGTACATCTAAATTGTGTAAAAATATAAGCATTCACACACATATGATTACCTAGAAACCCTCCAATGAGAAGGTAAAACTTGGGTGGGGATGACATCCACAGGTCTTTACTACTACAATAATAAAGTGTATCCAATGAAGGTTACAATGTTTTGATCATGAGACATGATCTACCCTGTGAAAGGTCTACCCTATTAAAGGCTTACAAAGACTATTAGTTCTCACCCTATTAAAGGATTTCAACACCCTGATAGAAGTGTGCCTTGTTAAAGGACTTTAACTCACAATTAAGTAAGCACCTTATTAAAGGATTTCAATATAGCCTATTAGGACTACTCTATTAAGAGATTTAATTGATTCACCTACTAGAATGATTCAACATTGATCCTATGGTTAGTACCTTTTTTCTTTGATGATATATCACCTCTAAACTGATGTATTCTTGATCCTTCTTGATCAGATGTCTCATTTTTGTATGCTCTTCTCTTCCTCTGTTCTCCTTTAACTAATTCTGCAATGCAATCTCATATTAGAATTCCTTAGCCACCATGAATGCTCTATCTAGGCATACAAACTTCTCTCTTTTCTCCTTCCATGCACATTAGAAAGTTTATGGTTTTTCCTCCTTAATAAGACTTAGGTGACTTAGGGTTAGGTATGAATCAACGATTGTGATTCATCTATTTTGCTGCTTAAAACTTCCCTTTACCTGATTGGTTGCATGCGATTCATAGGGATTCCAACTTGAGATTCATCTTGATCTTTGAAATATCATAATTCAACCTTTAAGTCTGCTAAAAAATGATTTACATAGTTGTTTGTGCCATTACAAACAACTATGTCAAAACTGTCTCACTCAATATTTGAAGTCTTTGATGCTTGGCATATACTATCTTCTATATTGTGACTCAGCATCTAAATAAATGGGCATGCACTACTTTCTTGGCTCTTGTATCACTTAGCACTTGAGTGACTTAGCAAATGAGTGGCTCAACACTCACTATGGACTCAACATGCTCTATCATATACATGTTGTGCTTGGAATGTATTACTTGTTCAAAATGAACTAAGTAAATAACTTAAGTGTGCAGATAATCACTAGTCAAAACCAATCTAAGATCAACAACCCTATGATGTAGAACAAGGAAGGAGATTTTCTAGACCCTAGAAAATAATCACACAATAGAAACATAACATGAGATACCAAATTTGATACCAAACACAACTCTTTATTCATAAATCAACAAATTATATGCAATGTCTTAGACTATAAGAAATTCCCAGTTACATCCAAATATAAAGCAAGTAGTAGTTCTACAAGATCCCTTGAGATCTAACCCAAACCCTAGCTAATCTAGATCTATAGCAAAACAACACTTTGGTAAAAACCTCTAGTGAGATCTAAACTTATGCTCACAAGCTAGTAAGTAATCTCCTTGTTTCCCAAGTTGTAACAACTAGATCTTCTCACAAGTTTTCTCCTCTCAACTCCTCTATAGTGAAAAAAAATGACTCAAGACTCTACAAGACCCTCTACTTACACCCAACTAAGCCACAAGTCAGCCTAGAAAATTTAAAAGTAAATAAACCCTTACATTAAATACATATTTGAGACACAAGTCAATTTGCAATAGATATTCAATACAAATACATTACTCAGTTTAACACACTTATTAAATGCACCTAGAATAAATCTATAAGACCCAAATAAGTACACATACATCTCTATATTGATCCACATCATAGTGACATGCTACATGCATTAAATGCAACAAGTCAGCCAATCCAATCTGTAAGAACTCGATACTATGCACCAAACTGTCGAGTGTCAGCAAACTCACCAATTATCATTAAGAAATAATATATGTTGAGTAACATACCATAAGAAGAGAAATGTAGTATAAACCAAGAAAAATAGTACATTCTAAGCTCCTTCAATGATCAAGATCCTCAGTCAACTTTACAACTAGGAACAACCCCAATAATGACTGAACAATATCCCTTTTTCGATTGAGTAACATGCTGTTAGTGAACAGATTGTCCTTCGAGAAAGTACATGTGAATCTGACCCTAAATACCCAAGTGAAAGGACTAATCGACACCAACAATTGGATAGGTTATCATTGGGTTGACAACCTTCCTCTAAATTTTATCAGGTATAGCTCCCCATATAAAATATTCAATGAATTAAATGTGAATGCTTTTACTAGAAAGCATAAAAGGATATCAAACATCTACCTGTAAATACAGCATAGATGTGAAAACCTATACTACTGCATAGAAAGAGAGCAAAGAACAACAGGTGACACAAAGTTCATTTGTTGAACATTGAATTGTGTCATTAAATGAAACTGTGTTTTTCATCTTCTTGAGGGAATTAAAATCAGAGCTTTGAAGGATGACATAATAAAGAAACAATGATATCAGATTGTGATTTCAGAGAAAACTGAAAATGACTCAAAGTTTGAATTCAGTGGAAGGTAAAATACATCATAACCAAAGTTTAATGTGTTTAACCTCCAACCTCCCTTCCCTAACAGTAAAGATTACAAAGCCTCTTTTACACATTACAATCTAACCATTATTCAATGAAAACAGAAACTTTTTCCACAATATTACATCAAACAACAAAATTTAATCTTGATCTTAGACATACAGTTCTAAAAAGAAAGAAAATCTGCCCATGCTCTGCCTCTCACTATCTCTCAAGAAAATGAAATGATTTTACAAAATCCCCTCCCTACTTGGAGCCCAAATTCTGTAGTCTAAAAGAAGGAAGAATTGGAACCCTCTAATTCACTTGATGTTGTATATTTATCTTCTCCATGTCGGTCTCCATTCCTCTTCCCATCACTGATTCTTGGAAATCAATATTATTTTTAAATCATTCTGGTGGAAAATTTTCAATTTCCCTCAACTGAATCTTGGAACTGGCCTCTCTTGTTTAATCTTCCTTTCTCTTTTATAATAAATCTCGTAATTGTAATGTTTGACTCCTCATTAAACATTAGATAACAAATATAATGACATATGTCATTAAACTTGTGATATAATAATATATAACCTTTCCTATTTCAAATAGAGGTTAGAGGTGTGTGGAGACATATCTTGGTATAGTGTATAATATATTCATATTCTAAAATATGAATATGTAATATATTCATTTCTTATTAATTCTCAAGTAACCTTTGTAGTGAGATTCTTTTAATAGGAGACACCTGTCAAATTACTCTTCAGGTGTTGATTAATAAATCCCATTGAAAAACCTCTATAACTAGTGAATTTACACCTCAAGATCTATAATTAGGAAACATAACACTCTTTGATTTCTTATGCATGAGCTCTCAAGGTGGCATTTGCTGGTAATGAGGCTTTGTTATAATTCTGTGACAGTGATTGACAGTTTTGATGGTGATCTACTCTGTCGACTATAACTTGTGAACCAAGAATAATTTTGAAGATCACTCCAGTCAGGTTGTGCATAACTTACTTCTAAACAACATATCCAAAATTGAGCCAAATCCAACAATTTAATTGGAAGTTATGCCCCTTGCATTGAGACCCAATTTGGTTGTCTACATTCTCTGAAACTATTATGCTAACTAAAATTGAATTATAAGCAGTGACTGGATTTGAGTACTAAGTTGAACACAGATTCTCAATAATTCTAAATTAACCAATCTGCATTTTTGAACCCATTTGAACTGTCAAACTACTTTGAACTACTTCAAACTTCAGTTCAAAGTGGTTCAACAACTCTGCACTTGAAGTTTTAAAACCATGATCATATTGGGTGCTAAAATGGGCTCTAACTGCAGGACTATTTTTTATGCAAAAATAGAGAACTCCAACAATCTCTAGGAAAAGAATGGTGCCTTATCCATTGGGCCGATAGAGTCAACAAGAAAAGAAAACTAGGAATTGCTTGTAGAGAGGGCGGAGGGGAGCAAGGCAAAACTAGCAAACCAAAACCAACAAAAAACCACCTAAACTACCAGCAAGCATGAGGCTTGCACATTATTCCAACTACCACTATGCACAACAAAACTTATTTACAATATTTACAAAGGTAGGTAAAGAACCTACCATAAGAACTAGTAGAAAGAAGAAGTTATGTGAATCCATTTACTGGTTGAGAGAAATAAGAGCCTTTCCAAATTAACACAGTGTACCTCAATGGAATAGCTTCAAACCATCACTTGATGACGACTCCTTCAATGCCAAACTTTACATTGACAACATGCATGCATATGTTGATCCAACATCCTTTTTCGAATAGCCACAATTCATCATAGTACTCTCCTTCATTGAAGAATTGATCCTTCACATCAGCAGGATCTGATTCTACCTCGAATCGAAAAACATGGAATAAAGAAGCCTCACCAAAAGATGATTTGTAATCCTTAAGGATATTTTCATGTAGACTCAATTCTTGTGTGTGTTCATGATCAGTTTGCAACCATAATGACACCTCCTTTAGCATAGGATCAACCCTTGGATATATGTTTTCTTCAGCTCTCTCAAGAATCAAACTATCATCAAGCATGCAATGCACCATATTTTCTATCTTTCCCAAAGTGCCATCACATTTTCCAGCACTAATTCCACAATCCAAATCAGAAAAGCCACACATAGATGAATGGAAGGAAAATCTATTAATGGATGCTTCATTCTCAACCTAATTTGAAAGAATACCTAGGTTTCCATTAAAGGGACAATTTGGTTGGAGTGGTGATACAAATCTGCCTACAATTTCCTCTTCCTCATTGGGAAAAGTGTCTTTCAACATTTTGGCTGAGTCATCTAGTTTTTCTAAAAGAATTTCATCGTGAGAAGCTCCAGCCAAAGGAATCTTTATCTCATCATAAACATCACTTCCATTTTTAGAGTGACAAAGCTCTTTAATGGGCTGACCACCATTTTCACAACAAGACATATCACTTTCAGCTTCACTTTGTTTAAGAAAAACATCATTTTTGTGTATACCAAGCATCCCATTTGCTTCATCATGGTGCTCAATCTCATTTCCACATTCTAAAATTTTCACAGCAAGGTCATCTTCTCTAATAGTTAATCTTTCTTCTAACTATGACATCTCATATTCATAGTTATTTTTCTGTTTCATCTCAACATTCACATTGTAAAAAGGACCTTTAGTGTAAGATAAATCTTTATCCTTAGCATATGTTAGCTTACTACCAACACAAGTTTCAAAAGAAAGATATACCATGGCATCATCATCACATATGATAGATTCCTTAATTTTCTGATTACAAACTTCAAAATGCAAAGAATCATCTTTATCAATTAGACCATTAGAATCTAGATGACATTTTGTACCTATGGTTTTGAGAGATTTAGCCTCCAGGTTGAAGAAAGAGTGTGGTGTAACCATATCATCTGAATTTATGAACTTTTTGACATTGCTTTACTCTTCCTCATCATTTTCAACATGGGGGCAACAAAATCATGTCATCTTTGAAGGATTATCTTCAGCCAACAAGGGTTCTTTAAAGTCTCCATCATTAAAAACTGCCATATTCTAAAAAAGAGAAACATTGGGAGTAGATTTGGCTTCTTCTAGAATGTGCTTCTTCTTCGTAGCTTCTTCATCAATATAGTGGTGCTACTCACAAAGGTATTCTTTCATTGGTGGAGCCTTCTTAGATTTCAAACCACTAAGAATCTAACTATCATCTAATCTAATTGCTTCCTTTTGTACATCTACCAAGTTTTGCACTCCAAATAATTGTAACCAAAACTTAACTTCAACATTCGTAGCAGCACTAAAGAAGCATACCTGATTGTTTTCACTTGGTTGATTTGCTAGAGGAATTTTACCAATAGTTTGATTAAATCTATCAATGAACTCCCTTATAGATTCATCTTCTTTCATCTAAATTTGAAAAAGATTTACCAATAGTTGATGGGAATTAATTGTGGGCTGAAACCTTTCAAGAAATCTCTGCTCAAGATCATCCCAAGTTGTAATAAATCCATCTTGCAAATGCTGAAACCATTCTGTGGCTCTTCCCACGAGGCTTTGAACAAAAAATCTGATGAACACATCTTCTTCCTGCACACCAAGAATCTCGCATGCAACAATAACTGCTTTGATGTGATCAGTCAGATCTTGTGCTTTGTCTCCATCAAACTTGGGAAGATATTCCCATGACCTTCTAGGTAAGGCTGAATAATGGGCCAGGGAAAATGGTCCAATCTGAGCCCCCCATGGCTGCATTGCAACTGCTGCCATAACACACACTAGAATTCCAACAACAAAGATTCAACAGGTTCAAAATATAGAGTCACCAATCTCCTGCACATGAAGATAGTCACAATTTTGAGGAAATAAAAGTTAGGCAATGATCTTTGTCTCCTTCACCAGTAGAGTCACCAAAAATTTGTTAGTGAACAGATTGTCCTTCGATAAAGTACATGCAAATTTGACCCTGAATACCCAAGTGAAAGGACTAATCGACACCAACAATTGGATAGGTTATCATTGCGTCGATAACCTTCCTCTGAATTTTATCGGGTACAGCTCCCTGTATGAAATATTCAATGAATTAAATGTGAATTCTTTTACTAGAAAGCATAAAAGGATATCAAACATCTACTCGTAGATGCGAAAACCTATACTACTGCATAGAAAGAGAGAAAAGAACAATAGGTGACACAAAGTTCATTTGCTAAACACTGGATTGTGTCATGAAAATGAAACTATGTTTTTCATCTTCTTGAGGGAATTAAAATTAGAGCTTTGAAGGATGACATAATAAAGAAACAATGATATCAGACTATAATTCCAGAGAAAATTGAAAATGACTCAAAGTTTGAATTCAGTGGAAGGAAAAATACATCATAACCAAAGTTTAATGTGTTTAACCTCCAACCTCCCTTCCCTAACTGTAAATATTACAAAGCCTCTTTCACACATTAAAATCTAACCATTATTCAAAGAAAAAAAAAACTTTTTCCACAATATTACATCAAACACCAAAATTTAATCTTGATCTCAGACACATAGTTCTGAAAAGAAAGAAAATCTTCCCATGCTTTGCCTCTCATTGTCTCTCAAGAAAATGAAATGATTTTACAAAATCACCTCCCTGCCTAGAGAAGGAAGAATTAGAACCCTCTAATTCACTTGCTATTGTATATTTATCTTCTCCACATCATTCTCCATTCCTCTTCCCATCACTGATTCTTGGAAATCAATATTATTTTTAAATCATTCCAGTGGAAACTTTTCAATTTCTCTCAACTGAATCTTGGAACTGGCCTCTCTTGTTTAATCTTCCTTTCTCTTTTATAATAAATCCCGCAATTGTAATGTTTGACTCCTCATTAAACATTAGATAACAAATATAATGACGTATGTCATTAAACTTGTGATATAATAATATATAACCTTTCCTATTCCAAATAGAGGTTAGAGGCATGTGGAGACATATCCTGGTATAGTGTATAATATATTCATATTTTGAAATATGAATATGTAATATATTCATTTCTTATTAATTCTCAAGTAACCTTTGCAGTGAGATTCTTTTAATAGGAGACACCTATCAAATTACTCTTTAGGTCTTGATTAATAAATCCCATTGAAAAACCTCTATAACTAGTGAATTTACACCTCAAGATCTATAATTAGGAAACATAACACTCTTTGAATTTGTATGCACGAGCTGTCAAGGTGGCATTTTTTGGTAATGAGGCTTTATTATAATTCTGTGACTGTGATTGATAGTTTTGATAGTGATCTACTCTGTCGACTATAACTTGTGAACCAAGAATAATTTCAAAGATCGCTTCGATCAGGTAGTACGTAACTTACTTCTAAACAACATATCCAAAATTGATCCAAATCCAATAGTTCAATTGGAAGTTATGTCCCCCGCATTGAGACCCAATTTGGTTGTTTGCATTCTCTGAAACTATTATGCTAACTGAAATTGAATTATAAGCAATGACTGGATTTGAGTATTAAGTTGAACACAGATTCTTGACCATCCTAAATTAACCAATCTATATTTTTGAACCCATTTGAACTGTCGAACTACTTTGAACTACTTTGAACTTCAATTCGAAGTGGTTCAACAACTCCACACTTGAATTTTTTAAACCATGATCATATTGGGTGCTAACACATACTTCAACTAGACACCAATCTTTTTTACTAAGCCCATTTAGTCAAGCGTCCACTCATAAAATACCACAAAGATGGTCAAAAACCTCTAGTCCTCCACCAAAAATGACAAAATCTATAGCAACCTTTGATGTCTTTGCATTAGACTCCTGGGGTATGAAGAAAAGTGTGTCCCACACTTTGTTCCTTCATGAAAACAAGAATTCCACTTCATCTTCACCAAAGGCTTCCAATCCATTATAGAAAAAAGAACAAATCCATAAATTACCCACACCCACATCCATCCAAACACTAGAATTCTTTATATCACCACTAACCAATCAACATGTAACTTATCACCATAATCCATCTTAGAAACAAGAGAGACAAACTCTACATCCAAAGAAACAATAGGCATATCCACAACCAAATCCACACCAACAGAAATATGAAATCCATCACCAACACATGTCAAACTACCAACACCATTAATTTCATTGCTCAAAAAAAGATGCTCTACAACATGAAAATCATCACCCATAGTAACTTGATTGTCCATGACCATGTTCTCTACAATTTCCATGTTAGACTCAACCAAATGATTGTAAAAAAAAATCTCCATCCCAGCGTCAACAAGATTAGGAACCTCTACAACAAAACCACAAGTTTCTCTATAGGTTTTGCATCATACTCCAAAGACTGATCAACAAAACCAACCTCCACCTTGACCTTTCCATGCCCTCTTCATTCTTGAACAAGCCTCCTAACCATCCATAAAAATATTTTTTGGATCAGAATTCTTTAAATCTAGAAGCATACAACTTCCTATATTCCTCAACTCATTTAGAAAAAGAAACATCCACCTAAGTAATCACCTCATTTATCCTCATCTATAGCACATTATAGAGATCTATAATCGTCTTAGGGTCCAATCTTCTTGGGAGAATCTTCCAAGATCTTTGCAAACCCTCTACAAAAAATCTACAAGATCAACTAGAGCCAACCTTCACACAACTCAAAGTCCTAGTGCAAACTACCTCACATTCCACAATCTGTCCACATACTTGGGAACCAAGTTCTGAGAATCTCCAACCAAATCAAACCTTTAGTCTGATACCACCTAATGTAGTATAAGGTAGGAAAATCCCCAAAGGATATATTCTAGCCTCTAGTAAATAACCAGATAGTGGAAACACAACACAAGATATGAGATCTGATACCAAGCACAACTTTTTATTCATAAATCAAATAATTACATGTGATGTGTCGAGATGTAAGGCCTTCCTATTTATGGCCAAATACTAAGAAAGTAATAGTTCTACAAGATCCTTCAAGGTCCAACCCAAACCCTAGATAGTGCAGACCTATAGCACAACAACACTCCAGTAAAAACCTCTAGTGAGATCTAAACTTGTGCTCACAAAACTCCAAGCAATCTCCTTGTTTCCCAAAACCACAACTACTAGCTCTTCTCACAAATTTTCTCCTCTTAGCTACTCCATGTTGAATTGAATAATAATATAAGAATCCACAAGACTCTCTACTTATACCTAACTTAGCCACAAGTTAGCCTAAAAAGTTAAAAATAAAATAAACCCTAACATTATATAATACATAGTTGAACCACAAGTAGGCCTATAATATATATTCAATATGAATGCCTTAGTCAGATTATAACACCCATTTTATGTACCTAAGATAAAGATCCAAGGCCCAAATACATCCACATACATCACTAGATCAATCCACATTATGATTACTCGCTACATGCATTAAATGATCCAAGTTGACCAATCCCATCCATAAGAACTCCATACAATGCACCAAACTACTAATCATAAACAAACTCACCAAGAATCACTGAGAAACAATATGTACCAAGTAACATAGTATAAGATGAGAAATATATTATAAATAAAGAAACATAGTATATGCCAAGCTCCTTCAACAAATGAGTTGCTCAGTCAATATTGCAAATAGGAACCACCCCAATAATGACTAAACAACATCCCTTCCTTAATTGACTAACATACTTCAACTAAACACTAAGCTTCTCCATCGAGCCCATTTTATCACGCCTCTAATCAAGAAATACCATAGAGATGGCTGAGCACCTCCAATATTCTACAAAAAATGCCAAAATCTTTAGGAGCCTTAGATGCCCCTACATCACCCTATAAGGGTAGCTTCTCTTATATTGGTTATCTAGATAGTAGGAGTCATTTGCATCTATTTTTCTCTTTTCTAGTGGGTTATCTTATGGAGGTTTTGATTGTGTGTGTAAAGAGGTTTCTAGTGGTACGATGCTCTCTTTCCCTAATTTTAGTAGTTAGAGTATGAAATTCAATTGAATGTTCCTTTGTCTATTTTCTTCTTCTTTATTTTTCCTTTCTCTAGAACAAGGGGTTCTCTTTATTTTTGGTTTTGGATTTCCACCTAAATAAGTCTATTTTCAAAATTTAGTGTTTTGGGTTTTGGGCCTCAGTCCCCATCAATTGCATCTCTATTTAATTTTTTTTTGAATTCTCACATTGCGAATTTCTTTTTTCCTTTCATTTTGAATTGATGTTACTTTTTTTGTGTGTTCATACTATCTAATCCTAATTTATATAATGAGAACATCAACTAACTAGGTCTAGTCATAATAACATATATTCATTACTTTTGTATACTATTCTAGGAAGATAAACTTTCTTAGATGTATTTCCCAAATAGGTCCGACTTTGTTAAAATTGGTCTAGTATTAGAGAGTAAAAATTCTTAAATTGTTTTGAGGATGATTTCCCAAATTATTAAATATTTCTCTTTCTTTGTGATAAACTCCTAAAGGTTACCTTCGATAGAATGAAAATCTGAATTCTTAGTGACCCCACATCTTAAGGAAAAATAAATTGAGATGAAAAAGTCAACCATCAAATTATCATAGCTATAATAAAAGATGAAAAAGAAGAATTGAATGAGATAAATGGGAAAGTTATGATTAAAAAACCAATGCTCATAGTTCTAGTGCTCATAAGTTAGTAAGAATAAAAATTTCTTACAATGCTTCAAAAATAAAGAATAAATGAAGATTAATGAAAAAACACTTCCTTAAGATATGATGAGAGTTAACACAATGATAAATATACTCCTTAATTTATGAATTTGTTGTCGAATATAGCTAAGATTATTAGAAGAGGGACCTAACTTGCATAAAAAGATTAATAATATGAGGAAGAGAAAACATATATCAATAGACAAGAGAATAAATATTATAGAGAAGAAGAGAGAGAATGCAAAAAAAATGTTTATGGTCATAGAGAAGTGGTAGAAAATCAAATGTTGGAAACCATTAGAAAGGAAAGAATGATAAAAGGTAGAACTATAGAGATTTTCTCTTTCAAAATTAAGTTTAGAAATTATAGAAATAGGTTACAAATAATAAGGAGAGACTAGAATAGACTTACCAAAAGACATACAACAAAATTAAGCAAGGCCTTAATCTTATTACAAACAATACAATGATACATTTTGTTCTAGGTGCTATACAAGGAAATTCAAATATTAAAGTTAAGTAATAGTTCAAGGAAGCCAGTGAAGGAAAACATGAGGAATGAAATGAGACTAAAATGGAGGCTTCAGAGGATTCTTTGAGTTCCTTTAAACATTAATAAAACCTCATTAAATAATAATTTCTCTTAGATGAGCTTGTTATGTTATGTTTACTTTTCATTTGTTTATTTTGGTGTTTGTTTTGTTAAGATTGGCCTATGTGCCTATGTGGATCTAAAAAACTAATATAACGATTGTCTTGTAGTTTTTTAGTTTAGTCTAAACTTTGGTGTTCTAATTTTGTGAATGCCTATGAGACTTGTTTAGCTCTCTATTTTAAATTATAGATTCTACATCAAGACCCTTCCCTACTTGACAATTGAAAATTATTTAAACATAGTGCACATAGCTATTTTGATTAATATTGATATCAATATTATATATTATATATTATATAACACTTGTCATTCTACCTCCAAAACAAAAAGGCATGCATGGTTCATTATTATCTCTAAGTATATCCCTTCTTTAAATATGATAATTTTTAATCAACTTGCATGTCAATATATTCAAATGAGGTTTAGAGGACACAATATTTAAGTACAAACTATAAAAAGAATAACTACTATTGATAAGTACTTGAATTTATATATAATATTAATAGTAGTACAAAAACAATTAGCATTGTACCAACTTCATTCATTTCAAGCTACTACACCTAAATAGCATATATCAAGATATTAATTATGCTTGTAATATTATAGAAGACAAATATAATGTATATCATATGTATTATTGTATCTTATATATTGTAAAATGCAAACACTAGAAGTTCAATTCATTGTTACAAAAGTTTCATACTTAAGTTGTTTATTTCAAACTTCAAAAACTACTTAATAGTAACACATTACTTTAAAAAATTGGTTTCATGAAAGCACAAATGCGAGAGACGCAAGAATGAATATGAATATCATAGAGGCTCACAAAAATGCATTTGGAAAATATATGAAAATATATGGCTGCACTGACATGAAGGCTCGTAGCAACCGACATATTTAAAACAAAAAAAACAAAAAACAAAATAAAAAACTGATTATACAAATAGAATCATAAAGTCTTTGATTGAAATGCATTTAGTTTAGAGCAGATGTCAAATCCAAGAAGAACACTGAGGAGCCATACAATTCTCTTTGAACAAATGGACAAGAAAAAAATTGATTGCAAAAAATTCCAAATTAGCACTCAAGACACAACAATGTGTAGGGGATTCATTATTTTCAGAAAGATATTATAAAATTCACTATGGTTACAGTAGACAACTTATATGGATCCATTTGTTGATGGCTTTCATTAATTGGAGTTAAGGTGACTGAAAGAGATGGCACTGACATCATCATTTTATGGAAAGAAATTCACAGTGGACCTTTTTTTGCAATGAACATTTTATTTGGTTGTAATTTAACCAAGTCGCGATTGAGGATAGGGTAGTGAATGTACAATTTATCATGTATAGGGTTATGTCAAAGATTATTAATGATAAGACTTCAATCTCTTGTTTAATGAATAGTTTTTAGCTTTCTAACTTTTGTCGTGATCTTTTTTTATTGTTTTTTGAATATGTAACTTTATTATTATTTTAAGAAACTATTCATAAAAATATATATTACTTTAATATTTTAATTAATAGAAAAAAAACTATTCAAAAAAATAAAATAAAAAATACTACATTGAAAAATTACTTCCACAACTAAAACTCTAAACAGTATAAAAAAACTTTTGTCAACTGAATCCATCTGCTTTCCATTGTTTGCGCCGTGGGTTTATTTGTCAATGGCATAAGGCATAGCCATGTTCTTCATTGAAGTTCTTAAACTGTAGCACCTGTTCAGTGTGTTGTCAATCGCAGCATCAATAGAGACATATTTGTTTACGAACGTATATTAATGTGATTGTCAATGAAATTTATAATGGGTATGTGTTTCCTAGCGAGTGCACAATTATAATATGATAATGTGGGGCTCTTGCAAAGAAACTTATCTTTCTTTCTTCCACACATCACATTTATTGGAAAGTAAGGACCGATTTGATAGAAGGTCAATATTATGAGGCAATACTTTCTGACTCTATTTGGGAGAATTAAACTTTTGATGCATCAGAAATCTTGGTTACTATAGATTCAACTCAAAATATTGATTCTTAATTTTGGAGGTTACTGAAACTCGACCCTATTCATTTGTTAAGCTTGGTTAGACCGTCCATTTTTACTGCAGGTTCCACAAATAGTGTGAAATTGACTCGATGCTAATTCAATAAAAGGACTATGGGATTCATGCATGTCCATGACGCTATTAGTATTCATCTAGATGTCTCATGGAGCATAGGTGATAATCTATTGAAAATGCTACCATATAAGCATATGCATGAACGTGCTTTACCCACTCAAGACCATTTCTGCTGAAGTTCATGACATGCATGTTATATGAGATCTTTTGTGAGAACTTGTGCTAATGAAAAAGAATAGTTGTTGTCTGTATCTTGCGCGGAAATGTGTTCCCTAAAAGAGGGAGAAACATAGAGAGGGAGAAAAAGGTCAACCATGTTCCAAGGCAGGAATCTTATAGATTGAAAATGTATATTTTAAAACATACAATAATATAATATATTTATTTG
This sequence comes from Cupressus sempervirens, assembly GCA_028749045.1. Classification (NCBI taxonomy): domain Eukaryota; kingdom Viridiplantae; phylum Streptophyta; class Pinopsida; order Cupressales; family Cupressaceae; genus Cupressus; species Cupressus sempervirens. The sequence continues at coordinate 26,179,645 of CM053785.1, read as the reverse complement.
TCTTAATTAAGTTACCATTCTATTTGAGTTAGAATAAGTAATTAATGAATATAAAAATGAAATATATTAATAAGGATAAATTTTGATGACTATGACATATGTACAAGATGGTTCATATGTTTGAGATTTTATTTAGTAGAAAACAGTGTATGGCCAGTTAACTCAGTAGAACACCAAGATAAAATGAGTATTATAATGTTTGTTTGAGGGTCATTGTCAAGGAATTGCATTGCTTCTTAAAATTGCAAGCTAAAACACACTAGCTTAGGGTAAGATAGTATATAGGCAGGAAATGGAAGCAAACAATTTGTTAATATAAACTAGATTAGATGAGTTCATTGGTTAAACATATTCACCCTAAGTCATTCAATATAAGAGAAATAAGGGCTTCCAAACATAACTCTCAATGTAAGCCAAGTTGGATTAGCAAAATCCATGTGAGATAAAGGGATGTCAATACTAAGCCCAAATTATATCAAGAAAGTACATAAGCATGTTCGCTTTCATGCAATGTTTATTCACCTTATATTAATAATGTGAAAGTAAATTTATTAGATTGAATAGACTAGATTGATTGAGATTGCAAGAAGCATAAATTTTGACTAAGCACATAGAAGAACATATCTAAAATGTCAAAGTATGAGCTATAGAAAAATGCACTTCTCAAGAGGGGAAAATAGATGGATAGAGGATAATGTTGATTTTCTACAACCAATAGTGCTTGAAATCTAAAATACTAGACTACCTAGATTTGTTGATCTGGCCAAGAGTTTTTTCGCTCTGCTAGGGTTTTCTTGCTTAATGCGAACTTGCAATTTTTTTTGTGTACGACCTTTCGCTTGCACTCCCCTTCTATTGGCACTTGTCATACCGCATTTACTGCAGGAGCTTTAGGTTAGGATATAATGGCTCCGGCCAGCGGTGAACCAGTTGTTTCTGGTGTTCACACTACTGCTTCGGACTGCCATGGCGCCGCCACCGAACAAATGCCTGCGCAAGTTTGTCCCGAAGGTTTTCCACAAGGTAAGCCTGATATTGTCCTTCCTTTCCAAGAATTTCATGCCGCATGTGATTGGTTAGAACAATGTACCTTGATAGGGTATTTTGTTGGTAGGACCCCCCCTGAAGCTATGCTCAGAGAATGGGTTAACAAAAGCTGGACCCCTCATGGCGTCCGCCTTGACACTGTGTAAAACCTTACCAAAGGTTTTTTTTTATTTCACTTCGCTAACCCATCGCAAGTTGACACGGTTTTTACCAACGGCCCTTGGGCTATGCGTTCCTCTCTGCTTGTTTTTCAAAAATGGTCTCGAGACTTCTCTATCTCGGACGATAAAAAGCTTAGGGTTCTTGTTTGGGTTGAATTCCCAGGTCTACCCTTGCCCTGCTGGCCTTTTATTGAGTCTATTGCCCAAGCCCTTGGAAAAGTTGTTACCAAGGAGCTAGAAAATTTTTTTAATGCTTGCCCTCAGCAGCGTGTTTGCATTGAAGTTGATCTTTCTAAAGATCTCAAGGATTCAATGGAAATCCAGATTGGCGCTCAAACCTTCACACAGAAGGTGCTTTACTTGAACCTACCTAACACCTGTTATAGGTGCCAGTCTATGGAACACAAGATCAGGGACTGCCCTTTGGCCACGCCTAGGGTCAAACCCCAGCCTAAAGTGATGCCTGTCAAGCAAGTCAAAGGAAAAAAAGAAGAATGGGTTATTATTGGGCACAAAGGCAAGCCTGCCTTGAATCCTTTGGCCCCCAAGCCATCCTATGCGGCCATAACCATGATTCCTCCTGCTTCCATCAAAGTATCAGTGCCTGCTAGCGTGGAGACACCAGCGGCTTCTATTACACCAGTTTCGGTTTCGCAGGTTTCAAACCTTGCTGGCTCGCAGGGGATTAAGGCAGCCGCCAGGACCTTGTCCTTGGCTGGGGCTCATTCTCCTCTTACAGTCTCTTCCATAGTACCACCAGCAACAAGGCGTTCTCGCAGTCCTCCTAGACGTGCAGAGATATCAGGGGTCAAACGGCAGGCTATAAGTCCAGAGGATTTCCCGTCTAACTTTCACCCAGTTTCTCCCTTTTTGTAGAATAGTTACTCCTCTCTCGAGGACGAGGATGATATGGAAGAGTTTTCATGAACTTCCTCTCTTGGAATGTTCGAGGTCTTACAAACCTCCCCAAAAAATTCTATGTCCGGGATACCCATCATAGACTTGGGAATTTAGATTTTCTTTGCCTGCAAGAAGTTAAGATTTCTGGTTTCATGCTTTCTACTGCATGCCGCGTCATTTGGCAGGATAGCATCATGTTTTCTTCTCAGCATGAAGCTGGCCGAGGTGGTGTAGTTACTCTCCTGTCACCTCGCCTTCATTCTGCTATTATTTCGCACAGTTCTAACCCCACACACCATATTATTTGGCTTTTTCTTTCCATCAACAATCATTCTTTTGGAGTCATTAATGTTTATGCCTCCAATGATGTTGTGGAAAGGGTGAAAATGTGGGTTTGGCTTGCTGACAACCTGCCGCCAGCTACTTGGGTCCTATGTGGGGACTTCAATATGGTTGAAGTGGCCTCTAAAAAAGATGGCATTCTACCTTTCCGTTGGACAGCTAGGGAAAGACAAGCTTGGTTTCACATGTGTCATAAATTGGGCCTCTTTGATCCCAATACTAGCCATCATCATGATAATGGGGCTTGGCACACTTGGTCCAATTTTTGAGCCGATCCTGACCGCATATTGAAACGTCTTCATCGTGCTATGATCTCGGCGCAATCTTTTTTTTATTTTTCTAAAGATCGTGATGTACCTGTCATTCCCCTGACAGATGTGACGTTGTCAGACCACTATCCCATTTATTTTGGCATTTCTTGGCAAACAGCTGTCCCCAAAGTGGTTAAGTCTCAATTCTTCCTCAACATGTCTGTGCTATTGCATGCCTCCACTATCTCCCGCATACAACGTGTCTGGAATTTGGAAACACATCCACATTCCCATCAAGGTTGGATTCAATGGTGGAATGATGCCATTACCAGAACGGCTCATTTTTTGCACATCTATGGGCGTCAGCTGGCAATTTTCAAAAAATGATCTTATGAAGCCAACACCCTTGCCCTCAAAAAAGCCTCTGAAGCGCTCACCTTCAACCCTTTTGATGTGGATCTGCAACTTCAACTTTCCAAGCTTCACCATAAAAAGAAAATTGCTGATAACTATGCTACCCGAGGAGCTCAAATCAAAGCCCATCTCCACTAGTTGGAGGTTGGCGACAAAGCCCTGAAGGAGTTCTTCCAGGCTCTCCGAGCCCGTCATACCAATATTGGGATTAAAAAGATAAAATAGGGAAGTGATGTTCTTTCCAATCTGCCAGACATCCTGCAAGCTTTTGTTCTTCACTATGAGAACATTTTTGCTTCACAAGGCCATTCGGTTGCTCAGGAGGAGGCTCTTAGAAAGTGTATTTCTGTTACTCCAAACCGCCTCGCGATTGAGCAACTTCTTTCCCTTCGAGACCTTAAAGAGGAATCTTACTCCATGGCGGATGAGAAATCCCTTGGGTGTGATGGATTTGCCTCTGAATTTTACAAACATCTTTGGGAGAAAATTGGTCCTGATCTGCACAAAGTCTATCTTGAAGCATACCATTCTAAAAGCTTAGGAGCGATCATAAATAAAGGAAATATTAAATGCATAGCTAAAGCTGGTGATCCTGAGGACATCTGCAACTGGAGGCCCATTACCCTCCTCAATGTGTCTTATAAGATCATTGCTAAGGCGCTCTCTCTCAAAATCCACCATATGCTTCCTCTAATTGTGCGGCCTGAACAAACTGGCTTAATCAAATCTAGGTATATTCTTGACAACATCATTGTTGTCTGGGAAGGTATGGAAGGGGCCTGTAAGTCCAAGCAGTAGGCTATCTTTTTAAAGATAGATTTTGCTAAAGCCTATGATCGCATTGAATGGCCTTTCATTTTGGCTATGCTTCAGGCTCTAGGTTTTGGTCCCAATTTCCTTCAGTTCGTGGAGATGCTCTTTGGTGACGCTAATGCTTGCATCACCATCAATAATTCACTATCTAAAGCTTTTGGACTTTTTCATTCAATCAAACAAGGTTGTCCGTTAGCTCTTGCGCTTTATGTCCTTACTGCCGAAGGCTTTGGTTATTTACTTGCTCACTCTGTGTCTTATGGGCTGGTCCGTGGCATTTCCTTGCCTGATTCTTCCTCCCAGTTAGTCAATGGTCATTTTGCTGATGATTCTTTTCTCACTCTTCTTGAAGACGAAGAAAACATCAAAAATGTGTTAGATTGTCTTGACACTTTTTGTCAAGCCTCTGGCTCTGCCATTCAATGGCATAAAATGCTCTGTTACCGACAGTCTTTTTTGCTAGCTCCACCTTGGCTCAGCCAATTCCAATGGAAATGGGTTACTCAAGGAGAAATTTTCTACTTTCTTGGCATTCCCTTTGCTTTCTAGGCTTCCCCTGTGGAACTTTGGAATGTTGTGCTTACAAAGATTACCAAAAAGCTTGATTATTGGATCACTAAGCCGCTTTCTCTTGCTGGTAAATTCCAGATTTGTTCTAAGATTTTGGCTGCCACCCATGTGTTTTATTCTTCTTGTTGGGCTCCCTCCAAAGCTTCATACCTCAAATTAGAATGTTTGCTCACAGATTTTCTTTGGGCCTCTGGTTCTGACCATCATGGTTTTCATAGAGTTGCTTGGGATTTTTATTGTCTCCTAAGGGAATCTGGGGGTCTCGGCCTACTTTCTACTCAGAAGCAGGGCCTTGCCCTCTGTGCTAAATGGATTATCAGAGCTATTTCTAGAGATGAAGCCTAGAAAATTCTTGTCAGACATTGCATCTCTTCAGGCTTCCCTACTAACAGACCGGCCTGGAAGGGAATTGGTTTTCAGACCCTTCTCACTATGCGAGAACTAGTGGTCATACAGGGCTCTTTCATTATAAAGAGCATCTTGAAAGCCTGGGAAGCTGTTAAACCTTGGCTTCGTTGGGCTGGTAATGAGTTCTGCAATGGGCTGTCCTTAAATCAGTAGAACATTTGGTGGCCTCCCCTATTTGCCTTCCAGGGTATTCCTCTTGCCAAGACTCAAGGTGCTAGTGCTCTGTGTTTCTATAAATGTGGCATTCGCACTACTAAGGATATTTTTTCAAGAGTCACCATGAATTTTAGGTCTTGGGAGGATATGCAAGTTCAATACCCCCTTGTTTGTGCCGATCGTCAGACTTATGAGCTTCTGTTGTCTTCCATCCCTATGCACTTACTTCATAAAGTGGGGATTTAGTCTGTTCGACCTCGGTGGTATGATTGGAAGTGGTTTCCTGCCACTCCATTTACCAATTATAAGCCCAATATGGGATATAGATGGCTTTTGCCCCACCTTTAGATGGTGGACAAGCTTAATCAATGGTGGCATTTGCATTCTTCGCTTTCTTAATGGAGAAAACAATTTGACACCATTTGGAGTGCCATTATAGAACCTAAGATTGCTCACTTTGCTTGGCGCCTTGCTTTCCAAGGTCTTCCCCTAGGGCCTCAGCTCAAGCACATTGGGGTTCCTGACCCCAGATGCCCCTTCTGTGGCCAACCTGAGTGCTTTTTGCATATTTTTTGGTTTTGCAAACGTGCTCAGAATTATTGGCACTAGATCCATGATTTTTTCAAGCCTTTCAAGCCCGAACCTTTTTCATGGCACATGATCCTTCTAGGTGATTCCCCCATATTTCCTCGAAAGTTTTCCTAGATTTGGCATACCTTCAGGATGGAAATTTTGTTTTCTCTATGGAAAGATAGGAATGCAATTTTATTCACTCACATTTTTTTAGATCTTAACATTGCAATGTACACTAAGGCATGCATTTGTAACAATGTCATTATGTAGATATAGGTGGAAGCTAATAAAGTTGCACTGGAGGTTGCCCACTTACAAGAATTGTTAAACCACTGGGGCAATGCTCCTTGTCCCATTTCCAGAGTGCCTTCGGATGCCTCAGCTGATGCTTCCTCATCCCGCGGTCGCCGTTCTAGATGCCAGTCCTCTAGCCGCCATTCGCACACACCGCGCTCCCAGGGTCCCCGCCATCACTCTCCCAGCGGTGGTCATGGTGGTTGGAGGTGCCACTCTGCTTCCCCACCATGTGGTGGTTCTGGCTGGTCCCCGGCTCCCCCCCTAGGTGGGTTTGGGGCTAGTCTCCGGCTCCTCCCCCTAGACAGGCGCACTCTGGCAAGTTTCCCCAGCTGGCCTTGGTAATTTCTCCTCCGCGGCCAGACAAGAAGGATGCGGAGACTACAACTAGCCCAGATCCTGCAGATGCTGCTGACGGCTAGACTGTTCCTAGTCCACCTCACAATCCCACTAATGCATGGGGATTTCCGGATAAAGATGATCCTCCTCCCTCTGCTAGTACTGCCTTGGCAGCATGAGGTTGTTCTAAATATTTTTTTTGATGAATAGTTTATAGTTGTTGGCTGCGGCCATGTTGTTTGCTCCGACTTCAGCCGATTGAACTCATTCGCGGGGTGATCCTGTATCCCCCAGCCCTTTTTTGTGAATTGTAATCTTAGTATATTTTATTGATTGAAAAGGACTATTCATCAAAAAAATCTAAAATACTCGATGAGATCAAATGAAAAATGTGAAAATATCAACTAGCTCGGTCTCTTTTTTTTGCCCTAAGTACAAGTCAACTTAAAGTATAGGTTGACTTTTTGGGCATAGGTTGACCTGTACCTATCTCTAGAAACTCAATGAATTTAGAAACTATTCTAAAAAGGATATCCATATTTGTATTTGAAACTTTAACCCTGAATCTATAAATAAGAGAAAAATGGTTTTGTTTGTAAGGGGAGGGCTTGCACTAGTCAAGCCTTATGTGAGGAATTATCTTTAAAATGAAATGGAATATACATTATTTAATGAAGAAAGATAAACTGTAAATAATTTTCTTTACTTGATGAAACCCTTTTTGATAAGTATTTTGTAATGCTTGAATATTTTTTATGTTGAATCTTCAATGAAGGATGTAGGAAATCTCCACAAATGCAATGGATTTTAATTAATACCAAATTATGAAGTAATGGATGTAAGTGTATACAAAGAAATGAGAAGAAGAGAGGCAAGATTGTGTAGATCTCATTTCTTGATGGCTAACAATGAGTGCTAGATTTTGAAGAGAAACTACTCACATTGAATCCTTGGAACTTTGAGTGGAGATTGATAAATTCTTGAAGGATGCTTGATGAATGTCTCGAGTGGTCTACTTTGATGTAAGTGTTATTATGGTTTACTTTTATGGTGAAAATGATATGCCCAAACTCCTTTAAATAGTTATTTTTAGGCTCAAAAAAAAGAAAGACAACTAGAATGCCAAATGAAATAAACTAAATATATGGGGCAATTCTCATCTCAAAACCAAAAATAACCTAGGTATACCAGCATAGGTCAATTGGATCAACCTATACTTGGGTTATCCCACTAACATATAATCCTCAAGCCTTAGGAACTATGCAAAAAAAAATGAGAAAAGGATAAAAGAGTGGAGAATAAATATTTGAGTGCAAATACATTCATTATCATGACTAAGGAGACAAAGAACGTACCAATCCTCCAAATGAATTGAGTATTTTTCAACTCTAAAATCATAAAAAGTGAGATGTAACTAGAGAGAGAGAGAGAGAGGTCGGCTCACCCAATAATGTTTGTGTTTCTTATTATGGACTACACCAAGAGAATAAGATTTGATTGTGTAGTGAATTTTTGTGCTTGGTAGTCAATCACATTAAAAATAAAAAGCTAGGATCAAATGGTTTAACAGGGTTGTATTTTTATCCTAAAAGTTTCAATGGCATAAACAAAGATAAATGGTGATGCTAACACTTATTGCACCAAATTGTTGCCATTGATTAAAAACTAGTAAAGAGGAAGAAGAAATGTGCATACCATCTCATGACCACCAATAGACATCTACGCCAACCAGATTGAGGGTAAAGATGAGTAGAATGAAATTAAAATGGACATAGTTGCCACGATGAGTCACCAGAAAGACATGGTCTACACCATGATGTGACTGAAGTTTAGATGGAACAATGGAAAGAAGGAAGGATAGAGAGGCTATACCTAGGCCTATTATAGGATTGATAGGATTAGTAGTCTAGACCCTACAAAGTAGGTATCATGGTTTTTTCATTAATATCTTGGAAATGTGATACAAGTTTTGAATGCATTGACTTTGGCCAGGATATTTTTCGAGTTTCAACATCTAGAGGATTGAAGATGCATATATAGTTTGAAAATTTTATTAGTAAAAAAAAAGTGGATAAGCAAATATGAGTTGAAATATAACAGAGAGGTTGGATTGAAAGAAGTGTTACATAGAAGCAAAATGAATTGGAACAAACAAGCTAATGTAGACTGGTACACTACACACATGACATAATATAAAAGAAAAGAGGTGATACAAAAGATATTACGGAGGAAGCCACCATAGCTAGAAAAGATTTAAGTATCTATTGTAGCATGAATTCTTATGATACTACTTTGGGGGAGTATTCTAAGCATTGGAGAGTATTGATATGTTGCATTCATGAATGTGCTTGTCATTGATTTCAACATAACATGGTTTCTATAAAGACTAGCTGAGTAGCAGATAGAGATCTTAATGGTATGGACTATGGTTTGATTATTTGGTAATGTGTAGTTATGGACATGATCAACATAGTGTCCTGATGATGTGGTTAAGTGCACAGAGTCTAAGTCAAAGATGTACAAAAGTTGTACCTAATTTATATAGAGCAATTCAGAGATAGTATTGGGAAAGCAGTTCCTAATGTTTATTCACTTAATTACAATTGAGATGCAATAAGATGTGTAGTCTAATAGTGATAGAGGACATTCTATTGATGACATTAGTGAGTGCGCAAGCCTTAGTATCGCACGTGTGAAGTTTCGTATAGACTGTGAGCCGATAGTTCTATTGTAATTGTAATTAATTAATTATCTTATTATAATTAATTGGAAAAGCCTCAAAGTTGACTCAAGGAATTATTATAAGATATGGTATAAAGGAAATATGTTTTCCTTATTTGTAAAGTGAGCATGAAGTGTGGAAAATCTATTGAAGTGCGAAGTGTGAAAAGGAGCAAAGTGCTTAGTAAATGTGTGTAAGTGATCCAAGGGATTATTGGATGTGAGTGTTGTGATCTAGTTACAAGATCAAAAGGAGAAAAGGTATGGTTGCCAAGATAGAGAAAGAGGAAGGAAATACATTTCATTTCTATTATTCTACAGGGAATAATAGATAGATCATTTGGACAGTAGGTTCATTGGTCTTGCCTTCAAAGTTGTTTGGGTAGTGGGTCCAGCTATCTTCTACAACTTCTAACAAGGTTGGAATCTCCTAACAAGGTCCATCCTCTAACAAGTAATATTTATATTAGTACATCATCTTGTGGGCACCATCCCCAATGGGGTTTTCCCTTTGATCAAGAGTATCCCTAGTTAACATATATGGGGTTATTATGTATGAGTATCTTGTTGTGGTTTCAGTTTATATTACTCATATGGCTAAGTTATTTTAAGGTTGATAATTGTGATAATAGTTGGATAATTGATTCACCCTCCCCCCCCCCCCCCATTAGTTATATCAATGGACTATATATTCTAACAATTGAATCAGGTCCTTGAAATATAAGATTAACAAATATCTAGAAAGATTTGGTAGGCGTGTGTAGTTGGGTACTTGGAAATATAGAATTTGGAACACTGGTACAACAATGATTTTCACAAAAGGATACGACCTGTGAAAGTGTGCAGATTAATTTGTCAAGATTTGAAAATTAGCACACTTGAAGTATTTTCAGTCTAGAACATAGTGGTATAATAGTTTTTCCCCATCTATCATAGTTTCAAAGTTATAGATCTTGAATAGGGCAACCAATCAATCTACACATTTGGTTATTTGTAAAGATTTAGAATTTTCATTTGGAATCACATTTGAAAACTAGTCAAATGGATTCATCATAGGCTCAACTTTGGAACATAGTGTATCTCTGACTCGTAGAATGCAGTGGAAAAAGAAATAATCACTTGAGTCAACTAGGTCAAAGTTATAAGTGGTCAAAGTAGACTACTAATAAACTGCCAGAAAGGGTAACTTGGCAATTTTAGTTTTTTGCAAATGGGATCATCTTGGAAAACTCATCAAACGGATTCATCAGACCTTGAAAATGAAAATATATGATGTCATTTAATATTGCATCATAATAGTATGACCATTTCTTCATGATGTTTAAGGGGTCTCTAGTTATTCACTATCAAACAAGGCTTCCCAAAATTATGAACAATATGCATCAGCATCATAGCAATGAATTACCAACTTTGAGTGATTCAAAAACCTTGTTAAAACATAGGTTGTCTTATATGCACACTAGACACTCTCAAAGTGGTGAGTCGTGAAATGTTACTGGGTGCAATATATTAAATTGCAAACTAGGCATCCGATCATTGTTTGACACTTAAGTAAAAATACATATTTGACAAATACTCAAAATGACACTTCCCAGAATGATGTGTAAGAGCAATTTATTATTATGAAACACATACATGTACTTAATGAAAGATGTTAAACACATGAAATACATCATAGGCCTCAAAATTTTGACCAGGTAAACATGGATGGAAAGCTCTTATATGGGCTTGATTAGACTCAATTCGCAAATAAGATACTCAAAATCAATGCTTCAATTTTGAGTCCCACACTAGTAGAGTCACCATTTTGAGTCCCACACTAGTAGAGTTGTCATTTTGCACCACCATTTTGATTCCCACACTAGTTATTGACCCTCAGAGTAGCTCACTTCAAATTTTCATACAACCATGTTAGAAATAATAAATTGCACTCAGTTTTGGCTTTGAAAATAGGCTGAACTAACACTTGGAGAAACAAGATCTACAACATTGATTCATCGTCATGTGGAGAATATAAGTTTGTGATTCAGGCTCATGATGAATATCTAGGCAGATTTGGCAGGTGTCTGAAGTTGGGTACTTGGAAATACATAACTAGGAACACTAGTGGAATAGTGATTTTTCACAAATGAAAATGACCTAGAAAAGTGTGTAGATGAATTCGTCAAGATTTTTTTGGCTCATATTTTAACAAATATTTCAACTACCAAGTAGCCATGAAAAATTTGCATCTAAGGGCATCTATCTGCAATGATGGACACAAATTGTCTAGAATCGAAGCCAACTATAAGGTTGAACTCCTTCTTCACTTCAAACTCTACAAAACCTAGGAAGGTAGACCTCAGCTTCATCTATGTGGTACCAATTCCTAAAACATAAATCTGAATATGTATTAAGGAGATGAAAACCCAAAAAAACTTCTATGCTCATGTAATGACAAAGACATGAAATAGATAATAACATGATCTATGATATTCATAAGCTAAGTGTGGGTATCCTTTTAAGCACCACAACATGAAAGGGAAAATGATTTTGGTTAATCAATTCATTTCAACATAACCCACATATGAAACAACAATATACTACAAGATCCTATGACTGATTAGTTCCCTATCCATTGGGTATTCTACAAATCACAACATACATTAGGTATTATATTTTTCCCTTCACTTTGTGAATCAGGTGTCTATGTTCAAAACTGAATCCCATACTCATACCATCCTTCTCATAAAATCTGCAACCCTACCAAGATAGACCTTGAAAGGATTAAAATACTATCATCCTTCTCATAAGTTGTATTGTCTCTATTGTTTTGTACCTTTTCTTGTGCCTTCTTACAAGTCAGATAATTTATCTTTGTGTAGCCATCCTTACCAAAAAGCCAACATTCTATATTTTGTCTCTTGATTTTTATAGATATTACCAAATTCAGATCTTCTTCAATTATGATTATTTACTTTATTATAAATTTTTCCCCTATTCTCAGGGATGACCATGATTAGATCATCACAAGATGAAAGCTCTTTGGTTCTCCTTCTCATATCTTCTCTTAGAAGAGTGGAATCAACATTATCTAAGACCAATTTACTTTTTTGCAAAACTAATGTACTAATTGTTGTCACAATGTCATCCCAATCACTAGGTAGTGAAATAAGAGAACATAGTTTTCTCATCATCTTGTGTAAATCCTATTAAATTTTATTAGCAAACAAGAGTGTTAAAATTGTTGATTTAATTAGAAATAATCTCTCCTTCTATTATCTTAAATTTATATAAACTCTTCATGGTGAAAATTGTATTTGTAGCGGATGTCATTGCATACATGGTCTTAAATTTATCCCATACTACCTTATGGTTTTCTTATTTCAGACATTGAAGAGGACATTATTTCATAGTGAAAGAAATTTTTATGTCTTTTCCTTCTTGACTTCAATTTCCTAGTCTTCATATTACATTGAAGTTGGGTTCTTTATCTTCATTTCTAGTGCAAGAGAAAGATCTTTCTTTATTAACAAGGACTCCATCTACACCTTCCAAACAAAAAATTTTGGTCTACAAATTTCTCTACTCTTGCATCATCCATTGTTCTAAAAATTCTTTATCAATTTCCAACTAGCTTGACCTAAAATTTGATATAATTTGAAGAGGAAGTAAATTGAAAGTAAAAATATCAGATAAAAGATAAAAGATAATAGATAATTAACAAGTAAAAGTACACTAGCATTTATCATGATTTGAAAATATGCCTACTTCAATGCTCAAGAGCAAAGGAGTCCTTAATATTATTAGTAGTTGTTCTAGGCATACATGGAATAAAAAATACAATACAAATAATGATCCATTGACTAGTATTTAAAACTGCATATAAGGCATTTTGCTAGAAGGTCAATAGCCTGCTAGTGGAAACTAGTAGTTGGGATTTAGATAATAAAAGATAATTGCTAGATTTGATAGTGAACTATTTTTTCCTTAAAAAAAATCATGTATAAACAAAACACACATCACATGATGTGGAAAAACTTGTGATTGTGTTATATACAACCTTTACATAAAGATTGATGTAGAAAAGTATGATAGTGCACTTTTATTGACTATTAGAATAAACAAGGATGTATTATTATTATTATTTTTTGTTTTTGTTGTTGTTACAAGAGCAACAACAACAATATAGTGAGTTTTGGAAATCAAGATTCTCGCTCCTCCCCTGAAGACTCTTGCTCAAGCTTTGGCATCTACTACTATGGCTTCTATGAAGGCTCAAAACCCTTCCATTTAGATTGTTGCTCACAACCTAGCCACTCCTACCATCACTACTCAGGCTTTCACCCTTGGTGTCACTGATTTCCTTCGCCCTCTAGTTGCTACTTCTGCAGCTCGGGTTGTTGGTCTTGCACTTGTTGCTGTGGTTGTTCTTGTTGTGAATGCTTCTCATGTTAGATATTCTCTATAATATGCAGATGTGGCTACATATGAGGTAGATATTATTGCTCCTATAAGAAAGGGGCTCCATTCAGTTGTGCCTTCTGTTAGTCAATTGGCTAAGCCTATTCCTGTAAGTAATTCACTTGTGCTTCATCCTGAACAAGATATTGTTGATGGCATCAATACATATGTGGTGAATTACTCTTCTACGGCTACTATTTTTTATTTTAGGGGTTTTGGCCCTCTCTTTTAGATTTGCATGCTTGAATTTCCTAAAATCGGGAATCAATCATTTTGGATATAGAGCAGATTTACCATATGGCAAGGGGTTTTTTCATTATGAAATTTGCTAATGCTGATGACAAAAATTTCATCCTATGTCATGATTTTTCTTGGGAGGAAAGGTTTCCCTTGATGGCCAAACCCAGGTACCCAACATTTAATTTGACTATTGAAACCTTTAATAAGATGTCTCTTTGGGTGTGGTTGTTGAATCTTCCCCTTTACTTTTGGCAAGATTCTATCTTGGAGGTTGTGGGGGATGTCATTAGGGATTTCATATTGGTTGAGGTGGTTTCTTCCAATGTCTATAGGAAAACATATGCTTGAATCTTGTGGAGATGGATGTCTCCAAAGGGCTCCCAACATTATTGAAGTTGGCTTCTACAAATGGTTCTTGGATTTAGCTTCTTGATTATGATGTTATTCCTTTCAGATGTAGGAAATGTCATAAGACCAGCCATCTTGCTATCCAATGCTCCTCTAATTAGGTTAGATTGAAGAAATCACCTTCTTGGTGGTTGGGGGTTTCAGATGATCACTAATGGTTTAGAAAGTATCCACAGATGTAGATGGGTCACATACCTCTTCTCATACTAACACTATGGTTGAGGATTTTTTTGTTGTTTTCGATGGTTTGAATGATGTCCCTACAATGGATTTGAATCAGAATATTGTTTCTGACCCATCACCTGCTGCTATTTCTATTGATTTGATTGTTTTCCCTTTGGCGACTTTGAGTCAGAATGTTTCAATGTTATCCCTTTTTATATTACTCTCTTTCCAGAACACTATTGTTGGTGCTTCTCCTACTGCAAGCTTTTTAGGGGTTAGTGGGGATTGCCAGAAGGTTACTGGGAAGGTAGAGGATGGTTGGACATCAATTAAAGGAAAAAAAAAAAAAAAGACAAATCCTCCAAACTTTCATTTGATATGTCTTTACGTTCACAAAAGACATGACCTTAAATTTATCCCATACTACCTTTATGGTTTTCTTATTTCGGACATTGAAGAGGACATTATTTCATAGTGAAATAAATTTTTATGTCTTTTCCTTCTTGACTTCAATTTCCTAGTCTTCATATTATATTGAAGTTGGGTTCTTTATCTTCATTTCTAGTGCAAGAGAAAGATCTTTCTTAATTGACAAGGACTCCATCTACACCTTCCAAACAAAAAAATTTGGTCTACAAATTTCTCTACTCTTGCATCATCCATTGTTCTGAAAATTCTTTATCAATTACCAACTAGCTTGACCTAAGCTTTGATATAATTTGAAGAGGAAGTAAATTGAAAGTAAAAATATTAGATAAAAGATAAAAGATAATAGATAATTAACAAGTAAAAGTACACTAGCATTTATCTTGATTTGAAAATATGCCTACTTCAATGCTCAAGAGCAGAGGAGTCATTTATATTATTAGTAGTTGTTCTAGGCATACATGGAATAAAAAATACAATACAAATAATGATCCATTGACTAGTATTTAAAACTGCACATAAGGCATTTTGCTAGAAGGTCAATAGCCTGCTAGTGGAAACTAGTAGTTGGGCTTTAGCTAATAAAAGATAATTGCTAGATTTGATAGTGAACTATTTTTTCCTTTAAAAAAATCATGTATAAACAAAACACACATCACATGACATGGAAAAACTTGTGATTGTGTTATATACAACCTTTACATAAAGATTGATGTAGAAAAGTATGATAGTGCACTTTTATTGACTATTAGAATAAACAAGGATGTATTATTATTATTTTTATTGTTTGTGTTTTTGTTTTTGTTGTTGTTACAAGAGAAACAACAACAATATAGTGAGTTTTTGAAATCAAGATTCTCGCTCCTCCCCTGAAGACTCCCGCTTAGGCTTTGGCACCTACTACTATGGCTTCTGCGACAGCTCAAAACCCTCCTATTCAGATTTTTCTCACAACCTAGCTGCTCCTACCATCACTACTCAGGCTTTCACCCTTAGTGTGACTGATTTCCTTCGCCCTCTAGTTGCCGCTTCTGCAGCTCGGGTTGTTGGTCTTGCACTTGTTGCTCTAGTTGTTCTTTTTGTGAATGCTTCTCCTATTAGATATTCTCTATCATATGCGGATGTGGCTACATATGAGGTAGATATTATTGCTCCTATAAGAAAGCGGCTGCATTCGGTTGTGCCTTCTGTTAGTCAATCAGCTAAGCATATTTCTGTAAGTAATTCACTTGTGCTTCATCTTGAACAAGATATTGTTGATGAGATCAATACATATGTGGTGGATTACTCTTCTACAGCTACTATTTTTTATTTTAGGGGTTTTGGCCCTCTCTTTCGGATTTGCATGCTTGAATTTCCTAAAATTGGGAATCAATCATTTTGGATATAGAGCAGATTTACCATATGGCAAGGGGTTTTTTCATTATGAAATTTGCTAATGCTGATGATAGAAATTTCATCCTGTGTCATAATTTTTCTTGGGAGGAAAGCTTTCCGCTGATGGCCAAACCCAGGTACCCAACATTTAATCTGACTATTGAAACCTTTAATAAGATGTCTCTTTGGGTGTGGTTGTTGAATCTTCCCCTTTACTTTTGGAAAGATTCTATCTTGGAGGTTGTGGGGGATGTCATTAGGGATTTCATATTGGTTGATGTGGTTTCTTCCAACATCTATAGGAAAACATATGCTCAAATCTTGTGGAGATGGATATCTCCAAAGGGGTCCCAACATTCTTGAAGTTGGCTTCTACAAATGGTTCTTGGATTTAGCTTCTTGATTATGATGTTATTCCTTTTAGATGTAGGAAATATCATAAGACCAGCCATCTTGCTATCCAATGCTCCTCTAATAAGATTAGATTGAAGAAATCACCTTCTTGGTGGTTGGGGGTTTCAGATGATCACTAATGGTTCAGAAAGTATCCATGGATGTAGATGGGTCACATACCTCTTCTCATACTGACACTATGGTTGAGGTTTTTGTTGTTGTTTTCGATGGTTTGAATGATGTCCCTACAATGGATTTGAATTAGAATATTGTTTCTGACCCATCACCTACTTCTATTTCTATTGATTTGATTGTTTTCCCTTTGGCGACTTTGAGTCAGAATGTTTCAATGTTATCCCTTTTTATATTACTCTCTTTCCAGAACACTATTGTTGGTGCTTCTCCTACTGCAAGCTTTTTAGGGGTTAGTGAGGATTGCCAGAAGGTTACTGGGAAGGTGGAGGATGGTTGGACATCAATTAAAGGAAAAAAAAAAAAAAAGACAAATCCTCCAAACTTTCATTTGATATGTCTTTACGTTCACAAAAGATAGGACCAAAATGTAAATCATGATGGTTTGTGGCTTCTTGTGTTGTTTTCCCTCTTGTTGGGAACTCTAGTGTGTCCCTCTAGTTTGTCAGGTGGTTTTCCACAGTTGTTTTAAGATCCTCATTGTTATATCTTTCTTGTCCTTTGTAAAGGTTTCTGGTCCTTTCAAAACTTATTTTAACTTAATGAAAACAACAACAACAACAATAATTTTTTTTTTTTAAATTGCTTAAAAGTAAAACTAACACCTAAGATTTTTTTTAAAACGGGTATTACTTAATTTGTGACAAATGGTCGCATCGGATATTATTAGACAAAAAGATTTAAAGATAGTTCAATCCAAATATAGTAAAGAACTCTGCAATTATTCAATGCTACTATAGATTTCCACAATCCATGTAACTATTCTATTGTTTTGTGTAAAAAAAAATTATCTTAAGAACACTTATAGAATCCAACTTAACAAATAAAAGAACATTCACAATTATTTTGAAATTAGTGAGGATCAACATTACAACAAATAATCAAACATAGTTGATAACAAAACTTCAAAGTAAATACTCTAGTAAAGTGTTAGTTCAATTATGAGTCTATGCAACTTTGAAAATGATGTGTAAAGTTTTTCATTTTCTAAGGCTGATTATTATCCTTTTCTAAGATAGTTACGAATGTCAATAAACACTTTTACTACAAATCAAGATTTTTAATTGAATCGATTGTAAAAGAATTTCCAAGGAATCCAATAGTTTAATTTTCTTTATAGGAATAAAAATACTATTCCCTCGTACCATTGACCTCCTATATAATCAAACTTCACTTTTAGGTAAATTTAATATGTTGAAGAATGAAACATCACAATAGAAAGCTTGATTTTCTAATGGGAAAATATAAATGCCTATATAGACAATTATTAAGGGCCCATTTGGTTGTAGGCATAGGAATGGAGAATAGGAATGCATATTGGGAATAGGAATGTCTATTCCAATAACAACTATTTTTTGGAATGGGTATAAGCTCATTTTAGAGGCAAAATGGGAATATGTATTCCTACTCCCTATTCCAATTGATGAACGAAATGGAAAATAGAAAACATATTCCAATTTTTCTATTGGTATTCCATCAACCAAACAGGCCCTAGTTTTTACTAAAAACTAACATTTGTGATGGTGTGACTGACAAGATAGTGAATATTAAAATGATTTCAAGAAAGAACATGGTTGATGGTAAACAAACAAATTTTTATCGATATTAGTGGCATAACTAAAGCAAAGCATATGGTTTGAGATGACAAGAATTGTGTATAAATGAGAAAGAGATTCATTCTTGCAAAAAGGTTCAACTGATAAGGTATAGTGTTGATAAAAATAATTTAGATTCTATTGGTTTAGGTTAAATGCGAATGGCTTAAACATCACATACTAAGAAGGCTTGATTCCTAAGAAAAAAGTGTTAAATAGTCAAAGTTGACTTATTTTTTCAAGCTTAATTTCTTCCTTAATGTGTGATGTTAAATAGTGGTCAGTTAAATGTGCCTTCACTAACATGGAATCCACAATTGTGAGAGTAAAAATTACAATGGGTAAGATGTCAATAGTGAGAAAATTTCCATAAAGTAACTTGCTCATTGCTATCCCTTCAAGTTAGCCTATTTGTGAGCAATGAAAAAAAATATTAATGAATGGATCCATACAAATTCCATATGAAACATCGTGGATTTTAACATCTTTTATAAATAAAACAAGAGTTGTAGTGCAACATAATTTCCCTCAATTTAAGGTAGGTTATAGAAGATGAGAGGGGAGGAAGGAGGAGCAAGAGTTGAATTTGCAAACTAGGAAAAATAGATACTTGTGGAAGATAGGAAAGAGAGGCTATAGAATAGTTTGTCAATGGTGAAAAAAATTATTTCAACAATATTATGTTCATATCTTTTTAAATTTATGCACAATTGAAATTTAGTTCATAAAGCCTTAATATAAGACAAAAGAAACTCAAATACTTATTTGTTAAGCTAGAATTTCCATTTCATCATTTACAACTCAAAAATAAATGCATTAGACCATAGAGTAAAAGTAAATCAAGCTTTTGAAAAGTACATGATGTGAATGTGTGGGACAAAAAACATACTTAGCGGAAGGGAGAAGTTTTTCTTATACAAGTTTAAAGTAGAAACAAAAAGTATAAACCTCAACCAAATTAGCATTACAACATAGGGCTCATAAAATTTGTTTTTTGTATATAAGTTGTAAAGATAAGGCCATTAGAAAAGACACACTTAAAGTGAGCTTTCTGTCAAGGATCTCTCTCACTTGTGATTTTCATTCATATGATTTCTTAAATTGGAAATGTGCTTTTACTATAATGACATATTATAGCTAACAAGTTGCTCAATACAAGGACATGCATCAAGTTTTAATAGATATTAATTACAATTTTGCATTTCATTGTAGTTCCTATAAAAAAACAAGCAAGTTCAAGGGTAACAAATCTAATGAGGGTCTAGGAAGAGCTGAAAGTCCTCTTTAAAGGAGCTTTGGTTTTTGCACAATTCTAGATCCTACCATGCTCAACTTTGTAATCACAGTGATGGTTTCTATCGTAACCAAAAGAGAAACACTACCAATGGTGACTTTGTCATTCTCCCAAGATTCAATGAACTTCTAAGAAATTTCTAGGTTTTAGCCCTCCATACCCTCCACATATTTTACCATGTACCCATTTTCAATAATCTACCAAACCCTACTACTACTCTTAATCTCATCACATTTATCAGGTTCAATTTGACTCAACCCACCACTCATTGCTAACCAAAACCCACTCTTGTATATTTTTCCAAAAGATAGAGACCTAGTAAACAATGAAACTGTAAAATACTTATGAGAAACAATATTGCAAATGAAAAAGGATGTTGAAAAGCAACACCAACTCAAATTCCAATTAAAAATATAAATAATGATATCCATTGCATCTATTGATTACATCACCATTATTGAGCCATGTGGTAATATTTTGTAAACTGAGGAGCCACTTTGGGAATGAAATTAAAATCTTTTCGAATATTTACAAAATCGGTGCACTTTCTAAGAGTACCTAGTCTATCCGCAAGATTATAGCCTTAATGAAAAATGTATCGACAATTCAAGCAAACTTTATCATTTTGTCAATGATATTTCTACCATGCCAACTCATGTCAAAAAAATTATTTCAAATATTGATTAGATTAAGGATATCACCTTCGACCATGAGTTTTGTACCCTTCTCATGCATAATCATGACTCCATGAAAAAGCACTAAAATTCTTCCACCTAAACAGTTCGGACTTCCATTTTCATATTGACAACACAAGCCACCAACACCCTACTTCTTTAAAAAAAAATTGAGGCTACTCCACCAACCCAACCAGAAATACCAACATATGAAATTGATCCATTCTGAAATCAAGCGGCTTAAACATCACACACTAAGGTTTGATTCCTAGACTAAAAGTATTAAATAGTCAAAATTAACCTATTAACAGAACTTCTGAAACGGGATGTGAGGGACAGTTAACCATGTCAAGTATTTTGAGAATATCCCATAGAAACCAAGGTTTTAATTTTTCAGGAATCGTATGTCCGACTTTACCAATTGAAATCAGGGACTAGTGCCTCCTGGCATTGACTCTCATTTTCATATAAAAGTGATATATGGAAGAAAGAAATAGCACAACGGAAAACTTCTTTTATCTCCTAGAAGCCCACAAGACCTTTAAACGGTTGTGCACTTACTAGAAAACACAAATACCCGCAGTAAAGCTGCAATCTCTTATGTCCCTATGGATGCTGTATTTGACAACATAGTAAACAAGTGCTGCAATCAAAGAATTCCAACCCAGAACATGGTGGATATTTTATGATATAGACAAAGAAACCCACGGTGCAAAAATGGGCAACAGATGATGTGAAATGATAAGGCATAGCAATTATATTGAAGCGTACCTTCATTACCCTCCATCACACAATTGCGAGAGTAATTGGATAAGATGCCCACTCTGCAAATGAATGTTCACTTTCTCTTCAGCTCACGTTGCAAATGAAAGACATCAATTACAAATGGATCCATATCAGCTCTATATGTGAGTGTGATGGATTTTAACATATCCCTCCCAACTAGTCCATCGCCCAACTATTGATGTCTCATGAGTCTCTTTGGACTTTCTTGTAATGGGTTACCATTTTGATATATTTTGTTGTCCTTATGTTAACAGATCATTGTATAGCTCCCCAACATTCTCATCACCTCTCACATCTGTTCTCAACCTAATGTAATTGGGTCCATTAACAGTATGATTCTGTTTGTATATAATCGCATTTTCATTTGGTGTTGTTTGAGCTTCTATAGTTTATTTATGGACATTGTTAATGCATTCTTGTGAGCCATTATATTCGTAGAGGTTATATATATATATATATATATATACACTTATACTTTCTTTTCTTTTCTTTTCTTTTTTTAATTTTTTTTGGAGTTATGTATTTTTGTGAGTCTTTATATTATGTACATTTTAATACATTTTTATATGTATCTATTTGTTTTCTTATTTCTACAATTTATTTATTTTTTAATACATTTTTGTAAACTTCATTCATTTATGTTTTAATGAGATTACTTTTTAAAATAACTTATTATTATTTAATTTCTGAAATTTGGGAAAAACAGATGGATAAAAATTTGTGTAGTTCTAATTTGAATTCTTAATATTTTATTTCAACAATATCAAATATACAAGAAACACATTGATATATAATGTTTAAATATAGTATATATTTTTTAGAAAACAAAGAAACAAGAAACATATCGATATATGCTATTGAAGTATAGCAACTTTCAATAAATGAAATTGATTTAATGCTGACTACTTTTGTATTGCTCTTAATATAGCATCATTTAACATTTCATGCATATTGTTTATTTTGCTAAGGAACGTCCTTAAATATTACACTCTATCTATCTATCTAGAATATGTTCACATCCAAATTGATTAAAAATTAGGTAAGTAATGTTGGAGTTGATAGTGATCCAACTTTAATAGAGAGATTAACCTAAAAAAGCACAATGACACACATTTATTGACACCACCACAATGATGATGATGATGAATGCTTATAGGAAGAAAGGATAACAAATGAGAAAAATTCTTAGATGAGTATTACGTTAGATCATCATAAACAACCTCATCGAATATTGTGAGGCAACATGATCAAAATACAGTTTAATCAAAATATACAAAAACATAATTATTTTTAATTTTATGAGAATCAACACTAGAACAAATACATAGAACATATATATATTATTACTATGTTTATATAACTAGCAGGGAGTGGAATAAGCATATGTAAATTCTTAAAATTTCGAATTTTCTATTTGGGTGCACCAAAACGGAATTGTGAATAAGAACATAATAGGAATACATATTCCAATTTTGGCCCAAAAATGAACATTTCCAATTCCACCTAAATAGGTGGAATTGGAATATGTATTTCTATTCCAATTTTATTTCTTTTAGAAAACATAAATTTTTGGGTCCGTGAATTCCCCATCAAATTCTGGCTGAACCAAATAGAAGGTAGAAATATGTATCCCTATTTTCTATTCTAGAATAACTATTCCAAATAACAATTTCTATTCCGACAACCAAACAGACTAAAAAAATTATTTATTTTCAAAACTCATAATTCTCCTTTCGCAAAATAGTCACGATTCTAAAATAAGCGTCTAAATTAAGAATACTGTTTTGAAGGTGAATCCATGGTAAAAGAATTTCTAAGAAATCAAAAGGAAAGGTTTGATATTCTCTATAGGAACCAAAAACTAACGCCTCGTGACATTGACTTCGTACTAAACCGACCCGTAGTTTTTGGGTAAATGTGATTGTTTTAAGAAAGAAATAACACGATATAATCAGATGGCTGTTAGAAAGCTGACTAAATTAATCAGACTAATTTATAGTGAAAACTAATATGTCTTTATAGATGGTGTGATTGACAAGATGGGGAGGATTAAGACAATTTCAAGCAAGAACATGACGGATGGTAGACGAACAAATTCATGGTGACAGTAATTGTCGATATATGAGATTGCAAAATGTTCAAATGATAAGGCATGGTGTTGATAACAGCTGTTTAGAGTAATACTTGGGGTGAAATGTACCTTCACTACCATGGATCACACAATTGCCAGTGTAGCAATTGCAAGGGATAAGATGTTCAGACTGCAAATGAACGAAAACACTTAATCCACAAAATAACATGCTCATTTCTATCTCTTCAAGTCACCTTATCTCTCGCCAATGACACACATCACTGAATGGATCTACATAAGCTCCATAAGTATCATGGCGGATTTTAGCATGTCTTTCCAAATAAAACAGACCCGGAGTAAATACCTGTACAGCTGATCATGTAGTTTTTCAATTTGGAATGTGTTTGTCACCGTGTACATAAATTAGCTGACCCATTTTGTAATATGTAGATTATTATATCTTTGAAAACTTGTTCATTTATTTTAATTAAAAGTTCTAATCAAACAAAGATAACAAAACTATATATATATATATATAAAAGGTTGTTTAGTGCTGATTTCATATTATTTATAAAATTTGCTATTTATTTTGTAATAAATCATTTTGACAAGTATATGAGGTATTTTTCATAACATGTAAAATTGTGATATTGTTATTGAAATTCAACTAACTAATTTTTGAACTATTGTAGACTATGTTATTCTATCTATCTTTCATCAATCTATCATTTTGTTGTGATAATCAAATGATTCCAATCAAATCTCATCCTAATGCTATTCACTATTTTAAAATGATCACAATAAGTTGGACTTTGATTCCTCCACAATTAAAACTTTATTTCTTTCATTAGGTATTATAATAAATAGAGAGGGCTTACCATCATAGATTAAAAAATTTGATGATGCAAATAAAACCACATTGTCTTTGGATCATACAACATTGGATTGAGCTTGCGTATCATGAACAATTTGATGAGAAAATAGTGTTGAGGAATCATACAATTTTCTTTCAACATAATATGATATTGTATGACTCCTCAAAGCTCCTTTCTCACAAACTTGTTCATGTCATCTAATCTCAATACAATGTTGTATAGTCTAAGGATGGTACAACACTATTTGTATAATCACAATTTGATTAATCTATTATTGCAAGCACTCTATATTTATCATGATACCTAATGAGAGAATTGGTTTTTTAAAGGTGGCTACAATCAAAGCTTGATAACAGGGTAGCATTATGGCCACACCAAATTGCAATTACTTAATTATCACTAAAAATTTAATGGATAGATAAAAGGTATGTGTGACAACATAGATAGCATGAATACATGATCTTCCTAGTAAAAGGTTATGAAATAGAATCTAGTACTGTATATATAAGGAATTTTGTAAAATAACATGTCCTATTTTGTATAATATTTTTTTTGTAAGACTTCTCACTTAATGTACTATGACATCTTATAGATTTTTTAAGAAAATTATAGATAAATCTTACTATAATTAACATGAAGTTTTGTGTAGGATGTTTAACTTTGCAACAATTTTTTCATTAGTTGAGTTTTAATTTCATTGACATTCTTTGACTTAGCCGATTGTGATGTTTAGATGGTGATAACAAAGGAGACTTAAATAATATTAGTGATTGGGATAAGGCTATTTATGTTCCATCTAAAAAAGTATTTGTGGATAACATAAAGGAGATCTTTTTAAAAGAAGTATTATTATTTTGATGAGTTGCGCAAACTTTGGTTGGATTGAAAATATCATTGAAAAAATAATGTTAATATTAGATTTGGTTTATGTTTTTATTTTTAGCATCACCAATCTAGATCACACTCATTGATCCATCACAAGAACATATATTAGGGATCTCTCTCTCCTAAAGTGGACTACCTTGTGTATCATGGATTTGGATAACCTAATTTATATTATAATAACTTATTTTGGCTGTGGCATTTATTCATAGAGTTTTAAAATGATCTATTGAAGATCATATTTAAGGAATACATTCAAAGTTAGAAATGTATGAGTAGAAGTGTGGAAATATAGCATGGTGTAAAGGAAGAAATTAATAAACAAAGTGTGAATGAAAGGTAGATGTGCAAAAGTCAGAACTTATGGAAAAACTATTTAGTGATAGTTTTTGACATGGTGATGGATGTATGTCATGGCTCAATTCATTTGGTGTTGATGTTCAAAGACTTCAGTTCATATTTAGTATATTCTTATTATTCAATTTTGAAATTCATTTTGTTGTTAGATGATAGTGAGTCTACTAGTAGTCATTTGTATGTTTTTCTAGGAAAGTAAGATTTAATTGTACAAATCCTTTGCATCTTTTATTAAAGAAACAAGCCCTAATTGTATACGTATTTTTTTTTTTTTTTTTAATTCTTAAAATAAGTCTAAAAATTGTAATTCAAACTATTTAAAGTATAAATTTGATACTTTTTGTCATAATAATTTTGATCCATGCTTTAAGTATAACAGAGAGAAAAACTTGTGAAGCATTAAACCAACACTAAATATCTAGAAAAATGTGAAAACTGTATATAGAACATGATAATTTTCACATGAAGTTTAAATCCGTGAAAAGATAAGAAAAGCCTTATTTGAAAATTTTGGCTCGACATAACAACATATTAATGCTTCTTGACTCTACTACTCCTATAAGTTCAAATCACATGCCAATATTTGTCCACCATAAATATGATGGAGAATTTGCACGAGAATAATAGAATGCCGTTTCCAGATCTGATAAAGACAGAGTCCAAAAATAATGCAAAATTTCGAGGGGAATGACTAAACTTCAATTACAAACCGATAAAAGCAATTCCTAAAATTTCACATAGTTTTTTAAGGCTCTTTAAAACTTAGTCAAACTTTTAATGGCACTCGATGGAAAAGGTACAGTCTATCTTACATTTAAGATATCGTTGATGGTGTCTTGAAATATGAAAGTATAACAAAATATTTTATTTTGAAAAATTGAGTAGAATCATATTTGATATTCAGTTGGTAGATGAAGAGGCTAATATCATATATTGCTACATCAGAAAATTAATGATGTTAGATTTCTAATACATATTTTTGGTAATTATTATATTTATAAAAAAAAATTGATGGAGGTCATTTAAGGTATTCTTTATGTAAGTTGATATTCTAATTTCATGTCTTATTGTACTTGCCCTAGGCAAATAATATTGCATTTACTTGCATTGGTCAATTACTTTTCATCAATCATATCAATTTATTTGTTTTGTTTGCAAAATAGTCTTATGTTTTATAAATTTTATGTCTTTATTAAAATTTTGATAATAAAAATAATATTTATTTAAAATCTTATTGGTTGATATCAAATTGTCTTATAGGAGCCCTTTTTTTGGACATCCTCCATATTCCATATTTTCCACCTTTTATCACGTGAATGATATTATTGAAAGTTTTGAGGAAAAAATCTCAATTAGGACTAAGAAGTACATAGTTTTTGGTATGAAATTATCTCAGCAATAAAATAAAGTGAAGATTAATATAAAATAAAGTAGGGATTAATGTAAGGGTAGAATTAGTGATAATTTAATTTATATCCATGTCTCTAATAACTATTTAAATTTTAATAACTAGTTACTAATAGCATTACAATACAAATCTTAAATTTTAATTTTAAACATCATATCATAATTTTGAATATTTTTATTAATATAAACATGTAAAGTAAGTAATTCAATTAATAACTCTATCATCATTACTGAGGTAACTATCAATTTAAATTTAAATTTATTATAAAATACTTTAAAAATCATTACAAATATTTTATACACAATTTTCTAAATATATAATTAGTTATTTATCAATTATAACTGTAGTGCAAGCCACCATGCGGCATGTATTTTGATGTTATAATCTTACATTCAACATGACTTGATTTCTACTAGATTTATTAAGATTCCTCTAAATTTAATTGATAAATTTGAACTTCAATATTTCATTATCAAAATATTAAAATGAAAAATATTTTAACAATGAAAAACAAATTGACCACACAAATTTATAAGAATATACAAATTTAGAATATTGATATATTTTGGCCATGTGGATGCTGAAGCCAAAAGAAAAGTTGATATTGAGAAGGATACAATTGGAAAGATACACAGACGTTGAAGGCCAAGGTTTGAAATTATATTTGAAAAATGCGAGTTGGTTATGTGCGAGGAATAAACTTGTGTTGTACGTGTTTCAGGTGGGAAGAGTAAAGTAGCCGTTTCTGATTTCAGCTGCAGAGTCGTTATATGTGGGGTACTAGTGCAACCAACTCTAAAATGTGACTCCATAATAATAATAATAATCAACACCATGCGCTCCCTTGTTCCACAATCCACTTCCACGTTTTTATCATAATCTAGCAACCCACTCATTTCTTCCTTGCTTCCAAAGTAATCTACTTCTTTTCATAACCGCCATGACAGATGATCTCACGAATAGACCCAATTATTCTTGTTTGCCTGTCAGATCTCCTCCATGAAAATATTCAGGAAATGTGTGTATTTGATCATAGCTCCGCATTGTTCCTGCACCAGTTGAATTTACTTTAAAAGTTACGACCTTTGTTAGTCTATCTCCCAAAACAGATTTAGGGTTTTTGAAACCATGAATCCTGCAAGAGGAGATTTGAGCTTCAGAGAGCAATATATGAAACGCCTTGTTATGGCTCTGAATGCTCTCAAAAAGACCACCACAAGAAATCCAGGAAGGGAAGAGCGAATTGGAGGCCCAGGTAGCAACATAAAAATGGCAGCAGATGTAACACTTGCGCTCACTGCAAATCGTCGTCCAGCATGGAGCCGCGCACTCCTCAACAGAATTTCCAGCAATGAGAAAAATAGACCCACACTAAGAAAAATTTTGGGTTCGAAGAAATTCCAAGCAGTAATAGTGGAGAATGTTAGATGGAAATCTAGGCCGATGTTGCACAAAAGCTCACATATACACAAGCACAAGAAATCTCATGGGACGAGGGCGAGTCATCTTTTATCATTATACAGATATTTCAGTTCTAAGAGACTCGAACTTGCGACCTCATCCGAGAAAATTTCCTTTGGGAGGCGTAGAAGGAAGCTGCAGAGATTAGTTCCAGGTGGGAACTTAATGGGCACTTCTGGTTTGATTAGAGAAACAGAAGATTACATCAGATCTCTCACAACACAGGTAGATGTTCTACAATCTCTGGTTAATTATGTGAATGCAGATACCCAAAATCATGCTTAGAATCGCTGGCCATGTTTGTTAAGCCAGTCTAATGGCATCAATATCTTTAAATCCATTGTTAACTGGCTAAAACAACAATATTGTCTCGCGGGTTGGTAACATTTTATATTGATTTGCCCGGGTCAAAGTAGCTTTTGATCTGCCAAAGTACATGATATAAATTATGTTGATCTATCAAAATATAATAAGTATCGATTAAGTGTGCAACACCATATTATCAAAAGTATCGATACTTGTTATATTTTTCACACTACAAAGAGTTCTTTAATTAGTTTTCAAATGGGTGATATTTTATATTTAGACTTTTCTTGACATTTATTTTATAGATCGCTTGAGTTTATTTGTTGTCTCTTATTCTAATATTTTGATAGGGACTATATGTTGTATATTTTTACGTTTTATAGATTTTGATAGAATGGTAATATCTAAGAGAATACAAAAATAATTTGCACAAAAAAATAGTATTGTTTATCCATTAATTATAATTATTTAAAATACTTATGTTTCATGTTTAGATTAGATTATTTTTAAAAGGGTTTGTTCCCATTACATATCAACCATCAAAGAAAATGCTTGAATCTCACAAGGGCTTGAGATTGGGAAATGAAAAAGAAATTCTTAAAGAATAAATTAATAGAAATAATAAAATCAAGAGACACTTATGGGTCACTGAGATACCTGAAGCCATCATCTGCCTAACATTCTTTGCAAGATGTGAGGCTTTATTCAAAGGAAACCTCCTTGGTAGAAGTAGATAAACCTAACACATAATTTAAATAATTAGAGGAAAGACAAGTCTCTACTATTGTCTTGATCATTTTGTGATGATGAACACTACAATGAGCAGAAAGTTGTGGATCCATCTACCTATGTTTCTTTTTCATTTTCTTTGATTTCTTTTACAGAATATAACTAGTGGTGGTCAAATTCTTGTTCATCAAAGGGTCCCTTAGTTCTCTTTCAGTGCATGGACTTCCTCTCCCAATGACTTATATTTTCCACAGAACCAATTTCTTTCTTAATTGCTTGCAACTCCTTATCAGTGCTACCTCAATAATCAAAAGAGGCCACCACATTCTTCATAACGCCCTAGATGCCTTCTTGGATAGATTATTTTTGCCACTCAAGCACACCTTAAATGCCAAATATTCCAAAGTTTGAATATTTGGTTAGCTACATGAGTTGGTAGAACTCTAACAAAAAAAATCACATTTATATTGAAGGTCTTATATAACTTTTCCACTTACACTTAATGTTGGTTGATAATATTCATATAAAAAAAAAAAATTGAGATTATGAACTCAAATCAGAAAGTGCATGATCACTTAGAATACAATCCTAACATTAGATTCTTCAATCTTCAAGGTCGTTACATTTCAAAACACATAGTTACTAATAAATAATTAATAATAAACCATTCAGTTTCATCAATAAATCAAAATTACATAAAATGCTCATTCCTTAAAATGTAATACAAGAATTTAGTAGCTCATTTTTGTTGATATGGTGAAGGCCAATGGTCACTTGTTTCTTCCCTCCAATAAGCGTGTCTCTTGGTTTCCAGAGACTTTTCATATGTAATATTATTGGAGCCTTTTTATATGCTGCTCTGCTCATTTTGTAATCATCTTTTTACATATTAATCTAATACTCTGCAGTCTGGACGTAGCCACTATTGTGGTGAACCAGGATAAATCTGGTGTTACGTATTTTTCTTATTGTGACATTTTTATTTCTCTGTTTAAATCCTTTCAATTTTCAACTAAGAGGTGAAACTTCAGTATGAAATTGTTACTTCAAGCATTAATACTGATGGCTTTTAGAAAAAGAAAAGTTGGACAAAATTTAGCCTAGCTGGGGGTCAGTAGGCATCAATATCTGAGGATGAGTGCGTTGAAATGAAGCAAAACTAGCGTGCTTGGAACGTCAATATGTTTGCCTATCATGGGATGTCGGTGGGTCAACTTGTTTTTCCAAGTAATTTCCAAATAATCAGAAACAAAGGCTGGCGATATCATAATCAAGATAAAACAAACATTTATTTGAAAAACTAAATTTCAATGAGAAGAATCAATGAAATGTAAAATCAACAATCTATTCTTTGATGATATTTGTAATGTGGTGGTTGATTTTGAGTGGCATGGGGGAAATTTGTGGATTGATTGAATGAGAAAACGATAACGCATGTGCTTCCATACGGTTCCTCTTTTTGAAAAAGCTGGATCCAACATATATATCATTAGCCTGCATTAATTGCAGCATCGAATGGACATTTTTTTGAAACGAATTTTCATTTTTCGTTCGATTTATCAGTTGATTTCCACGCCATAATAAGTTTTTGTTATGCTATGTTGCTTAGAATTTTCAAGGTAGTAATTCTTCTCCAATATAAATATGACTAATAAAAGGTAAATATGCATCCAGTTTGGTTTAGATAAATAAAGATTGCTATAAATACCTACCGATGATGAGTTTCATACTTTCTTTAGGAAAGGAGCAACACCAATTACCTAAATAATTCTATTGTTTTCTTAAATATTCCAATGAAAGAAATTATTCTTAAATTTTGAAATATAAAAACTTTAATATTTAAAATAATATTTGGAAAAAATTTAAAGTGAAGAGATGTGGTATATTATAAATAAATATTAGTTATAATGAATTTTTTTAAGAATTTCAATTTTAATGAATATCTTAAAAATTGCATACAACCATTTTTACTAATTATGTTCGACTAATTGAGATGTAGCAGATTGACTGTTTTCAAAGTTTAACAGTCAATTATTTATTGTGAACCTTGATGACTGGTAATAAATGAAGAAACTTAGTATAAATAATATAATTCCACAGCTTTGTCTCCCACTTGTCTCTTCTTCATAGAATATCTCATTGTCTTTTTATAATGTCTTTTCTATTATCTTTTCTAGGATATTTAATTAGTTTATCCAATCCATTTTATTTTTCTGTATGATTGCTTACATTTTCTCAACTTATGAAGACATATTAGAAGTGTTTTAAGGTTATTTAAGCAGTATATAATAGATGCATGAATCTATAAATGATTCAAATCATATACGTGGTACTTCACAATACAATATTTTATATCTTTTGAACAAAGATTATGTATCTTAAACTGAAGATTTTTCTACTGGATTTCAAGAACCAAGACACTAAATAAGTGAACTTAGGCCTCTCAATCTCCTCTAACTCTTCTAATAGATTTGAATACGTTGAATTAATCAAATTCTAATATATTCCATTACTTTAACTTGAATTTGTTTTATTAATTATATCTGATTTAAATATAAAATAAAAACTTATTAACTAGAAACTATAATAATAGATTATGTACTAATAGTCCATTCCTAAAACTATTACTCATGCCACTTTAAAGTCATATTTACATTTGCCATTGAGGATTGGTTAGCTTGACTCTCGTCAACTACTTATATTTCAAATTGAACTAGTAAGGAGTTGAAGTTCACTAAAAATTGCTTAGGTTAGGCATCAGAATTCACATGAATTGACTCAAGGAAAATGAGACAACACAACATAATAATCAACAACAACAATGTAGATGGAGTCGTTAGAGATGAATGTCTTGAGTAGGAATATGAATAAACTAACGTGCTTTGGGCGCCATGAGCTTAACCTACTGACGGATGGTGTGTCATTCTCATATTCTAAGCTATCATAATTTCAATATTTGAAATGGTTTCTCTGAATGGGTCGAATTAGAACAGAGAGAACGTAAAATCAACAGCCTATTCTTGGCAATATTCGTAAACGAAAAGGTAAACGGTGGTTGCACAGATAAAAACGATCTTTAATTTGGTGGGAAGAGAAAATATAAGAAATAGTGTAGGAGTATCCCAACTGTTTCCACGTATATGAAAAGACTTCAAGTATTCCTTTCTTGTATTTTTTATTTTATTTTAAAGTAAAATGTGTTCTGAAATTTGTAGTACTTGAATGCTCAACACATATGCCTTCTTCGAAGAAACGCTATGGTTTTAGGTCAAACCCTTATCAAGATATTCATTACTCTCTCTCTGAAAAAAGAAACTTTTAGTTTTCATCGCCATGAATTCAAATGAAGTAGATATGTCGTTGAGAAAGTAAATCTGAAGTACTTTGTGAGGGCTCTGGACGCCATTAAAGGAACACGAAGTTGCAAGATCAGCTCATAGTATTAAGATGGCTCTTGCTCTCACTGCACACTCCCAAACACTTGTCAATAAAATCTTTGGGAAAAGAATAACTGTCATTCTTAAATATCATATATCAAAAAAAAAATTAAGCTTTGAGAAATCAAGTCAATTTTGACAAATTAACATTTTTGGTTTCAAATAAAGTCTTTAGTGTGCAATGTTTAAGCTGTTCGAACAAAAATAGACTTAAAAAGTTTCAAGGATTAAATATTGCTAAAAATACAAGGTGCATTTCTTATTTGAACTAAGCTCGTATATATTTGAATGAAGTTACATGGGAAATCTATAGACACATCCTAATTTTTTAAAGAAAAGTGTCGAATAGTCAAAATTGACTAATATTTTCTAAGCATAAATTGTATATATATATATATTTAGATAATTTGTACAAGGTCGAGGAAGAAAATTCCTAGTCTAGTGTGGGATCCATGCATAGTGAATATAGTAATACAATGTCCAAATATTTAGATCTTTGGAAGGCAATCTTTCAATTATTTTTCCATGATTGTAGTTGCTTTGTTAATAGGCCTATAGAGTGTAGGAGTGTATTTTAATTTTCCTATTAGGAATATTTTAAATATGTTTTAAATAAATGTATAAATTTTCAAAAGTTACTTATCACATTTAAGACTTTTCATGTATTACTAACTTATAATATATGTGTGTCTATATTTTATATATATTAATATAAACTTATAATTCATTTAAAATAAAATAGATGAATATAGAAAGTTGTTCAATTAATTTAATGTCTTTGTATATTTAACTATATATTTAAAATAATAACTATTTTACAAAAATAATTAGTATGTATCACTACTTAAATTAATAAAAATATTTAGGTTTAGAAAAAATTAAAGCAAACTATTTAAAACAAACAAGATGACATTCGATATTATTTTTAAGACATTAAAACATTCAAATGACCGAACCATTTGAAGAAAAGAAAACAATATGACAAAGTAAATGTGTCTATCAAATTTTAGGGAGTCTTAACGACTACTCCACTATGCAACGAATATAGAAATTAATAGAATGCTACACTAATATGCAATTAATTGCATACATTTCATGAGATTTCATATCCTTTACCAACAGTGCTATGTTGGTGATGATTTTATATTTACCAACACTTGCATATTTGAAGGATGCAATGGTTATGCCAATAGTTTTATATATATTAAATTATGCTATTATGTTGTTGATTTACAAAGTTTGGTCATAATATTCATCCTCACCACCCTTTTCTTTCCTAGCCATAGGACATCTTGTGGCTAGATTGGGTCTTCTCTACCAGCTTCCCAAAGATTCTACCATTCATGTAATCTCTAGTGAATTTAAGTGTACAACTTGGTTGGCCCTTTAACTTTGATCAAGGCTATAAGAGAGACATGTGAGACAAATACATGGTTAATGAAAAGTTTATTCTTGCATAATGATTTTTTTGCTACTTTATACTTGGTAAATACATCTTGGAATGTTGAATCGAATGTTAGTGTTAGTTTTTTTTTTTTTTTTTTGAGCAATGTTTATTTAATATAAATTGACATACTCTTCATAAAAATGATTAAGAATGACATCCATTGTTAAAGTTTGAAATGGAAAAAATTTGTAATATTTTATTTATTTATTCAATGTGGATTGTAGATTATCATTTGAAATGTCAATAAAAAAATTATTTTTATATATTGATGAATGTGTAAGTTAGTGAATTATTGTCCATCCTTACCATTTGTTTTTACTATCTTGCTTTTCTTTATGTTTTAAGGAGGATAAAGACATATATAAAAAATTATGTGATCTTGTAAAAATGTTCAATAATGTCAGAACTACAATAGATTTCATTTGTAATAGTGAAAATAAAACTAAATTTAATCATATACACTTATGTAAAATCTTCAATTATTACAATAACTAATACCAAATTTAGAAATTAAAAAATTGATTAGTCCATTTCTTGATAAATATCCCTAATATTAATACAAATTTAAATTTAAAAAAAATAATTTTATAATATTTTAAAGAAAACAAGATATGAATTTGTTTATGATGTCCTCACCAACATTAACGTTTAAATATCTTTTATTTTTATGAACAACCAAAGCAGCTCTCTACTTATTCTACCTACCAAATCCTTCTTATCCCTCTACCATCTTAAATGTTTAATTTTTAGTTTTTTATATTTTAAGTTAAAATTAAAACTTTATTCATTGTCTCAAAAAGTAAAAATTTAGACAAATAAGGATCATGCATTTTCACAAGGAAAAATGAGGGAAGAAAGTTTTTTGACCCCATTTCTAATTTACAAACTATTATTTAGCTCCCATTCAGTTTACTCACCATGTAACAATCCATCTACAGAGCTACAACGTATGAGCTCTACATCATGTCTTGGTACTAATTTCCTAATATTAAGGTATGCAGTCGAATAAACCCAAAAAGTGAGCAATTAAAAATACTAAGATAACTTATTAGAATAGCTTTGATGTTTCATTGAATGAAAGGATCTAAATCCTTAATGATGGAGAAATTTCATCGAATAGATTTGAAAACCCCATTTCTCATGGGAAAATTTTAGGGCATTTAAAAAACCCCATCTCTAGTTGGATGTAAATTTCATATATTTTTTATCCTAGTTTTAATATTGCAAGCATACCCAACCTGTAAAAAATAGAGCATAGTCATGGTAGGAGAAAGCGCAAGCAATAAATTCACTTTATTATCCCTATTGGAATGCTTCTATCAACTATATTGCTCAAGGTTGTGTTGACTACATTTTAGTTGGAGGATTTTGACACAGGTTTCATCTATAAAGAATTCAACTTCATAACATAAAATTTCACTCGGCACTTGGGGTTCCGAGTGATAGTTCACTCAACATGGAGTGGATGTCGAGTGATAAGCAAATGGTGTTGAGTGACTTGGCACATGAACAAGTTGAGTAAGCTCGATACTAAGGGAAACATGGCACAAGAGGATGTTGAGTGAGCTCGATCACCAAAGAGAAGGTGGATCTTGGCTCAATAGGTGCTAAGTGAAATTAGTCTCTAAAAGAAAGTGGAGCTCAGCAAGCTTGACACTTAACCAACACTTAGACCAAGTGAACTTAGTATCTAAAAGAAAGTGGAGCTCGGCAAGCTCAACACTTAACCAAAATTTAGACCGAATGAAATTGATAGGAACAACAGAAGAGAGAGCTCGGTTAAAGAGTAAACTAAGTGAGTTATTTAATAGACTTATAGTCTAAGTATTTCCACAATTAAAAGATAGAGGGGATAACTTAAAAAATTGTAAGTATGAATATTTCAAATGCAAAACTTGTAATATCAAATAGAGAGGAGACAAAAATAAGCCAAGTATGCCTACTTGCTTGCTTTCTATTCAACTAGATTAAACTATTACAAAAATCTAGGAGCATTTGGCTTCAACCAAAAAACACTAAAATTTCAACTGATAAGACTTTAAATTATAGCACTAAGGATTGCATACAACAATGCCTGGAGCAATCACTGCTTCTCAAGACAAAACAATATGAACTTACAAAATGACATGGAGATTCAATATGTGCTACTACAAACATGAAAAGTGAACCTTCTTCCTTTCCTCTAATCCTTTTTTGAATATTCTTCTTCTGCTCTAATCTGCTGATTTTATTCCTTTCTCTACACTTTGTTATGCTCTTCTTTGATCTCTCTCTGACTCTCTAACTGACTGATTCAAATGAATCAGATTCATTCCTTTTCTCTTCCAACAAAAAGTTTTCCCTCTCATTTTTGGATTTCAAACTCACCTACCGAATTGAATGATATGATGTGGGTAGGTGGGTGTTTGGCTCCAGGGGAAACCGACCAAATGTAATAAATTTTTGACACACCTTATTTGTCTTGAGCCAAACAAAACAAGGATCACTCCTGATCCAAATCAACTACACCAAGACTCTCTCTTAGGTTCACAAAATTTCCAATGCCCAAAGGCTTCGTAAAAATGTCTTCTAGTCGTTGCTCAGACTTACAAAATTCTATCTTTATATCACCATTATTCACCAACTCTCTGATGAAGTGATATCTGATCTCAATGTGCTTTCTTCTCCCATTAAAGAATGGATTCTTGGATAGTGCAATTGAGAAGATGTTGTCACAAAAGATTGTGGTTCCATCCTCTTGCCTTTCATTCAAATCTGTCAAGATCCTCCTTAACCAAATAGATTGACATGTTGTTGCATTCACTCTATATATCTAGCCTCTATTGTAGATTGAGCAACAATAGGTTACTTCTTGGATGCCCATGAAATTGCACCTAATCCCATATGAAACATGTGTCTAGAAGTGCTCTTCCTATCATATAAACCTCCAACCCAATCACTATCAGTGTAACCAACCAACTTAAAATCATTATCTATAGTATACAAAATCCCAAATCTCTTAGTACCATTCACATACCTTAGGATCCTCTTTTCCACTTGTCAATGTGAATCCTTTGGTGTTTCTATAAATCTAGAAATCAAACTTACTACATGCATCATGTCGGGCCAAGTTGTTGTCAAATACATCAAACTTCCAACCATACTCTTGTAGAAATCCATGACAACTCTAGTACACCTTGTGAAAGGTGGATGGACACTCAATCTGCTATGATAGTAATATATTTCAATAACCATTTTGTCCATATCAATTACATTTTGTCCATATAAATAACATTACATGATGCCTCTATTTATAGAGCTCTTAGATCATTTCTAGAAACATCTAAATTGACCAACATAGAACAAATAGACTTTTCTAGAATTATCTATGACTTCTAGAACTTTACCTAACCTTATTTGTCCATCCAAGAATTTCTAAAATCCTCTCTATTATGCTTTTACAATTCATTTGAGGTGAAATTACTCATTCCAACACTCCCATTAATTTCAACCTCAAATGTCATTGCATATGAATCCAAATCCTTTCTTTTACTTGATGCCAAAATGCTTCATATCCATTAATTTCTTGATGAATAGTGTCTTCCAAGGCTAGAGCCTTTAATTTCTAAAAATATCTTGCCTTGTCTATCACAAATGCTGGTGACAGGATTACTGATAACCTTGATCAAAATCATATTTTCTTTTAGCTACCCCTCAATAGCTTCATCTACCACAAATGGTGATAGGGCTCTCCAAATAGCCTTGCTCTGCAAACTAAGAATCTCTTTGATATCATAAATGGTGACAAAAAAATTCCTTCCTTCTTTGGCTATCTAATGATTATCTACTTCTGTCAAAAAATTATGACAGGATGGTCCTAATTAACTTGACTCTAATTCATCTATCACAAATGGTGACAGGATTTTCTTGCCCTAGCTCTAATACCACTTGTACAAATCCACGACAACTCTAGTACACCTTGTGAAATGTGGATTGACAAAACAAACTAAAATTGAAAAATACTCAATCTATTGTAGTAGTAATATATTTCAATAACTATTTTGTCCATATCAATAACATTACATGATGCCTCTATTTATAGAGGTCTCAGATCATTTTTGGAATCATCTAAATCAATTGACATAGAACAAATAGACTTTTCTAGAATTATCTATGACTTCCAGAACTTTACCTAACCCTATTTCTCTATCCAGGAAGTTCTAGAATCTTCTCTATTATGCTTTTACAATTCATTTGAGGGGAAATTACTCATTCTAACAACTTTTGTATAGTGTTGGATTCACACTTTTGCTACAATCTTCCTTGCTCAAACCTACTCTTGTTGGTATTGGGGCTGCCTTACTATTCTACATTTTGAATCTCTCCAAGATCTACCTTGCATACTTTTCTTGAGAGATGAAGATGCCATCAGGCATTTGTTTTACTTCTATGCCAAGAAAGTACTTCAAGAGACCTAGATTCAAATTCATTCTTCATGGCCTCTTTGAACTCACCAATTAGGAAATTTTCATTTCTAGTAAAGATTAATTCATTAGCATAGAAGACAACAATCAACACTTTACCATTTGTTGCCTTAATGTAGAGAGTGGGCTCACCATCACTTTTGCTAAAGCCATTATTCATCAAATATGAGTCGATCTTATTGTGCCATGCCTGTGGAGCTTGCTTGAGCCCATATTATTAAGATTAAACCATGGACAGAAGTAACAATTAGATGCAAATATAACCAATAGCAAGAAAAATAATAGATCACACAGAAAAGAACACAAGGCACCAAGATTTAATGTGGTTCACCCAAACTTTGGGCTACGTCCACTAAACAACAAGTTCAATATTTTTATGATCTAGTGATTACAACCTAATTACAATTCGTAATCCCTTACAGCTCAATACTACTGCAAGAACTAATTTCACATCACACCTATGAAACAATCCCTAACCATAAGCCCTTTTATACAAGTATTTTAACTGCTTTAGGGTTATAATTAATAATTACATGTTGGCCCAAAATCTCGATAAAATAGGGGCTGATAAAATAGGGGCCGATAAATTATAGCACTTTCTTGATCAGTCACCACAATCTAACAATCTCCCACTTGGGGATTAATTAGGCTCCACACTAAACATCAATCTCCCACTTGGAGACTGATCCTGTAGCTATTTCGCTACTCCATGAAGCTCCCACTAGATCAAACCACCCTAGACTCTGTTGTTCTTGTATTCATGTTTAGTCTAGAAGACCAACCATAGCTAAAGAGGAGTGTAGCTTCTCCCTTGTTACTACCTTTGTTAACATATATGTTGGATTGTCATTTGTATGTATCTTCTCTAACTTTAACTGTCCATCCTCCAAAACTAACCAAATGAAACGGTACTGCAACTGTATGTGTTTGGTTTTTAAATGTAGAGTTGAATTCATTGCAAGATGAATGAAACTCTAGCTATCTATGAATAAATAATTATCCTTCTGAGGATGTCCCAATTCTTGCAAGTAGAACTGAAGCCATATCATCTCCTTGGCTACCTTTGTAGCAACTACATACTCTGCCTCTGTAGTGGATAAAGCATTAACCTTTTATAACCTAGAAACCTAGCTCATGGCTACCCCACCAATAGTAAAGACATAACCTATAGTACTCTACCTAGTATCAATATCCCCTACCAAATCTAAGTCAACATAGCCTTATAAATCAATAGTAGAGCCCCCAAAGTGTAGACACTTATTCGATGTTCCTCTCAAATATCTGAGAATCCATTTGACTGCATTCCAATGCTCAATTCTTGGATGACTCATATACCTGCTAACAAGTCCCACTGCATGTGCAATATCTAGCCTAGTACATACCATAGCATACATCAAGCTTCCTACAACTGAAGCATAGGGTACCTTGAAAATCTTATCGTCCTCTTCTTGTGTCTTGGGACACATCTCCTTAGTCAACTTCAAATGACCAAGGAAAGGTGTGTTGACAGATTTAGCATTCTCCATAGAGAAACATTGCAAAACCTTCTCCACATAATCAACCTGAGATAGCATCAATCTTCTGCTCTTCCTATCTCTACAAATCTTCATACCAAGTTTTTTTTTTTCTACCCCCAAATCCTTCATAGCGAATGCATGTGTCAATTGGCATTTCAACCCCTTAATGTGATCCACGTTAGACCCAGCTACAAGTATATCATCAACATATAAATATAGAATAATGTAGCTATCATCATCTAACCTCTTAAAATAAGCACAATGATCTGAATGGCACCTACTATAACCATGCTCATGCATAAAAACAATCAAATTTCAAATACCACTACCAAGGTGTTTGCTTCAAGCCATATAAACATTTCTTCAATTTGCACACTAAGTTCTCCTTACCTTTGACCACAAATCCCTGTGGTTGAGCCATATATATCTCTTCATTCAAATCACCATGAAGGAAGGCTTTTTTAACATCAAGTTGCTCTAAATGGAAATCTTTAATAGCCACAAGACTTAAAACAGTACGGATAGAAGTCATCTTAACAATAGGAGAAAATATTTTATCAAAATCAATTCCCTTTTCCTATGCAAATCCTTTTACAACTAACCTAGCTTTAAATATTTTATTTAATTAATGAAATAACCTCTATGAGGTGTAGCATGAAATGAAGCACCATAATCTACAACTCAGGAATCATCAACACTTTCTAAAGACAGAAGAAAAGCATCCTCTTCGAATTTGTTACTTACAACATTTGCCTCCTTATTGTTAGAATCTGATAAGATTAATAACCCAAAAAATTAGTGCAAAGAGTAAATATCTAAACTATGAATGCAAATGATACAAAATCAAAATAGCATCATAGAGTTAGTCTCCAAGAGAGTAATGCAAATGCTGGAAGCAAAATAGCATTAAGAGGATGCAAAAACAAGAGATGCAAATACAAGCCACGTAGCATGCTTATATAGGCTAGGAAGAGGGAGGAGGTGGCAACACCAACCAATGAGGAGAAACCATCTATCGGACTAAAGATAGCAAAGTATCTTCCCAAGATAGCTAATGGATGCTCACATGTAGGAAGGTGACACCTCACAACCATTCACCTAATAAGACATGCTTTATTAACCTAAGTGAGATTATTAAAAGTGTAGGAAAAACTTAGCAAAATATAAAAAATAAAAAACTACACTAACACCCCCCCCATAAGCGAAGCTTAGGTGGATGCTAACCTAGCAAAGCTATGAAAGCAGGAAAATGGGTCTCGGCAACAAGGCTTGATCAGGTACCCAATACAAGAAAAAGAACTAGATGAAGGAACCAAAGCCTCCAATCTAGGAAATGTTCCAAAGAGAGGAACAAAAAAGAGCATGAAGCATGAAGCTGCAAACACTGTCAGAAGAAACTGCTGGAACCCCCACTGAAATAGTGCATGACCAGGTAGAGAAGACAAAGTCTGAAGAGCTGATCAATCGAAGAGGTGACCTCCAAAGGTAGGAATGAATGGGTGTCTATATAGTAGATGAACCATCTCACCAAAATGCATAGGTGCGTAGCCACTGCATCCACCTAGTACATAGGAACAAAAACCAAATACATAGATCACTCAACTAAACCAAGGAAGCAATAGAGCCAACAGGTGAACCCCCCCCATAATGCTGAATAGGGAGAGGGGTGTCAGGAACACTGAAATGCAATGCCAAAAACATCTGCAAGAAGAAAAATTAGAAACATCAATAGTGCAATAGAAGTACAAGCACAGGATAAAGGGCGGTGTCACCGACACACTGCATGGGCTAATGTTGTGGAAGAAAAATTCACTTGACAAAGGTGGATGAGCACAAAATGGCAAAACATCATGACCCCCCATGGCACTTTATAACTGAGTGCGAGTATAAACAAACACAAGGTGTACAAGATCCCAGATATGCAAAAGCAGGCAATTTATCTCAATGTGTTTACAGAAAAAGGAATGCAACAGAATAGAAGCATACAATGCTTAGAAGTCAGAAAGA
Source organism: Cupressus sempervirens (assembly GCA_028749045.1). NCBI lineage: Eukaryota > Viridiplantae > Streptophyta > Pinopsida > Cupressales > Cupressaceae > Cupressus > Cupressus sempervirens. Next base: position 26,137,703 of record CM053785.1, on the reverse strand, counting down.
AGAGTGAGCCAAAAGAACAGAACAAGAGATTCCAGGACCAGTAGAATCTAAGTAATCTACTAGAGTAATCTAGATAAAAGACCTTTGCAACTGAATAACTCACAGAACTAGCTTTCCAACGATATTTGGCGAGCCCAGAAAAGAGTTCAAATGAGCGAGATATGGCTCTCAAAAGGCAAAATAGAACATCTAGCTTTGACTTCCAAAATAGGCAACCAAACTATAGTAAAAATTAAAAAAACCTATACCATCATCTCCATCTCAGAACCAGCTTTCCAACGCATTTTTTGGATCGAAAAAATACGTCCGTATGCTCAAGTTACGGAAGAAAAACCAACAAGGCCTCCTCATGAAGAGCATATGCTAAAAGTGAAACTTGGGCACAATAATCAAGGAAAAAAATAGCACCACTGCGATCTACTCAAAAAATCATGCACTTTCAAAAAACTAATTGCCTCGATACAAGGTCGTATGAGAAATTTATGATCCCCCGAAGTTTCAAAAACGAGAATTGTGCACAGTCACGGCTGAGAATCTGCAATTTCTGAAGAATTCATGCATGAAAATCAAAAAACAACTCCACTAGTGGATAGAGCACAAAAAAATAGCCAAGTTCATAACAAGAATCATCAAAATCGGAGTCCATATGAGCAAGAACAAGACATTTGAAAATTGCATTCAAATCTGTGACTGCCAATGGAGAGGGGTATGGCTGTAGCTTTGCATGCTTGATTTTGCAAAATATATAGCTTTCATGCAAAATCTAAGAGATACCCAGATGGTTTTTTGGGGCTGCAAACAAAACCCAGAAAGCGTTTTTCTTGTTGATGTACATAAGATGTTGCTGTAGTGTAAATCAAATGCCTTTAATAGTAAAAAATGGCTTAAAAAATCAAAAAATGACCCCAGCAACCAAAATATGACATGCAAATGCTGGATCAACTTCGTAAGTCCATCAATGGCATGTTGGAACCTGCAAAACTGATTGAAAACTCCAAGTATGCAAGTTGGTTGTCAAATTTGAGATTGAAACCCCAGAGAAAAATCATTTTTGTCAAAACTTTTCTGATTCTTAGGATCATCCAAAGATGCAAGAGAAGAGCATACTTGATTTTTCAAAAAACTACAATAAAGTTTATTAGCCCCCCCCCCCCCCCCCCCCCCCGAATCTCTCAAATAAGAAAACTAAAATCTACTCTTGCACATAGAAAAGCTCTGATACCATGTTAGAATCTGATAAGATTAATAACCCAGAAAACTAGTGCAAAGAGTAAATATCTAAACTATGAATGCAAATGATACAAAATCAAAATAGCATCATAGAGTTAGTCTCCAAGAGAGTAATGCAAATGCTGGAAGCAAAATAGCATTAAGAGGATGCAAAAACAAGAGATGCAAATACAAGCCACATAGCATGCTTATATAGGCTAGGAAGAGGGAGGAGGTGGCAACACCAAACAATGAGGAGGAACCATCTATCGGACTAAAGATAGCAAAGTATCTTCTCAAGATAGCTAATGGATGCTCACATGTAGGAAGGTGACACCTCACAACCATTCACCTAATAAGACATGCTTTATTAACCTAAGTGAGATTATTAAAAGTGTAGGAAAAACCTAGCAAAATAAGAAAAATAAAAAACTACACTAACACTTATCTCCATCTGATTTATCTCCTTCATTTTTCTTTCAATTGTAGCAATCTTTCTTTTTGTGCCCTAGTTTCCCACAATACTAGTAGTCATTCAGTCCTCTTGATTGAGACCTCCTCTCCTTTGACTTTCCTCTTGATTTCTCACAATTTCTAGAATTACTTCCTCTCTTAGTCATTCTACCCCTACTTTGTGCATTGAAAGCACTTCCTGATATAGATCCACCTGAGGTTTTCCTACGAGTTTCCTCACTCACAATAACACTAATCACATCATCATATTTTAGGGTACTAGATCTAGGAATAGAATTACTCAGAGCCATTACCAAGCCATTCCATCTTTCAGGCAAAGAACACAAAATCAAGAGAGCCCTAATTTCTTCATCAAAATTGATACCCACAGAAGATAACTGACTAGTAATAGTATTAAACTCATTTAAATGATTTGTGACAAATCCACCTTCTGCCATTTTCATATTAAATAAAACGCTTCATGAGAAATACCTTGTTTGAAGCAGAGGGATTTTCATATGGTATCACCAAGGTTTTCATCAATTCTTTTGTTGTATTTGCTTTTGTAATATTAAATGCCACTAATGGTGCCAAGAATAATTGAATGCTTCCAAGTGTCTTTCTATCCAAAAGATCTCATTCATCATTTGACATAGATCCCTAATTTTTGGCTTTGCCTTCCAATGGCTTCTATAAATCCTTCGGATATAGATAGTCTTCTATTTGCGTCTTCCATAACTAGAAGTTCTGCCCATTAAACTTATCAATTCTTAGCTTACCCTCATCTGCCATTGCTCCCACTCAACCGTGAGACTCCCACTCAACCATGAAACTTTCCTGTAGACAATAACTAAAAAACAAATAGGCTCTGATACCACTTGTAAGGATTAAACCACAAACAAAAGTAACAATTACATGCAAATATAACCAATAACAAGAAAAATAATAGATCACACAGAAAAGAACACAAGGCACCAAGATTTAATGTGGTTCACCCAAACCCTAGGCTACATCCACCAAACAACAAGTCCAATAGTTTTATGATCCAGTGATTACAACCTGATTAAAATCCATAGTCCCTTATAGCTCAATATTACTACAAGAACCAATCTCACATCACACCTATGAAACAATCCCTAACCCTAAGCCCTTTTATACAAGTATTTTAACTGCTTTAGGGTTATAATTAATAATTACATATCGGCCCAAAATCCCAAACCTTAAAGAATTTATAAAGTATGTACAATACTTTCCTGATCAATGACCACAATCTAACACATATAGGGTTCTCTTCAATCTATACACCTTGTATTCTTCACCCAAAACTTCATAACCAAGTGGTTCTTCCAAATAAACCTCTTCTTTCAATACACCATTCAGGAAGACAGATTTCACATCCATTTGATATACCTTCCACTTGTGTTGGGCTACAATTTTTATGACAACATGCATGGTTTCCATTCTTGCGATTGGGGCATATGTCTCATCATTATCTCTGTCATACTACTACTTGTACCCCTTAACCACTAAATGTGCCTTATTCCTATATATTTTTCCTTCAACATTGCACTTGGTCTTGTAAACTCATTTCATTCCAACTACTTGTTTTTTGGGAGGAAAAGTAGTTAACTCCCATGTCTCATTTCTTTCAATAGCATCTATTTTCTCATCCATGGCATTACACCATTTCTCTTCCTTCATAGTTTCATCAAAGTAAATTGGATCACTATGAGAAAATAGAGAAAAATTAACACTCTCATCATAATCTTCCTCATACCTTTCATCTTGGTATATCTCCCTGAGACTCTTAGTCTTTCTTGGCAATAGGGAGGCGAGAGTGGGATCTAAATTCTCAATATTTCTATTGCTACTAGTTTGCATACTAGCTCAGGGTTGTCTTGAACACCTTGGAGTTGTCACTCAGCATGTAAGCGATTTCTTGCCTTCTTGCCTTTATCTGTAATTATCAATGTTTTTTGCTCCATCATCATGCTCATCACCAATATCTTCATTTTCCTCATTTATACTTGGCACCTTGCTTGAAGTGCTTGAGGATTCATCAACCAAGTCATCCCATGACTGTTTTTTAAGAAACTCCACATCTCTTGAAATGATAATCTTCTTGGTGATTGGATCATACAATATGTAAGCCTTTGATTATGAACTATAACCTGTGAAGATACACTTGACACCTTTGTCATCCAACTTTTTCCTTTGTTCCTTAGGCACATGTGCATATGCTACACATTTGAACACTCTCAAGTGTTTAATTTTCCATCAGTCCCTTGACCATGCCTCAAGAGGTATCTTCTCACAAACTGACTTTGTGGGACACCTATTAATTAAATCTATTGTTGTTGCTATAGCTTGTCCCCAATATTTAATTGAGATTCATTTTTCTTTCATCACACTTCTTGCCATTTCAACAATGCTCCTATCCTTCCTCTCAGCCACTCCATTTTTCTATGGAGTACAACTAGATGTAAGCTATTTCTTTATGCCATTCTGCTTGCAAAAATTTACAAACAAATTGGAGGTATACTCCCCTCCTCTATCTGATCTAAGAACTTTTACATAGTGTCCGCATTCTTTTTTAGTCAGGGCTTTAAATTCAACATATTTATCAAATGCTTCTGATTTTCTCTTCAAAATATACACCCATGTTCTACAATTGAAATCATCTATGAATGTCATAAAATAAATACTCCTCCCAATAGAAGTAGATTGCATAGGACCTACTAAATCATAATGCACCAACTTTAATGGTGCTCTAGCCCTTCTAGAATTTCTAGAATTAAAGGGAAGCCTATGTTGCTTACACAAAATGAAAGCCTCACACTTGTTATATGAATCTACTATGCTTGGAAACCCATCTACCATTCCTTTCTTGGACAACAAATTTAAACCAGCAAGTCCAAGATTTCCATATCTAAGATGCCAAAGCTTGGAGGGGTCTTCAATCATGCTCCTAAGAGCTGATTTCTAATGTACTATTCTACATGCATGCATAGGAGGTGCAATAGTAACTTGAGAAGAGAAGCATGTCTCTATCCTCAATGGGAACATCTAGTTCTTTATCATTTAGACTACTACAAGTAATCTATTACTCCCATCCTTCTCATGAATGGCACACTTATCATTTTCCATTAGCACCTTGTATCCATTTTGAATGAGTTGTCCAACACTCATCAAATTGTGCTTCATTCCAGGGGAAAAATATACATTAAAAATATACTTTATGTATCTCCTCCTCATCTTGCTTGCTGTGGACCATGATAGATCCTTTGCCCACTATGTGAATGGTTCCATTATTTCCCATCTTATTTTTAGACTTACAAGTCTTATCAATGAAAGAAAATAAACTCTCATTACCACTCATGTGGTTGCTACAACCATTATCTAGGTATGATACCTCAGGGCTTCCTTATTCACCAATGTTACACATGATGAAGGTTGTGGAATTGTTTGCATTTCTCATGTTCACATTAGCTATATTAGCATTATGCTTTGACTAATCTCTCTACTTCTTCCAGCATTCACTAGTATAATTCCAATATGTATGAAAGTAATAGCATTCTACATTTCTCTTATTGGAGTTGTAATTCCTCTTACCTCCTCTAGAGCTATTTTGAGAGGTGCTTTCTCCCTCTTTGTTTCTTTCTTGTCTTGAGCTTTCTGCACCAAGATTCCTTTGACAATTCATTCCACGACGTCTACTCCTTGAGCCTCTACCAGAACCATTTATTTCTCTCCCCTTTCCTCTTAAATTCTCTTGAGCCTTGAAAGACTGCTCTTAAGAATTTGTTGTTAATCTATTGATCTAGTGCTTGTGGGTTTGAAGAGTTTCCATCAACTCATCCATGGTCAATGTGGTGAGATCCTTTACTTCCTTAATGGTGATCACAATGCTATCATATTTATAAGGTAAACTCCTCAATATCTTTTTCCACAATCTTCTACTCTTCATAATCTTCTTCATTTGATTTTAGTTGGTTTATCAAAGCGAAGATTCATGAACTGAACTCTGCAATAAGTTCATTGTCCTTCATATGAAGGTTTTAAAACTCTCTTCTGATCATTTGCAAATTTACTACTCTGACCTTACCAGTCCCCTTGAAGTTCATCTCAAGGATATCCCATGCTTCCTTTGCATAATTTAGAACTACAATCTTGGGAAAGACTATCTCTATCATTTCTACCTCAATTAGACTTAATTTCTTTGCATCCTTTCTCCTTGACTCTTTCATGTAAGTCTTCTATGGGTTTGTGAGGGAAACATATAGTTCTAGGACTATAACATCATTAAATCCATTGATCACAAACTCCCACAAGTCATTAGCTACAATTATGGTTTTCATTTTCTTTTCCCTTGTATCATAATTTTGTCCATTAAAAGATGGTGGTTGCTGCCATATCTTTCATGCATCTCCTACCATGTCAATTTCCCAAAAAAAAAAAAAAAAAGCCCTAACTCACTGTGGATGTGGGGCCTCAAAGTTCTAATACCATGTAAAGAATTCAACTTCACAACATAAAAATTTTCTTGGCACAAGAGGGTGTTGAGTGATAGTTTTCTTGACACACAGTGGATGCCTAGTGTCCAGTGGCTTGGCACCCAAAGAAGCTGAGTAAACTCAGCACTAAGGGCAACTAGGCACAAGAGGACGTCAAGTGAGCTCGATCATCAAAGGGAAGGTGGAGCTCAGTACAGTGGTTTCCGAGTGAACTCAGTCTCTAAAAGAAAGTGGAGCTCAGAAAGCTTGACACTCAACCAACACTTAGACCAAATCAACTTAGTCAACCAAGATACTGAGTGAACTTAGTGGGAACAATAGAAGAGAGAGCTCAGTTAAAGAGTAAATTGGGTGAGCTATTTAATAGACTTATAGTCTGAGCATTTCCTCCATTAAAAAATAGAGGGGATAACTTCAAAACTTACAAGTATGAATATCTCAACTACAAAACATGTAATATCAAATAGAGAGGAGACAACAATAAGCCAAGTATGCCTACTTTCTTTCTTTCTATTCAACTAGGTTAAATTATTACAAAAATCTAGGTCAATTCTAGTGGATATCTTAAAAATTGCATACAACCATTTTCACTAATTATGTTCGACTAATTGAGATGCATTAGATTGATTGAATTCAAAGTTTAACAGTCTATTATTTATTGTGAACCTTGATGACTGGTAATAAATGAAGAAACTTAGTATAAACAATATAATTCCACAACTTTGTCTCCCACTTGTCTCTTCTTCATAGAATATCTCATTGTCTTTTTATGTCTTCTCTATTATCTTTTCTAGAATATTTAATTAGTTTATCCAATCAATTTTATTTTTCTTTATGATTTCTTACATTTTCTCAACTTATGAAGACATATTAGAAGTGTTTTAAGGTTATTTAAGCAGTATATAATAGATACATGAATCTATAAATGATTCAAACCATATAGGTGGCACTTCACAATACAATATTTTATATCTTTTGAGCAAAGGTTATGAATCTTGAATTGAATATTGTTCTACTAGATTTCAAGAACTAGGACACTAAATAAGTGAGCTTAGCCCTCACAATCTCCTCTAACTCTTCCAATAAATTTGGATATGTAGAATTAATCAAATTCTAATATATTCCTTTACTTCAACTTTAATTTGTTTTATTAATTATACCTGATTTAAATATAAAATTGAAAAAACCACAATAATAAATTATGTACTAATAGTCCATTCCTAAAACTATTACTCATGCCACTTTAAAGTCATATTTACATTTGCCATTGAGGATTGGTTAGCTTGACTCTCGTCAACTACTTATATTTCAAATTGAACTAGTAAGGAGTTGAAGTTCACTAAAAATTGCTTAGGTTAGGCATCAGAATTCACATGAATTGACTCAAGGAAAATGAGACAACACAACATAATAATCAACAACAACAATGTAGATGGAGTCGTTAGAGATGAATGTCTTGAGTAGGAATATGAATAAACTAACGTGCTTTGGGCGCCATGAGCTTAACCTACTGACGGATGGTGTGTCATTCTCATATTCTAAGCTATCATAATTTCAATATTTGAAATGGTTTCTCTGAATGGGTCGAATTAGAACAGAGAGAACGTAAAATCAACAGCCTATTCTTGGCAATATTCGTAAACGAAAAGGTAAACGGTGGTTGCACAGATAAAAACGATCTTTAATTTGGTGGGAAGAGAAAATATAAGAAATAGTGTAGGAGTATCCCAACTGTTTCCACGTATATGAAAAGACTTCAAGTATTCCTTTCTTGTATTTTTTATTTTATTTTAAAGTAAAATGTGTTCTGAAATTTGTAGTACTTGAATGCTCAACACATATGCCTTCTTCGAAGAAACGCTATGGTTTTAGGTCAAACCCTTATCAAGATATTCATTACTCTCTCTCTGAAAAAAGAAACTTTTAGTTTTCATCGCCATGAATTCAAATGAAGTAGATATGTCGTTGAGAAAGTAAATCTGAAGTACTTTGTGAGGGCTCTGGACGCCATTAAAGGAACACGAAGTTGCAAGATCAGCTCATAGTATTAAGATGGCTCTTGCTCTCACTGCACACTCCCAAACACTTGTCAATAAAATCTTTGGGAAAAGAATAACTGTCATTCTTAAATATCATATATCAAAAAAAAAATTAAGCTTTGAGAAATCAAGTCAATTTTGACAAATTAACATTTTTGGTTTCAAATAAAATCTTTAGTGTGCAATGTTTAAGCTGTTCGAACAAAAATAGACTTAAAAAGTTTCAAGGATTAAATATTGCTAAAAATACAAGGTGCATTTCTTATTTGAACTAAGCTCGTATATATTTGAATGAAGTTACATGGGAAATCTATAGACACATCCTAATTTTTTAAAGAAAAGTGTCGAATAGTCAAAATTGACTAATATTTTCTAAGCATAAATTGTTTGTTAGTGTGTAGTGTTTATGGGTCGCCCATCTATTACAATAGAGATAGGTGTTAATAAACTCTTTGTAGTTTCTCAATCAATCATACAAAACATCAAGAATAAAAATTTTCGTCACTATATTTATACAAGACACTTCAAGAGAGAAAAATATCTTATTGATGCATTTCTAGGGCAGTCTACATAACTCAATTTCTACAAAGGACGCATATCATTTGACTTTGTATCCAAAATAGTATCTTTTAATATCTTGCTAATTCTTCAATTCTTGTGAATTTGAATGCTTAAAGTTGGATCTAGCTTGATTTTCTTCCATGGTTATTTGTTTTATTAATTGTGAATTTATGACCATATTGATCATTTTTTCGCTTTCCTAGTGTTTAAATTTTTATTCCACACATAATGAAATTATGATCAATTATATTTTTATAAAATGTAAATATAACATGCTAAATTATTAGTAAACTATAAAAAATACCTGCCACACACACACACATACTTATACACACACACACACACACACACACACACACACACATAGATATCTCTTACCATTTCTATATATAGATACACACATAAATGGTAGGAGATATCTATCTGCGTGTATGTGTGTATGTGTGTATGTGTGTATGTGTGTATGTATATATATAAATGGTAAGATAGATATATATATATATATATATATATATTTATATATATAGTAAGAGATATCTAAGTATGTATATATATGTATTTTGAATGATAATTCGCAAAAGATCGAGGAAGAAAATTCCTAGTCTAGTGTGGGATGCATGCATCTTGAATATAGTAATACAATGTCCAAATATTTGGATCTTTGGAAGGCAATCCTTCAATTATTTTTATGTGATTGTAGTTGCTTTGTTAATAGGCCTGCAAAGTCTAGGAGTGTATTTTAATTTTCCTATTAGGAATATTTTAACTATTATTTATTATATTTATATTAATTTGAAATATTTTTTAAATAGATGTCTAAATTTTTAAAACCTACTTATCACATTTAAGAATTCTCATATATTACTAACTTATAATATATGTGTGTCTATATTTTTCTATATTAATATAAACTTATAATTCATTTAAAATAAAATAGATGAAAATAGAAAGTTGTTCAATTAATTTAATATCTTTGTATATTTAATTATATATATTTTTAAAAATAACTATTTTACAAAAAAAATTAGTATGTATCACTATTTAAATTAATAAAAATATTTAGATTTAGGAAAAAATAATTTAAACTATTTTAAAAAAACAAGATGACATTCAATATTATTTTAAAGATATTAAAGCATTCAAATGACTAAACCGTTCAAAAAAAAACAACATGACAAAGTAAGTGTGTCTGTCAAATTTTAGGGAGTCTTAACAACTACTCCACTATGCAACAAATATAGAAATTAATAGAATGCTACACTAATATGCAATTAATTGCATACTCATTTCTTTTACCAATTGTGCTATGTTAGTGATGATTTTATATTTACCAACACTTGCATATTTGAAGGATGCAATGGTTATGCCGATAGTTTTATATATATTAAATTTTGTTATTGTGTTGTTGATTTACAAAGTTTGGTCATAATATTCATCCTCACCACCCCTTACTTTCCTAGCCATAGGACATCTTGTGGCTAGGTTGGGTCTTCTCTACCAACTTCCCAAACATTCTACCATTCATGTAATCTCTGGTGAATTTAAGTGTACAACTTGGTTGGCTCTTTAACTTTGATCAAAGCTATGGGAGAGACATGTGAGACAAATACATGGTCAATGAAAAGTTTATTCTTGCATAATGATTTTTCTACCAGTTTATGCTTGGTCAATACATCTTGGAATGTTGAATTAAATGTTAGTGTTAGTTTTGTTATTTGTTTTTCCAATAATGTTTATTTAATATAAATTGACATACTATTCATAAAAATAATTAAGAATGACATCCATTGTTAAATTAATGGTTGTTTTCCGCGTAGCCATGATCACCCTGTTTTGGTTATTCCTCCAACGGCTGTAATGGAGGACATTGATTATTGGACCAAGCATGCTTTGATATGCAAATTTCTTGGAATCCGAATTTCCCTATCCGCTCTTGAGGCATGGATCTACCGCTCTTGGCAGGTGGAAGGCGATATGGAGATTATGTTGGTAGGGAATAGTTATATTTTGTTGTATTCTCTTGCATGTCTGATCGTGATCGTGTTTTTGAAGGAGGCCCTTATTTCTACAACCATGTGGGGTTATTTGTCAAACCTTGGCATTCAGGTTTTAATTCTGCTGAGGATCTCCCTTCAACTGTGCCAGTTTGGGTTTGCTTGCCTTGTCTTCCCTTGGAATTTTGGCATGAAGACATCCTTCGACAAATTGCTGCTTTGTTGGGGAAGCCAGCTGCGATCGCACATCAATCCCTCAATAAAAAGGTTATTTCTTATGCTAGAATTTGTGTTGAAATTAATTTGAATAACCCATTACCAGATTCTTTGGAAATTTTTCTGGGGGATTCTTCTTGGGTGCAGCAGTTACATTATGAATCCCTCCCTTTCCGTTGCCAGATTTGTCATGAGTATGGTCATTTACTGCGGTAGTGCCCCCGTAACTCGAGTTTCAAAGGAGTGGATCGTTCTACAACTGGCAATGCTGGTGGTTTGGCAGATACTACAGGGAAAGGACAATCTCAAATGGTTAATACTACCAAGGGGATGAATCCACAAGATGCTACAGGTAAGGGTAAGGCTCAAATGAAGGATAAGGATGGATTTACCCCTGTTCGCCCTCGAGCTAAGGGACGTGGTCAAAAGAGGCCTTTGAAAGAAAGATTATGTGATTCAGGTTTTAACCGCTTTGAGGTGCTAGATAGTATGGTTCTAGAGGAGGGTATTCCTCCTCCTATCTCTTCTGATCCAGTTTTCCCAGATGAGAGATCTGTTCCTAATGATGCTTGTGGGGCATCTCAAGTTGTAGTATATCAGAACTGTGAGGTTCCTGTAGCTCCTATGACAGCGGCTCTCGTGACTCCTACAGTGTTGGAAGATGATGATGTTATTTTGGCTGACTTGGTTAAGGATGTGCTACCATCAGGTAAGGGCAAGGGATCTCCTCTCCCCTTGGGGTTGCTGCCTTGACCCTTTAAGCGGGCTTCTTCTACTCCCCCTCTAAGGAGTGGGCGCAAAATAGACCAAGAGAAGATTAAACTCACAGGAGATATATTGATTGAGTATGGTTCAGTGAAACCTTTGGATTCTCATTTTCCCAATTCTACCCAATGATGATTATTCTCTCGTGGAATGTAAGGGGGTTGAATAGCATCCCTAGAAAAAAGGCTATTCATAACTTGGTGGTTGATCATAGTCCTAATGTTTTTTGTATCCAAGAGACTAAGCTCTCTGTGGAGTCTATGGTCCAACATGCCTCTAGTATTTGGTCTCGTGGCCAATGCCAGTGTGTTGGGGCAACAGGCAGTGCTGGTGGTTTAGCTATATTTTGGGATCCTCAAAAAATTTCTCCTCTTGGCTGGATGTCTTCTCGCTCAGCTCTCTCTATGGTAGCTTCTGCTCTAGACTTAGGAGAGGTAATCATGGTTACTAATGTGTATGCACCTGTTGATCTTGTGGGAAAGGAGGAACTTTTGGAACATATTCAATATGTTCAAAATTGTCATCCTTATCATCCTTGGGTGTTAGCAGGGGACTTCAATTCAGTTTTAAGTCTGGAAGAGAAGCATGGTGGTTTGGCTAGATTGGGGCCTTCTTCTACTCTTCTTCGGCAACACATATCTCTTTTGCATCTCTCTGATGTTAAGCCTTCTAATGGCATCTATACCTGGAATAATCGCAGGACTAGTGTTGCTGCTATCTCAGAATGCCTGGATAGATTTCTTGTTTCTTGCTTCTGGCTTAGTGGCACCCTTACTATCTCTTCAGAAATCCTTGATTGGAGGGGTTCAGATCATTGGCCAATCAAATTTTCCGCTATAGGGGCTTATGTTTCAAATCATCCTCCTTTTAAGTTCCAGTTGATGTGGCTTCGTGACTCCTCTCTTCATGATTTTGTTTTTTGTTGGTGGAAAGATGGTGCTCCTGCATATGGTACTGCAATGTTCTCATTTTCTAAAAGGCTTCAATATGTTAAAAGGCAGCTCAAGATATGGAATAGGGAATGCTTTAGGAATCTTCACTTTATGAAGAGGATTGCTCAACAAAATCTTGATGTCATCACAAGGGAGATTAGAGATCGAGGTTTCTCAGAGGATCTTGGCCAGGATGAATCCCTTACTTCTAGAGCTCTAGAAGAATGGAAACTTCGAGAGGAAATTTTTTGGAAGCAAAAGGCTCGAGTTGATTGGCTCTAGGAAGGTGATCGAAACACTGCCTTTTTCCATAAAACAGTGCAATCTCGCCGAAATCATAGCACTATCTCTTCTTTGGTTAATTCTCAAGGTATCGAACTGAATTCCTTGCCAGCTTTGTTCCAAGAGGCTATTTCATAATTCTCTACCCTCTTCTCTGAGGACTCTCCTCCTGCTGATAATGAAGAAAATATTATTTTGTCCTGTATTCCTTCCCTTATCACTCAGGAAATGAATGATTATCTCATGCATCCTATCTCTTTGGAAGAGCTGGAGGAGGTGGTCTTTGGCATGCCTAAGGGGAAGGCTCTTGGTCCTGATGGCTTTCTAGTTGAATTCTTTCAGGAATTTTGGGACATCATTAATCATGATTTGTTGGAGGTGGTTAAAGAATCCTATGCTAGCAAGCAGATGCTTCGAGCTTTGAACTCTACATTCTTGACTCTTATTCTTAAGAGAGAGGGTGCTAATCAATTGGAGTTTTTTAGACCAATTGCCTTATGTAATGTGGTTTAAAAAGTTATTACTAAGCTAATTGCTGAGAGACTAAAAAGGTGGCTTCCCATTATTATCTCAGAAGAACAAGGTGGTTTTGTTGCTGGCAGACAAATTTTGGATGGGGTGGTTATTGCTACTGAGGCTATTCACTCTATGGCTACTTCAAGGGAGAGAGCCATGTTTGTTAAGCTGGATATGGCTAAGGCCTACGATAGAGTTAAATGGAGCTTCATAAGGAGTATTCTTCTTTCTTTTGGATTTAGCTCTGACTGGGTGAGTTGGATTATGAGTTGTGTTACTTCTGCCTCTTTTTCTATTCTTACTAATGGTCAACCTTCACAACTATTTGGTGCTTCTAGAGGCCTCCGCTAGGGTGACCCTCTCTCCCCATATCTATTCATCATCATGGCTGAAGGCTTGGGCAGATTCATTAAGCATCAGGTGTCCCAGAATTCTATTCAAGGCTAGCGGTGGGGTAATGGCTTACCTTCTCTTTCCCATCTTCAATTTGTTGATGATTCTGCTCTTGCCGGTCTTGCTAGGATCAAGGAAGCTGAAGCCTTTCGACATGCTTTGGACATTTATTTGGCAGCTTCAGGCCAGAAAGTTAATGAGCACAAATCTTTCATTTACTTTTTTAACACTCTTGATTCTATTCAGCACAGGATTGTTGGTATCCTACAGTTTCAAATAGGTTCACTTCCTTTGACTTATCTTGGCATTCCTATTGCCGTTTCCAGGCAGCCACGTCTCTTCTGGAAAAATTTGATTACCAAGCTTCAGGATAAGGTAAATCATTGGACTCATAGATGGCTTTCTACTGCTACCCGGGTTACTCTTCTTCAAGTTGTTATCCAAGCTCTTCCTACTTATAGAAGCATGGTTCATGCTGCACCTATTTACTTTCTCAAGGAGTTTGATGCTCTTTCTCGACAATTCCTTTGGAGTGGTAATTTGCGTAGTACTAAATGGAGCTTGGTTAATTGGGCAACTGTTTGTAGGCCTAAAAAGGAGGGTGGTCTTGGTCTTCGATCTGCTCTATTGAGTAGTCAAGCTTTGGCTGCTAAACTTTATTGGCGATGGTGCTCTGGACAACATCAACTTTGGCCTCGTATTATCACTCATAAATATTTTCATGGTGCTGATCCTTGCTCTGTTTCTGCACTTCCTCTTGAAGGTCGTGGCTCAATGGTTTGGCATACTTTGAAGACAGGTGCGATGCTGGTGAAGAGGGGTCTCTTTTGGATAAGTAAAGGAGGTTCTCAGGCTTTGTTTTGGTCTGATGCTTGGGATGGATTCCCTTCCATTTTATCCATATACCCTCATCTTCAGCCTCTTTGTGACTCTTTTCTTGCCGCTGGATGGGATAAAGTGGCTCATTACAAGACTCCTTATCAACTAGGACCTGTTGTTGGTTACAAATGGAAGCATTCCTCTGATTGGCCTCCTGGAGGTACATACATGGATCTTCAGGAGCTTTCTCAAATTCTGGCCTCTAGAGAGTGTTCTTCTTTGCTTGGTCCAGATGTTTTGGCTTGGGGCGGTACCTTGTCTGGTAAATATCATGTCTCTGCTGGGTATCAGGAGATAACTAGACAATTATTTGGGGATGCTAAGGTCCCTTGGTGGAAGCAAGTTTGGAATAAAGTTTCTTGGTCCAAGTGCAATTTTTTCATGTGGCTAGTGGCTCACAACCATTGTCTTACTTGGGATAATCTTTGTAAACGTGGATTTCAGGGCCCCTCTTATTGTGTTTTGTGTGGTAATGGAGAGGAGTCTGTCTCCCATCTGTTCTTCCATTGCTCCTATTCTACTTAGATATGGCACCTTTGGTGGAGTGCTTGGGGTTGCTCTTGTCGGCATGCTTCCTCTTTGCCTGAGTTCTGGGCCCGCTTGGGTAGTGCTCCCTCCAAGTCTTCTTCTCTCCATGCTGCTTGAATTGCTGGCCCATCTTTCATGCTTTGGCATATCTGGTTAGAGAGGAATCGTCACATATTCCAAGATGTTCGACTTGGTGTTTTGCATCTTTGGTGGAAAATATCACATTCTCTTCAGGAAACTATTCTTGTGAAGTGTGAGCTTGATGGGGGTATCGATCCAGTTGATCTTGCTATCTATAATCGCCTCAATTTTCATCTGCAGGATGGGGTTGCAGCTCATAGGTTTCCTTCTATGTCCAGGCAACTTCACCATCAGAGGAAGGGTTGGGTTAACTGGGATGGGCACTGGACTCCTCCTCCCTGTGGAGTTCTAAAAATTAACACTGATGGTTCTTCCTGTGGGAATCCTGGTCCAGCTGGTATTGGCGGAGTGGCTCGTTGTAGTTCTGGCCATGTTAAATTTTTCTTCTCAGTTCATAAGGATGATTATACTAACAATCTTATGGAAGCTCAGGCTAACAGTGTTGCTTGCGGGGATGGAGTAAGATTATTTGTGAGTCTGATTCCCAGGTGGTGGTGAACATGCTTTCTTCGCAAGAGCTTGAGGATGTTAGTTGGTAGCTGGCCACTGTTGTTAAGCAGATTCTTTTCTTCTCTTCCTCTTTTCAATTCATTAGGTTCATGTATATTCCTCGTGAATGGAGTAGAACTGCTGATTGTTTAGCCAAATGGGCTTCTAGTCATGATCCGGGTTGGAATATTAGGGATAGGGGGCAACTGTCCTTTGAGATGGTGCAAGAATTTGATGATCTTGTTGCTCAGGATCGAGCTCCTTGTTGAGCTCTCCTTGTTGTATTCCTTTCTGTCTTAATAAATTTTTACCCCTCTTTTTGCAGAATGTTAAAGTTTGAAATGGAAAAAATTTGTAATATTTTATTTATTTATTCAATGTGGATTGTAGATTATCATTTGAAATATCAATGAAAAAATTGTTTTTATATATTGATGAATGTGTAAGTTAGTGAATTATTGTCTATCCTTATCATTTGTTTTTGCTATCTTGTTTTTCTTTATGTTTTAAGGAGGATAAAGACATATATGAAAAATCATGTGATCTTATAAAAATGTTCAATAATGTCAAAACTACAATAGATTTCTTTTGTAATAGTGAAAAATAAACTAAATATAAATCATATACACTTATGTATAATCTTCAATTATTACAATAACTAATACCAAATTTAGAAATTAAAAAATTGATCAATCCATTTCTTGATAAATATCCCTAATATTAATACAAATTTAAATTTTATATATATATATATATATATATATATATATATATATATATATATATATATATATATATATATATATATATATATATATATATATATATATATATATATATATATATATATATTTTTTTTTTTTTTTTTTTTATATTTAAAATATTTTTTTAAAAACAAGATATAAATTTATTTATGATGTCCTTGCCAACATTAACATTTAAATATCTTTTATTTTTGTAAACAACCATAGCAACTCTCTGCCTATTCTACCTACCCAACACTTCCTATCCTTCTACCATCTTAAATTTTTAATTTTTAATATTTTAAATTAAAATTAAAACTTTCTTCATTGTCTCAAAAAGTAAAAATTTAGACAAATGAGGAAACATGCATTTTTACGAGGACAAAAGAGGGAAGAAAGTTTTTTGCACCCATTTCTAATTTACAAATTGGAGAGGTAAATCAATTACTACAAAAATAAATCCTAGATCCCTAGATGTTAGTACAAAATGCAAATAGATAATTGAATACTAATGGAGCTTGGTAAACACATACAGAATGTTGTAACTTGTTAGTAATTGGATTTGCTCAATAAATGATTAACTTATAAACCTTTAGATGTTATTTGTGATTACCATTACTTTAACCTAGTTGCAAATACATAAAATAAAATAGCATGAACACATTTGACACTAGGATTTAACATGGAAACCCAATTTGGGAAAAACTACCAATTGCAACTAGTTATTGTTTTCACTCTTCTAACGTGATCCCTGTTAGGAGCCAACCCTATTAAAGGTTATAAAACAAACTGTTAGGTGTAACCCTGTTAAAGGATTTAATCACCCTATTAGGAGTGGCATTGTTAGAGGTCTTGAGAACAATTCACTGGAATTGCCACCTTATTAGAAGATTTGAAAATAATTGTTAAGCCAACTCTATTAGGAGATTTAGATCACTACTACAATGGTTAGAGAGTAACAATGAGATTGACCTGATTTGAATGCAATTGAATTGCTGATTATTGATCTCTGTTATGGCTTGTATTCAATCCTTCCTAATCGTATATAGCTTTGCTGCTCCATAAGGATATTCTGCTTAACCTTCAAATTCACTTCCTCTATTCATCATTAGATCTTTAATCAAATCTTCATACTTGCATATTTTGAAAACATAACTTGACCTTATACTTATATCTTCCACTTTGTCAATTCAACTCAAACACAACTTAGAATAATTAATATTCATCACCTTAGTCGGTTGGAATAAATAGATAACTCAATTAAGCTTAATATGCCAAAATAAGAAAATCCTTCGTTAGCTGCCCCAACTTAGTAGAAACTAAATCAAAAATGATTTCCTTTGTTAACCAACAGATGCTCGATTAACACTACAAACTTGTGAAAATCCTTTGGTAACCAAGTGAGCTCGATTAGCACTGGTTCCATCCAAATTTCCTTCATTAACCAAGTGAGCTCAGTTAACACTCACTTTCTACAACTTTTCCTTTGACACCTGAGTGAACTTAGTAGCTACTACTTTTTGAACTAGGCAAATGCAAGAACATTTGGTAGTACTTGAGAACTGTCTTTGCTGCTCGAGTGAGCTTGGTATATACTGACTAATAATGATATGACATTTGTGTAACTGTTGACATATTAGTTAAGTTTTTTATTAGTGACACACTTTTTCAAATTGTGTATAGCTACCGAGCTTATTATACAGTTCATAATGTTTGCCAAGTATTTTAGTTATCACCGAGTTCTACAGTTGCTACTAAGTCCTTTGGACAAATCAAAGTGGTTACCAAGCAGTCATAGTTATAGTGAAGATCAGCAGTGTAAATCGAGCATCTTAGTATATATGTTGAGTTTACTAGTTAAAGCTGAGTTGTGCAGTGTTCAACGAGTTCGTAGTGCATGTCATTTGAGTCCAATGTTAACCAAGCTATTCAATGTTAACCAAGTGACTCAATTTATACTGAGCTTGAGGTGAGAATTTTTATCGAGTCATGTCATGGTAAACAAGTGATTCAGTTTATATGATGAGTTTCATAGTATCTACCAAGTCACTAGTGCAGACTGAGTTCAAGACAAATTGGAAGTGATCAGAATGGACTAAACTTCTATGTCTACCAAGTGCATGATAATGTTGAGCATTGATAGTGGATGCAGAGTATCAAAACTTCAATGAGTCAGTCTTCAAATCTGAGTGTTTTCATGTGAGCCAACTTTGTAATATTCGTGTTAACTTGTATTGTGGCCAATTTTGTAATTGGTATAATTGGATTGATATATATGTAATGAATTGTATCATATCCAAGTATAAGTAAGGAATAGTAATGTGAATGCAATCAGAGAAAAGTAGAAAGAATGGATTACACAAAGGCTACAGTAGTATAAGGAGCAACAAAGTCATATCTATCACAGCAAGGTGATCAATACTTAAAGGAATCTCATTTAGCAAAGCAATTGCAGATTAGAGATCATCTACTATTTCATCCTAACAGGTGGATCAATCAAATCCTTTCACAAGGTAGACCTAATAATATTTTGTAAATCTCTTTACCGAGTGCATACTTAATTGTATGTTTTTAAATCCTTTCACAAGGTGGACCTAGTAGTCCTCATTGCTCCTAACAGGGCAGATCATCAGAAGTGATCAATGTAAACTTTAACAAGCTAACTTTATACTACAGTACTAAATTTTGTGGGTATCATCCCCACCCCAATTTTACTTTCTATTTGGAAGGTTTCTGGGTCACCAAATCTTTTTGTCACAGTGTTATGAATTCTTTCATATTTTTAGTTTCTTATGCATGCAACTAGATTAGATTATATGTGATGGATTATATGCTAATTGGATTGTTGGGTTAAGAATTGAAATTGTTGAAGTTTTAGAAGTTATTGATTTACCCCTGCCCTCTCAGTAACTTAGCATAGTCATGAATATTTCCAACAATTGGTATCAAAGCATTGTGGTTCTCAAGAGAAAGCTTAATATCTTGAGCAAAGATCAAGGCCATGGAGATATTCAGACTTGACAAAGCTATTGACAATGAGAAGCTAGATTTGGAAATGGTCATTGCCCAACTCAAGAAAGAAAAGGAGCAACTCTCCCAATCCCTGAAAAGAAGAAAAGAACTTGCAATTCAAATGAATGATCATCTCTATATTGAAGAAAGAATTGAAGGCCTTCATTCAAGAAATCTAGATGAAGCCAATTAAGGAATCAAAGAACTCCTAGAAAAGAATGGTTCCTTGCAAGAAGAGGTAAGAAAACTTAAAAGAGACTAAGAAATTCAGTCAGTAAGGTTATGTGAAATCATGGAACAAAAAAAAAAGATAAAAGAAGAGATAGATGGAAGGAACAATGAAATTTAGAACCAATCCCTTTAGCAAGTAGATCTTATTGATTAGCTCTTGATGCAGGAGCATCCAGAGGTATAAGGGCAATCCTATGTCACCCAAAAAAAAATTTACTTAGACTTAGTTTTTGTTTCACATCTTTACATTTTTGGATACCCA
This sequence comes from Cupressus sempervirens, assembly GCA_028749045.1. Lineage (NCBI taxonomy): Eukaryota > Viridiplantae > Streptophyta > Pinopsida > Cupressales > Cupressaceae > Cupressus > Cupressus sempervirens. The sequence continues at coordinate 26,117,544 of CM053785.1, read as the reverse complement.
TTTGGCTCAAATAAAGGTTCCAACTCTCATAGTTCAACTATCAGTGCATTTGAAAATCCTAAAAAAATAGGAGCATGTATTTAGGCCATCATTTTGGTAAACTAGAAGGTGTGAATTGGCCAGATGAATGTAATCATGATTTAGAGCATTCCAAAAAAAGAATCAGGTCAATAGGCCCCATGGTTTGAAAGTTATTGTAGTTTTTCGGGTTTTTGAGACCTCCTAAGAATGCTTCAAAGTCAGGTTTGGGGCATTAAATGAACTCAAAAAGGGTTAAAAAATGGGGGACAAGTGAAGTTTGTACATAAGTCTATAGAGCGCTTTGAGAGCTTTCTGAAAATGTAAACGGTTCATCAATTGGAGCTACGGTTCAAAAGTTATGCCTTCCCAAAGTTCGGTTACCGTTTCTGGATTCTTCTAGATTTGCACCGACTTCTAACACAGCTTCTGGAACCTTCTATTTTGTCGGTGGATGCCTACTAGCACTTTCTAGAATGTACTCCTAGTCCTTAATCCTTTGGGGTCTATTTAAGGAGATTTCTGGCATTGTAAAAGGCAGTTCGGAGTGGAGTTTGAGAGGGGGTGCTAAAAGGAGAAATATTCTCCAGATTTATGCTATTGTAAGCCCTTAGGGCATGTTTTGAAGTTTATTTTCTCTGCACTTTTTGTACTAGCTTATTTTCTAAATTAATATAATTTTCCCTTTTTTTTGGTTCCATTATGTTCTTGGGTTGTGTCCCCATCGAGTGGTATCAGAGCGAGTTTTCCTGAGTGTGTAGACAGAGCGCCGACTGTGAGGCAGTTTGCACCAGGACTGTGTGGTTGTGGGATCAAGTTAGAAGATGCCTCCACGAAGAGAGTGTGGCAGAAGGGCCAGAGTTGTTGATCCTGAGGAGGTTAGAGCCCTCTAGAGGCAGGTACAAGCATTGCAAGAGGAGCTTCGTAGAGGAGCAAATGTTGCTGCAGCTAACAACAGTGAGGATGACAATGAAGAGGAAGTAATGGGACCAGAAGAGGAAGAAGATGGGGAAGTTCTGAATCCTGTAGAGGAAAGGCTTTTTAGGGCCATTACTAAGTTTGGGAAAAGACCTACAATTGAAGTGGGTATATTTTCAGGAAATTTGAAACCAGATGAGTTGATCGATTGGATCAATGAACTGGAAGAATACTTTGAGTATGAGGATATAAGGGACCCAGATAGGGTTAAGTTTGCAAAGGCCAGACTGAAAGGCCATGCCAAAATCTGGTGGCAAGAGGTTCAACTAGAAAGACTTAGAAGAGGAAAGGAGAAGATCACAAGATGGGATCGCATGGTGGACAAATTGAAGAAGCAGTTCATTCCTGTGGACTACGAGCTTGATCTGTTTAAGAAGATGCATGGGTTAAAGCAAGCAGGAAGATCAGTCCAAGAATATACAGAGGAGTTTTATTGACTCTTGATTAGAGCAGGGCATGCAGAAGCAAATAAGGAGAAGGTTGCTCGTTATATCAGTGGGTTGCGACCTAGCATCCAGGAGGAATTAAGTCTGGTAAGAATGACCAACGTTGAAGAGGCATACCAGTTTGCCCTATGAATTGAAGAGAAGCTGAATAAAAGGTTTGAAGGAAGACAAAGAGGGCACGGTCAAGGAGGAAAGGGAAGTGGTAGATCATCTGGAGGCCGCAATGAAACCCAAAAGAAAAATGAAGATGTGGGTACTAGCAGAAACTAGAGGAATGAGGGTTTCAACCACTCCCATGATCAAGACTTTGGAAATCAAAGAGGAAGAGGTAGAGGACATGGACAAGGAAGAGGAGGCTTCTGTGGTACCTATTTCCATTGCAATGAAGAAGGTCATCGTGCCTTTGAATGCCCTCAACGACAAGGAGGGATAGATAGGAGAGCTGAGGGCCAAGCTAGGGTTGCTCATGTGGATGAGGATGCACAATCATCACATTCAGAGGATGCAAAAAGAGGAGAGACCTTGGTAAATGAAAGAGTCCTACTAAGCGGTGAAAATGAACCAGGACAGCAGAGGAGTTTGTTCCGTACCAGATGCAAGTGTGAGGATAAATGTTGTGATGTGATCATTGATGGTGGTAGCACTGATAACTTGGTATCAGAAGAGATGGTCTCTAAGCTGAAGCTCAAGAGGGAGAAACATCCCTAGCCCTATCGAATTTCTTGGGTAAAAGATGATCATAAGGTCCTAGTAAGTGAACAATGTTTAGTAAAATTCAAAATTGGGAGTTACCATGATGAAGTTCTTTGTGATGTTATTTCGATGGATGTTTGCCATCTATTGTTGGGTAGACCATGGCAGTTTGATAGACATGCAATCCATGATGGACATGCAAACACATACTCTCTGACAAAGGATGGAGTTCGCTACAAATTGAAGCCCATGAAAAAGGAAGGTGAAAAGGTATGTAGCAGTGCTAGGATTTGTCTTGTTGATGGAAGGAAGTTTTTAGATGGCATGAAACATCAGCATATGTGCTATGCTTTGATTCCTAGGAAAGATAAAGAAGGTAGTAGTGAATTACCATTTGAAGTTTCAAATTTACTAGAGGAATTTGGAGATATTATCTCTGATAATGTTCCAGATGGATTGCCACTAGTAAGGCAAATCAGTCATCAGATAGATCTAATTCCAGGAGCTAGTTTTCCTAACAAGGCTGCTCATAGGATGACTCCTACTGAAATAGAGGAGCTAAATAGATAGGTTCGGGAGCTGTTGAGGAAGGGCTTGATTCGAGAGAGCCTGAGTCCATGTGCAGTACCTGCAGTACTTGCACCAAAGAAAGATGGAGAGTGGAGGATGTGTACAGATTCTCGAGCTATAAATAGGATAACCATCAAGTACCGATTTCCTTTGCCAAGGATGGATGATCTTATGGACTGCTTGAGTGGAGCTCAGTACTTCACAAAGATAGATCTGAAGAGTGTCTATCATCAGATATGGATTCGAGAAGGAGATGAGTGGAAAATAGTCTTCAAGACCAAGGAGGGTCTTTATGAGTGGTTAGTCATGCCCTTTGGATTGACAAACGCCCCAAGCACCTTCATGTGGCTCATGAATGAGGTACTTAAGAAGTTCTTGGGAAAATTTGTTATTGTCTATTTGGATGATATTTTAATTTTCAGCAAGACTTTGGAAGAACATTTACTGCATATTCGTAGTGTCCTTGAAAGGCTAAGGGAAGAGAAACTGTTAATTAATCTAAAGAAGTGTGTCTTTGCAAAAAGGGAGTTAGTCTATTTGGGATTTGATATATCACCTGAAGGTCTCAAAATGGATCCAGAGAAGGTAAAAGCCATCTTGGAATGGCCTACTCCAAGGTCTGCTACTGAGGTAAGATCATTTCATGGTCTGGTTAGTTTTTACAAGAAGTTTATTAAGAATTTCAGTGGCATATGTGCACCTCTAACTGATACAATAAGAGGGGATAGAAAAGAGTTCAAATGGACTACAGTAGCTGCGAGAAGTTTTGAATTGCTGAAGAAGAAGGTGACTGAATAGCCTGTGTTGGCACTTCCAGATTTTAGAAAAGTATTCCAGGTGGATTGTGATGCTAGTGGTAGCGCTATTGGGGCTGTATTAAGCCAAGAAGGTAAGCCTATTGAATATTTTAGTGAAAAATTGAATGATGCAAAGAAGAAGTATTATGTTTATGATAAAGAGTTCTATGCAATAGTTCAGGCCTTAAAGAAATGGAGGCATTATTTATTGCCAAAGGAATTTGTTTTGTATACTGATCATCAGGCATTATAGTACCTAAATAGCCAAGGTAAATTGAATCAGAGGCATATGAAGTGGGTAGAATTCTTGCAGAGTTATACATTTGTGTTGAAGCACAGAAGTGGAAAATCTAACAGGGTTGCAGATGCATTAAGTAGGAGATAGTTGTTGCTTACAACAATGCAGGTTGAAGTAGTTGGGTTTGATGAACTCAAGAATTTGTACCCCGAGGATCCTGATTTTGCTGAAGCATGGAAAGCTTGTAAAGAACCTGTTGTTGTAGATAGAACCAAGTGGTTAGACTATTTGATTCAGGATGGCATGTTGTTCAAAGGTAGTCAATTGTGCATTCCAAGGAGTTCCATGAGGGAAAATATGATTAAGGAGAAACACAGTGGAGGGATGGTAGGATATTTTGGTCGAGATAAGACCATTTCCATTCTTAGAGAACATTATTTTTGGCCTCAAATTACACAGGATGTGAAGAAGTTTGTACAGAGTTGCCAGGTTTGTCAAGTTGCCAAGGGGTTTAGTCAAAATACTGGCCTATATCAGCCATTGCATGTTCCATCAAGGCCATGGGAGGACATAAGTATGGATTTTGTTCTTGGATTGCCAAGGACACAAAGGGGTAATGACTTAGTATTCGTGGTGGTTGATAGGTTCTCCAAAATGATGTCAATCAATCTACCTTTTGTACTGAGCATTTATGGAAAAATTTTAACAAAAGAAATGAAATCAAAATCATTTCTTATTGTGAAATTTTGAGTGTTATTGTGAAAGTGCAATCTTCTGAGCTTCCAAGCAATTTGAGCAAGTTTCCAGTGAAAGTTTTCCAATTCCCTCAAAACCTACTGAGTGAAGATGGCATCTAGCAGCAGTAAGGTTAAGTGAAGATCTAACATGTTGGTTCATCGAGTGGAATGGAAAGCACTAGATTTCAAGCTCACTCTTGCAATCATTGAAACCCTAGATTTGAGTGGAGTGCAATCTCAAATCCCTCCAAAGGTACTTTTGATCAATGATATTCACACTCATTTCAAATGTGTTATTCAATAAATCGGTACTTTAGAAATGGATGATGCCCTAGGTCAACTTTGTGTGAATGGAGTTTTGAAACTCGATCACCAACACTTAGAAACCAAAGGGTTAACTCACATCCCTCACATGCCCTGCAAATTTCAAGTTAAATGGATTAGGTTTATCCTTAGTCAAGTGCATAATGGTCAATTGTGGGTGGAACAACCAATGTTGATCACAAAGAAGATGATTCATTGAATCATTGGCCTCCCAATGCTAGCCAAGGCCAAAATGAAAAAAACCCTAGGTCAAGCTAAACTTGAAAAGAAAAACCTAGCTGAATGGGATAGTAGAGGAATGAAAATTAGCAGTGTTTCAGATATGGAATTGAAGTTTGGTATTCACATTATTGCTACACAAGATATACAACTCTAGTAGGTTGAACAGTGTTTCATGTGAAGCTGTGGACTTGGCATACAAGGTGGTTAAGAACAACTTATCATTCGACCTTGCCAAGCTATTGTTGAAATAGTTCAACAAAAATATGGAAAGAATAAGGACTTCAAAGAATAACTCGAGTAAGTTTGGTTCCTTGTTAACTTGTCTATTCTGTTATGTTTAGAAATTCTTCCCTTCAAAAGGCAATGTTGTGTGAAGAAAAGATGTGCCTGTGTTATATCAAATAAATGAGTTTATTGCTGAAATGGGTGAAAATTACAATAGTATTATGGATAATTATTTTGATGCATTCAAAGAGAAAATGAGCAATAGGTTCTGAATCCCCAAGAAACTAGTTGAAGATTATAAGGATAATGTATGTTTCATGGTGGACTATGACAAAGTGTACATTCAGGTAGTTAAGCCTAGAATTGTGTGGGTGAAACCTCTTGGTTATGAGGTTAATAAGATGAAACTAAAGACATCATTGAAGCTCTTGTTAATGAGCTAGTTGATCCTAAGGCTACATATTTTGGAACATATGATGAAGCAAAAGCCAGGATTGAACTTGAAATAAAGCTCCCTCAAGCAGTGAACAAGGGAAAGAAAAGTATTGCAAAATTGAAATCTAGTTTAACCCTTTTGTTAACCAAGGGAAAAGGTGAGGATGAAAAAGCAGAGGATGTGGAAGTAGAGGATGAGGTAGAATCTAAGGAAGAAGAGCCATTAAGGAAAAAGGGCAAGGTGATTATCACCAAGCCACAAAAACCATCCACTATAATTTTCACAAGAAGATCCTCCAGAAAGAAATCTGACAAGGAAGGAGGAGACATTATATTTAGAAAACCTCCACCCACCTTCCAAGATAGATTGAAATATCTTGAAGCAAGAGATGGTATATCAAACTTCAAATCATTGAAGTATGAAATCAAGACAGCAAAGGAGCAGAAGCAGATTGAAGATCTAGTGATGGATAAGATGGGTAAGTGGAAGTACTCTCCTGATCAAATTGCATCTCAAATTCCTAATGATTTTTTGGAGAAAATAAAGCCAAAATGGGATTTTTTCATGCAAACTACCAAAGACATATATGGGCAAACCTTGACGTAGCTTATATCGAGTATATCAAATGTTGAGGTAAAAGAGTCACTAAAGAAAAATGAAGAAAAAATGAAGAAAAAATTTAATACTTGTCTAATTTTGATTAAAGACATTTAACATGTTGTAAGGAATGCAACAAACACTTGGAAAAATATCTATCTTTTGCATAAACCAAGTGATTTTCTAGTTGATGTTAAAGATGATGATGATGATGAAGATAAGGAGAATGATGAAGAAGAAAGTATTAAAGAAGTAACTCATTTTAACAATGAAGAAGATGAAGAGGATCAAGGGAAAGAGGCTATTGAGGAAGGAAAGTAAGATGATGAGAAGATTGATCTAATTAAGATAGTTGCAACAGTCATTGCCTCACTTCCTCACTCTCCAAGAAAACCAGTGACAATATCAAGCACGAAAATAGCCCCAGCAAGTTTGATTGTGACTACCAGTGTGAATACAAATGTTCAATCACTCTTTGCTCCTACCCAGCTTAGCACATCACTAACTAAAGTGACCTCCACTTCATCTACTGAGCTATAGACTCTTCCTTCATCAACCAAATTGAATAGTTCAGTTTTGAGCACTTCAATTTTGAACACATCAATTTTGGATTCTTTAGGTATTTCTATAAATATTCCTTCAATAAGCATAGTATCAGTTTTCATAGCTAGTCCTAGTATGTCTGCAATTGTTTCTATTATGAGCACACTCGCATTAAGAAAAATTGAGCCCAAGGTTCAACCGAGCACAATTTTTTTGGGAAAAGGAAAAGAGTTGAATGAAGAAATTGATTTAGATGAGGAAATTGTAATCCCAAATTAGGACATTTCTAAGCTCACCCCAGACCAAATGCATTCATTTGTTGAACTCCAGAAGTAGGCTAAAAAAAAAAGACTAAGAGAGGAGAGAGATAGAGAATTTAAAATAATTGAAGATGCAAAGAACATTTTGGCAGAGGCCATAGGTATTGAGGTTGACTCTTCTCAGCCAATTTTGTATTAGCTAGCAGAGGTAGTACAAAAATTTAATGAAGATACTGAGGGACAAGATAAGTTAGTACAAAAAGCAGAGAAGAAGTTTTATAATAAAGTATTGGAGCACATTGCTCAGCAGATAGCCATTTATCAAGTAGAACTTTCTACAATTTTTGGCAATTTAGAAGCATCTTGTATAAATGTGTCATAAATTTTTCGAAAGCTACGTGATGTTTCTAAGTTTATCAAATAAATAAAGGAATTTTTTTCCAAAATAGATGAAGATTTGAAAGCTAGTGCTCAGCAGCTGCAACTTGACCCTAGTTCAAGCTCTACACATTTTCAAAAGATAAGATTTATGTCAGATATGCAAGTAGAATTGCTTAGAGAGGAAGCAAGGATTAGATCCACACTGATAGATATACAAAATATGATTCTTCCCATCATGGATGTACTGTCGAAACATATTGTACATTCAAAAACTCTCATCCATGACAATAACTTCTCCATTGCGGATCATTTGATAGAATTTTTAGCAAAAGTCCAAATTGCACTTCACACATGTAAGATCCTACAAGACAATTGGGATAACACCTTGGTGATCATTCTCAAGGTAAATTTAGAATCTTTATCTCATTTTGGTGTTACTATGGAAATAAATAGAATAAATCTTTGGCATAAATGTCAAAAAGGGGGAGAAAGATATATGTATGGAGAAAGACATATGTTATGAAGGAGAAAATGTAACAAGTTGCAAAAAAAATGGGGAAGAAATATACAGAAAGATATGTTGTATAGAGAAGGAAGATGTATAGGATATTGTATGAAAGAACTTTAACATGTACAAATATATATCCTACAAATCAATTTTGAAAAATCTCAAAAATAGTATACTCTACCGAGCTAGTATCACATGGTGATGGATAAAAGGTATTTAGGAAACTTTTTGAATTTAGTTATGGCTGATAAGAGTTTTTTTCATTAATGCCAAAGAGGGATATTTTTGACATATTAGTCAAGTTTATTATTAGTGACACACACTTATTCAGATTGTGTATAGCTACCGAGCTTATTATACAGTTCATAATGTTTGCCAAGTATTCTAGTTGTCACCAAGTTCTACAGTTGCTACTGAGTCCTTTCAACAAATCTCAATGTTTACTGAGTAGTCACAATTATGGTGAAGATTAGCAGTATAAATCGTGCATCGTAGTATATGCTGAGTTTACTAGTGCAAGTCAAGATGTGCAGTGTTCACCGAGTTCACAGTATATGTCATGTGAGTCCAGTGTTAACCGAGCTATTCAATGTTAACCAAGTGAATCAGTTTATACCGAGCTCAAGGTGAGAATGTTTACTGATTCATGTCATGGTAAACAAGTGATTCAATTTATATCTACCAAGTTTCACAGTGATTCAATTTATATGAAAAGTTTCACAGTATGTACAAGTGATTCAATTGATCTGATTAGGATCTAGGACTACTACAGAGGAATGCTAATTTATCACATAGAATTAATTTAAAAATTTTAATGAATCAAATTAACATAAATGAAATAAGAGAACAACAATATTAAGCTGATAAAAGAGACAATGAGAGAAAGAAGACGCAAACAATTTGATCTCGGAGTTCATCCGTATAGACTACGTCTCCGGGTCCAGCTCCAATAGGGGGACCGATCCGATTATCTCCAAAAATCATGTAAAAATGTTTACAAAGTCATTCCTTTGAAGTACAACAACATCACGTTGTTTCAAAGTACAGGAATAAACACTTCAACAAATCTCCCTTACTCTCAGCACTTCGACGTTCTCTCCTTTTTCTGAATGCCCCAAGAGTCTCCTAAACCCCCTTTTTATACATGAAATTAGCCAAAATAAGGCTATAACAAAATGATGTAATATTAGACCCTTTAATTAATTCCTCCCTTCGAATTAACCTTTAGCCATTTTTGAAAGATTTGGCTTAGGTTAATTTTGGGGTCAAAATAGATAATAACCTTATTTTACTAAGGTTAGGCCGTCGGTTTAAAGGATAAAATAAAACTGCGCTAAATAAATCTTAAAGCGCCAAAATAGCGCATTGGCAGTTGAGTATTTTAAAAAAGGCGTCGGTCGGGGGTTCCAACCCCACCGGCGGCTTCCTTTCTCTCCAATTTTCGGCGGGAAGGGGTTATATACAAACTGCACTTTATATATTTTAAATGCAACGAATGCTCCAACGGTTATCGGCGGAGTCTTAGGACTAGGAGGTCACAGGTTCGACCCCCCCGACCATCACCTATAGTTTTTTGAATGGAAATTTTTAAAAAAAAAATTTAATATATATATATATATTTAATGCCACACCACCTTGGACTTCAATCGAGCGCCATTTTCACATACGATCTCCGTTTTTGACAAAACGAACATCGTTGGAGAGCTCTTGATGAGACCTTCGATTTGATACCAAATTTGACCAAATTTGGAGAGTTTGATTTTTTTTGCCTTTTTAATAGCCTCTGTACCTAAATTTGACCAACCTTTGACTGGTTGTAACTTTTGTGTACGGACTCCTTTCTCACCCATTCAAATTGCGTTGGGTCCATAATTTCAAGGAGTTTCATCTGATGCTGATTGTTGGAGTTTTGGAGATACTTCAATTTTGACGAAAGTATCCCCCGGATCAAGCCTCCCCACTGAGGAGCTTTCGGACCACCGAAAGTTTGGATTACTCAAAAAGAAGGTGAGGGTATAGTTCCCTCACTTTACCAATCTCCATCCATCTTGCCTTGCTTGGATGCATCCCCTTCAATCCCACTCAGAGGTATTCAATTGGTCCTCTTCGTGAAGTTCTGACATTCCTGTCTAGGGTAACATCTTTTGGCAATTCTGACATATACTCTGGTGAAAGATCATCAACTAATGGAACCTAAACATTGATGTCTTCATCCAAGATCATTGGAGGCTCATACAACTTCAGATTCTCAACATTGACAACTGAGTAAATTTGCATGTATGGAGGAAGATTAAGGCAAAAAGCATTAGTACCGATATTTTCCAAGATCTCAAAAGGACCATACCTGATAGCTTTGAGCTTCCTTCCTTCACCTTGCATTCTTTCCTTGCTGATATGTAACCAAACTCTGTCACCAACTTGGAATTGGTGATAAATGCGATGCTTATCATGGCGAGCATTGTATTTTGCTTGGCTCTGCTCTAATTGTGCTTCTACTACCTGATGGATTGCTTGGACCTTCTGGATGAACTTTAAAGCCTTTTCTGCATCATGGCATCCATCTACAACATCGTCCTTCCCAAAAGCAAAATCTATTGGTGTCTTTAGCAAGTAACCGAAACAAGTCTCAAAAGGAGACCTCTTTGTAGAAGAGTGTGCCGCATGGTTGTAAGAATGTTGCACATAATGAAGACTTTCATCCCACAACTTAGGATGTTTGCTGCAGTAGCCTCTAAGTAGATGCACAATTGTCCTATTCACTACCTCTGTTTGTCCGTCGGTCTGCGGATGGAAGGCTGTACTCTTCTTCAGCTTGGTGTCCATGAGTCCCCATAAAGATGACCAAAATTCCCCTAAGAATCGAGAATCTCGATCCGATACAATAGAAGTGGGTAACCCAAAATGAACCCATACATTTTGAAAGTACAAATGAGCAGTCAGTTCAGCAGTAACTTACTTTTTACAAGACATTAAAATACACATTTTGCTGAACCGATCAACTACTACATACAAATAATCATGACCCTTCCTAGAAATAGGTAAACCTCCCACAAAGTCCATAGATACAATTTCCCATGTACGGGATGGTACAGGTAATGGTGTGTACAAACCTAATTTCCTATTACTTGGTTTACTGGTTGCACACATTACACATCCTTTTATATACTTGGTGACAGTTTCCTGCATACGAGGCCAGTAACAATATTTCTACAATTGAGCTAATGTCTTACTTACCCCAAAATGTCCTGCAATCAATGAGGTGTGTGCTTCACAGATTACATGTGCTTGTTCATTTCTAGGAATACATAATTTTCCCAAGTGGTACAACAAATTATCTTGCACATAGTAATCTTTCTCTTCTACATGTTTACCCTGGATTAAAGCTACATAGATATCCTTAAATTTCTCATCATTAGCATATTTTTCTTGAAAACTTTCATGAACCATAGAACTATTTTGAAGGATTATCAAAGCATTCTGAATAGGAGGTCTAGACAACATATCTGCTACTTTGTTATGGGAACCCTTCTTATACTTAATTACCAAATGAAACTATTGTAGAAAACCCATCCACCTAAAGTGCCTACTTTGTTGCAACTTAGATTGTGAGTGCAAATATTGTAGTGGTTGGTGATCAGTGTGGATTACAGTTTCCTTTCCCATTAATTAATGTTTCCATTTTTTAACACTCTGAACTAAAGCATAAAGTTCTTTATCATACGTAGGATAGTTACTTACTGCTCCTGAAAAAGTTTCAGAGTGGTAGCAGACTGGTTTACCTCCTTGCATGAGTATAGCTCCCATGGCAAACCCACTCGCATCTGTCTCGATCTCAAATGGTTGATGTAAATCTAGTAAAGCCAGAACTGGTGCAATCCTCAACTTTTCTTTTAAAGTGTCGAAAGCCTTCTGTTGCGGACCTCCCCACTGAAAAGTTGCCTTAGTACTGGTTAATGCATGTAATGGTGATGCAATGTAAGAGAAGTTTGCAATGAACTTCCTCCAGTATTGAACTGCACCTAAGAAACTCCTGACTTCAGTAACTATACTTGGCTTAGGCCATTTTACAATACATTCGACCTTTGTAGGGTCTACTTTTAGTTGACCATTCCCTACAACATAGCCTAAGTACACTAAAGATGTCTTTGCAAATTCGCATTTTGACATCTTTACATATAGTTTTTCTTTTCTCAGTATTTAAAATACTTTCTTTACATGAATTACATGATCATCCCAAGACTTACTAAATACAAAAATATCATCTAAATAGACTATGACAAAATCATCTATAAAGGGACAGAAGACATCATTCATGACTCTCATAAATGTAGCTGGTGCATTACAAAGCCCAAATGGTATGACCAACCACTCAAAAAGTCCCTATTTTGTCTTAAAAGCAGTAGTACCGATATTTTCCAAGATCTCAAAAGGACCATACCTGATAGCTTTGAGCTTCCTTCCTTCACCTTGCATTCTTTCCTTGCTGATATGTAACCAAACTCTGTCACCAACTTGGAATTGGTGATAAATGTGATGCTTATCATGGCGAGCATTGTATTTTGCTTGGCTCTGCTCTAATTGTGCTTCTACTACCTGATGGATTGCTTGGACCTTCTGGATGAACTTTAAAGCCTTTTCTGCATCATGGCATCCATCTACAACATCGTCCTTCCCAAAAGCAAAATCTATTGGTGTCTTTAGCAAGTAACCAAAGCAAGTCTCAAAAGGAGACCTCTTTGTAGAAGAGTGTGCCGCATGGTTGTAAGCATGTTGCACATAATGAAGACTTTCATCCCACAACTTAGGATGTTTGCTGTAGTAGCCTCTAAGTAGATGCACAATTGTCCTATTCACTACCTCTGTTTGTCCGTCGATCTGCGGATGGAAGGCTGTACTCTTCTTCAGCTTGGTGTCCATGAGTCCCCATAAAGATGACCAAAATTCCCCTAAGAATCGAGAATCTTGATCCGATACAATAGAAGTGGGTAACCCAAAATGAACCCATACATTTTGAAAGTACAAATGAGCAGTCAGTTCAGCAGTAACTTACTTTTTACAAGACATTAAAATACACATTTTGCTGAACCGATCAACTACTAGATACAAATAATCATGACCCTTCCTAGAAATAGGTAAACCTCCCACAAAGTCCATAGATACAATTTCCCATGTACGGGATGGTACAGGTAATGGTGTGTACAAACCTAATTTCCTATTACTTGGTTTACTGGTTGCACACATTACACATCCTTTTATATACTTGGTGACAGTTTCCTGCATACGAGGCCAGTAACAATATTTCTACAATTGAGCTAATGTCTTACTTACCCCAAAATGTCCTGCAATCAATGAGGTGTGTGCTTCACAGATTACATGTGCTTGTTCATTTCTAGGAATACATAATTTTCCCAAGTGGTACAACAAATTATCTTGCACATAGTAATCTTTCTCTTCTACATGTTTACCCTGGATTAAAGCTACATAGATATCCTTAAATTTCTCATCATTAGCATATTGTTCTTGAAAACTTTCATGAACCATAGAACTATTTTGAAGGATTATCAAAGCATTCTGAATAGGAGGTCTAGACAACATATCTGCTACTTTGTTATGGGAACCCTTCTTATACTTAATTACCAAATGAAACTATTGTAGAAAACCCATCCACCTAAAGTGCCTACTTTGTTGCAACTTAGATTGTGAGTGCAAATATTGTAGTGGTTGGTGATCAGTGTGGATTACAGTTTCCTTTCCCATTAATTAATGTTTCCATTTTTTAACACTCTGAACTAAAGCATAAAGTTCTTTATCATACGTAGGATAGTTACTTACTGCTCCTGAAAAAGTTTCAGAGTGGTAGCAGACTGGTTTACCTCCTTGCATGAGTATAGCTCCCATGGCAAACCCACTCGCATCTATCTCGATCTCAAATGGTTGATGTAAATCTAGTAAAGCCAGAACTGGTGCAGTCCTCAACTTTTCTTTTAAAGTGTCGAAAGCCTTCTGTTGTGGACCTCCCCACTGAAAAGTTGCCTTAGTACTGGTTAATGCATGTAATGGTGATGCAATGTAAGAGAAGTTTGCAATGAACTTCCTCCAGTATTGAACTGCACCTAAGAAACTCCTGACTTCAGTAACTATACTTGGCTTAGGCCATTTTACAATACATTTGACCTTTGTAGGGTCTACTTTCAGTTGACCATTCCCTACAACATAGCCTAAGTACACTAAAGATGTCTTTGCAAATTCGCATTTTGACATCTTTACATATAGTTTTTCTTTTCTCAGTATTTAAAATACTTTCTTTACATGAATTACATGATCATCCCAAGACTTACTAAATACAAAAATATCATCTAAATAGACTATGACAAAATCATCTATAAAGGGACGGAAGACATCATTCATGACTCTCATAAATGTAGCTGGTGCATTACAAAGCCCAAATGGCATGACCAACCACTCAAAAAGTCCCTATTTTGTCTTAAAAGCAGTTTTCCAAAGATCACTTTCTGCAATTCTTATTTGATGATATCCACTACGTAAGTCTAGCTTAGTGAAATAGATTGCATGTTTCAACTGATCAAGTAAATCATGAATTCTAGGAAGAGGGTACCTGTTCTTTACCGTTATCTTGTTCAAAGCCCTGTAGTCAATACACATTCTCCAAGTCCCATCTTTCTTTGGAACCAACACAATAGGAGAACCACAAGGAGAAGTACTAGGTTGGATAACTCCTTTCTCAACGAGCTCCTGAACTTGCTTTTTGATTTCTTCATTCTGCAAGACTGATAAACGGTACATGCCAATATTAGGAAGTGGTGCATCTTGCTGCAACTGAATCTCATGTTGTATCTCTCTCTTAGGAGGCAATCCTTTCGGTTCCTGAAACAAGTCATCGTAAGCGAAAACAACTTTGACTATTTCAGCCTTATGTTTTGGATCACATCCCTTAAATGCCTCAGATGTTTTATCTTCTTTGGCTTTTACAAGCATCAACACAAAATTCTTACTAGAGTTGACTAACCTTTTCATCTGACCAGCATTAACTAGTGCCAGATTAGTCTTAACCTTATGTGCCCGTACAATGTATTCAATCTTGTCTTTAAACAAATGATATTTATTTTCCCCCCTATAAAAGATAGCTTGACGATCAAACAAATAGGGACTACCAAGTATGAGACCACATATATCTAAAGGGACTACATCAGCTTCTACCTCATCTACAAAGTTTGCAGTGATAGCAAATCTTAACTTGCATTGTTTAGTTACCTATAACTGTGCATCATCGCAAACCCATCCAAGAGGGTATGGTTTTGGATGAGGTATTGTAGTCAAGTTAAGCTTTTTAATAACTTCCTTAGATATCAAATTAACTTGGGAACCCGTATCGAATAATGTATCAACCTTATTATGCTTGATAACAACTCGAATGTGAAATAATTCATTCCTTTGCTTATCATTCTTAGGAGAAGATTCTTTACTTGTACTTGCACTTATGCTAGAAGAACTTGGAGCTGATGAAAAAGATATACCTTTTCCTTTACCTTGAATCTCGGTAGCAATAATCTTTGTCTCATCTCCGGAGTCAGATCCAAGATCTTGTTGAATTACAACAGCAGTTTTCTGTTTACCTCTGTTTCCACCATATCGCTTTGGCCTCTTTTCAGGATGTAACTTCTAGCACTTAGAATCATCATGCCCTTCTTTCTTGCAATGTGAGCATGTGGGTTTCTCACCCTCTTTCTTTACTATTGCTATATTTTTACCCTTTCCTTTTCCTTTGGACTTTTCCTCAGACTTAGATGGCTTTTTATCAGACTTATCAATGAAAGTACCCTTACACCTTGATTCTAAATGTGTTGCCTGGACACATACTTCATCCAAATTACAAGGATTCAGGACGAGAATAGAATGCCTTAGGTAAGAATGAAGACCACCTATATACTTGAGTAAGGTGTCCCGGGTATACAATGGGACATTTAATGAAATAGCCTTTTTGTGAAATTCATGGGTGTAATCCTAGACAGACTGACCTTTCCCTTGCCTAAAATGTTGCCAGTTCATCATTAACTGCTGCATATGGCCTAGGGGGTAGAATTGCTTTTTTAAAGCAGTAAAAAATTTTGACCAAGACAAACTAAACTTACCATGTTGTGAAGTTTCATCCCGAGACCTACTCTCCCACCAAGTTAGGGCTACACCCCCTAAATGAAGAGTGGCTAACTGAATTCTATCAACATCATCTACAAGGTTTTGAACTCTACAGTAGACTTCTACTTGCTGAATCTAGTCATCTAGTTTCTCGGCATTTAACTGCCCACAATATTTTGGTAAGTCAAACTTTACATCCAACTTAATTCGAGGCTTATGTCCTCCTTTGAAAATATTAGAAGACTCAGAATGGGTAGAAGAAGGAGAAGAGGGGGAAGAAGGAGAAGAGGGAGAAGAAGGAGCAGATGGAGGTGTCTTTGGTGGATCACGATCAGCTCCTTTCTTTTTCCCTTTGTCCTTTCGAGCTGCACGTCTTTGCATCTTCTCTTCTCTTTCTCATACCAAAACCTCTACCATGGTCTTCAAATTCTGAAGAGTCTTCTGAATACTCTTATCTTGAGAAGCTTGTCCACCTTCGTCTACCATTTGTGATGATGGTTTAGTTCTTCATTTTCCAATCTCAGGATTGTATTCCTCAAGCTTTCCTTTGCCTTTCTCAATCCTGGATCTTGTTAACATTCAAATCTGCAATACTAGTCCAATAAAAGCTTTGATACCAAATTTGATCTGATTAGGATCTAGGACTATTACAGAGGAATGCTAATTTATCACATAGAATTAATTTAAAACTTTTAATGAATCAAATTAACGTAAATGAAATAAGAGAACAACAAGATTAAGCTAATAAAAGAGACAATGAGAGAAAGAAGACGCAAACAATTTGATCTCGGAGTTCATCTGTATGGACTACGTCTTCGGGTCCAGCTACAATAGGGGGACCGATCCGATTATCTCCAAAAATCATGTATAAATGTTTACAAAGTCATTCCTTTGAAGTACAAGAATAAACGCTTCAACAAATCTCCCTTACTCTCAGCACTTCGACGTTCTCTCCTTTTTTTGAATGCCCCAAGAGTCTCCTAAACCCCCTTTTTATACTTGAAATTAGCCAAAATAAGGCTATAACAAAATGATGTAATATTAGACCCTTTAATTAATTCCTCCCTTCGAATTAACCTTTAGCCATTTTTGAAAGATTTGGCTTAGGTTAATTTTGGGGTCAAAATAGATAATAACCTTATTTTACTAAGGTTAGGCTGTCGGTTTAAAGGATAAAATAAAACTGCGCTAAATATATCTTAAAGTGCCAAAATAGTGCATTGGCAGTTGAGTATTTTAAAAAAGGCGCCGGTCAGGGGTTCCAACCCCGCTGGCGGCTTCCTTTCTCTCCAATTTCTGGCGGGAAGGGGTTATATACAAACTACGCTTTATATATTTTAAATGCAACAAATGCTCCAACGGTCATCGGCGGAGTCTTAGGACTAGGAGGTCACAGGTTCGACCCCCCCGACCATCACCTATATTTTTTTGAATGGCATTTTTTTAAAAAAATTTAAATATATATATATTTGATGCCACACCACCTTGGACTTCAATCGAGCGCCATTTTCACATATGATCTCCGTTTTTGACAAAACGAACATTGTTGGAGAGCTCTTGATGAGACCTTCGATTTGATGCCAAATTTGACCAAATTTGGAGAGTTTGATTTTTTTTTGCCTTTTTAATAGCCTCTGTACCTGAATTTGACCAACCTTTGACTGGTCGTAACTTTTGTGTACGGACTCCTTTCTCACCCGTTCAAATTGCATTGGGTCCAAAATTTCAAGGAGTTTAATCTGATGCCGATTGTTGGAGTTTTGGAGATACTTCAATTTTGACGAAAGTATCCCCCGGATCATCACCAGTGTAGACCAAGTTCAAGATTACTTGGAAGTGATCAGTATGGACCGAGCTTCTATTTCTATCGAGTGCATGATGATGTCAAGCATTGACAGTGGATGCCAAGTATTAGAACTTCACCGAGTTAGTCTTCAGAACCTGAGTGTCTTCATGTGGGTTGACTTTGTAATATTTGTGTTAACTTGTATTATGGCCAACTTTTTAATTTGTATAATTGGATTGATATATATGTAATGAATTGTATCATATCCAAGTCTAAGTAAGGAAAAAGAATGGGAATGCAATGAGAGAAAAGTAGAAAGAGTGGATTACATAATGGCTATAGTAGTATAAGGAGTAGAAAAGTCATATCTATCATAGCAAGGTGATCAATACTTAAAAGAATCTCATTCAGCAAACCAAGTTGTAGATCAGAGATTGTCTACTATTTCATCCTAACAGGTGGATCAGTCAAATCCTTTCACAAGGTAGACCTAACAGTCTTTTGTAAATCTCTTTACTGAGTGCATACTTAATTGTATATTTGTAAATACTTTCACAAGGTGGACATAGTACTCCTCATTACTCCTAATAGGGCAGATCATCAAAAGTGATCAATGTAAGCTTTAACAATCTAACTTTATACTGCATTATTAAAGTTTGTGGGTATCATCCCCAACCCTATTTTACTTTTTGTTTGGAAGGTTTTTGGGTCACCAAATCTTTGTGTCACAATGTTATGAATGCTTTCATGTTTTAAATTTCTTATGCATGCAACTAGATTAGATTATATGTGATGGATTATATGCTAATTGGCTTGTTGGATTAAGAATTAAAATTGTTGAAGCTTTAGAAGTTACTAATTCCCCCCTCCCCTCTTGCTAACTTAGCATAGTCTTGAATATTTCCAATAGTAACATCAAAGACAACACACAATTAACCAATTATATCCAGCAATCTCCCTCTTTGGCATTGATGGCAACACAACATGTCATAACACAATGAAATTTTGAATTTAGCCTTGAGAACTTCTTCTATTAGTATGAGCTCTTCCTTTTACTAGATTCTGTCTACAATAGCTATTACCAAGTTCATTCAGAACATTCTCCCTCTCTGGTTCCATATTTTATTATGATTCCAAAAATTTCTCAAAGATATGACAATAAACTTCTCCCTCTTTGACAAAACATGCCAAAGACAATAATATTGTAAATACCAATGTACCTTAAGTACTAATTCATCTGTAATATGCCCTTGCCAATTTTGCACCAACTTATTGATCTTCAATAGGTTCTGGTTGATGCATTTACTAAACTTTATTTAGTGAATTTTCAAATAGAGGAATGACCCCTACCTTACCTCTTAGATACAGGAATGCATCCTTAGGTAATGGCTTGGTGAATATGTCTACAATCTATTCTTTTGTATTAACATATTCCAATCTGACTTCTTCATCTTGCACTAACTCTCTTAAGAAGTGATATTTTATAGAAATATGCTTTTTTTTAGAATGCATTACAAGATTCTTTAATATTTTGATTGCACTTGTGTTGACACAATATATGACAACTAGATCTTTGATTTCTACCTTCATTCCTTGCAACAGTTGTTTGAACCAAACAATGTTAGAACAATTTCCTATTGCTACTACATATTATGCCTCTACTATGGATTGAGATGTATAATTTTGCTTCTTGCTTGTCTAAGATACTATTCTTTTACCATGAAAGAATGCTCCACCACTAGTGTTTTTTCTATCATCAAGACTTCTTGCCTAATCAGCATCAGTAAACACTTTCAAGTCCAAATTGCCTCCAAGTTTGTACCATAAGTCATATTCTTTAGTACCTTTCAAATATATCATGATTCTCCTTATTATCATCATGTGATTTTCTCTAGGATTTGTTTAGTATCTTGCCACTATTCCAACTGCTAAAGTAATATCAAGCCTTGTGTGTATGACATACTACAATTTTCCAATCATTGATATGTATGTGGTCTAATCTACTAACTTGGAATCATCATTTTTGGAAAGCTTATCTCCAATAGACATAGGAGTTCCAACAATTTTGAATCTTGCATTCCAAAAAAATTTAGTATCTCCTTGATATACTTAAATTAAGTGATGTAGATACCATTTTTGTTCTATTGTATTTGCAATCCAACAAAGAATTTTATTTCACCAAACATGGACATCTCAAATTCTTTACTCATTTCTTCTCAAAATGCTTTGCATAAGTCATCATTTCCTATAAATAAAGTATCATCAACAAATGTTGCTACCAACACAATCTTCTTGTCTAGTCCTTCTTTGATATATAGACTACTATTATCATTTGTTCTTTGAAAACTAATTTGTATCAAGTAATTATGAAGTCTTTCATACCAAACTCTAGGAGCTTGCTTGAGACCATATAATTCTTTGTGTAACTTGCAAACCATGTCTCTATTGCTAAGATCTACAAAATTTTTTGGTTGCTCAATATAGACTTCTTCATCAAGAATTCTATTCAAGAATGCAAATTTAACATCCATTTGATATACTTTAAATCCTCTATGAGCTGCATATGCTAGTAAAGCTCTAACACCTTCTCATCTTGCTACAAGAGAAAAAGTTTCATCATAGTCAATACCTTCTTCTTGAGAATAACCTTTGCAGACTAATCTTGCTTTGTTTCCTGAAAATTTTCCATATTCATTTAGCGTATTTCTAAATACCCACTTTGTACCAATTACATTTTTGTTCTTGGGTCTAGGAACAAGAGTCCAAGTTTTGTTCTTTTCTATCTATTCTATCTCTTCATTCATTGCTTCAATCTAGCTTTCATTTTCTAGAGCATCTTTAACAATCCTAGGTTCAAATTCAACAAGTAAACATGTACCTTTTAATTTGCTTCTTGTCATTGTTCCATCTTATTTGTCTCCAATGATCTGCTCAAGTGCATGATGTCTTCTGACATATCTTGCTAACACAAGCTCTTTGGTCTTTGAATGAGTTCCACCATCTTCTTCTTGAATTTTAGTTTTAGGCTTGGGTCCTTCTGTTTGTGACTCTAGTCCATTAGGCTCAATTTGAACTAGCTTGGTAGCCTATGATTGTGACTCGGGTCCTTGTAGCTCAGGTTGCACTGTCTACAACGTGATAACTATAGAAGTTTCTGGGGACTCAAGAGATGAAGCTTCCTTCTCTCAGATAGATTTGGTATGGTATCAGGCTCATAGTAAAAAAATCTCCTATAATCTTTAGGTTCCTTGTTTCTTTTCTCTTCACTCTTTTCTGCAAATTCATCAATTCTGACATGTGCACTTTCTATGATTTTGTGAGTAGACAAATTTAGACATCTATATGAATTACTTCTATAGGAGTATCCTAGAAATATGCCCTCATCACCTTTTACATCAAATTTTCCTTTTGTAGATTCTTTCAATATATAACATTTGTTGCCAAATACTTTCAAGTAACTTATATTAGGTTTGTAGCCATACCATAGCTGATAAGGTGTTTTATTTGAATCTTTCTTCAATTGAACTCTGTTCAAGGTATGGACTGCAGTGCTGATAGCTTCTTTCTAGTATTTGAGAGCAATATTCTTTTCAATCATCAGGGTTCTAGCACAATCCATGATAGATCTATTTCTTATTTTAGCTATACCATTGTGCTATGGTGTACCAAGGGCTGATACTTGTCTTTTGATTCCTCTTTCGATGCAAAAATTATTGAATTCATGAGAGATGAATTCACCACCTCTGTCTAATCTTAAGCATTTTAACTTCTTTCCAATTTCTTCTTCTACTCTTGCCAAATACCAATTAAATTTTTGAAAGGCTTCTAATTTTTCTTTTAGGTACATTACTGTCATCATTCTAGAGTAATCATCAACAAAAAGAATGAAAAAACTTTCTCCACTATAACTCTCTATTCCAATAGTTCCACATAATTCTATATGAACAATTTCCAAGACTTCTTCTAACTGATAGTTTTTTCTCTTGAAGATTTTCTTTCCCATCTTACCAATTTGGCAATTCTTTCATAGACCCATGTTAGGTTTCTTCAAATTAGGAATACCTCTTACTCTTCTATGTTTTCTTATCTTGACTAGATTGTCAAAATTGACATGACATAGCCTTTTTTTCCATAACCAACTTTCCTCTACTTGATTAATAAAACATGAACAATCACTCAGATCAAGATAAAATAGATTACTTTTTTTTGCTTTCCAAATCCAACTAGATTTCCTTTTCCATCTAATAGTTTGGCCTATTCATTCATGAATTCTACCTTGAATCCAATGTAATATGTGCCACACTCAGTAGATTATACTATAGTCCTTCAACCCAATAAGCATTGTCACATTCAAGTTCTTTAGTCAATAAGATACAACCTTTTCCTTTTATGTTACAAGGTTCATTGTTTCCAAATCTTACACTACCTCCATCATAATTTTCCATATGCTTAAATTTTGTTTTTTCACTAGTCATATGATGAGAGCAGCCACTATCAATAATCCATATATCATTTTTTCTAACATGAGAGATAAGTGTCATCTTATATCCTTCATCATCAGATTCATCTTTCATAGCAATATATACCATTTCATCTTGACTGTTATCATAATCTTTAGCTATAAAACAAGATTTCTTACCTTTGTCCTTGAAGTTCTTGTAGTTCTTGGAGTCCTTCTTTCCTTTATGCTTATTACTTTTCTTGTCATCCTCATTCTTGTTATTTGGACACCTAGCAGTAATGTGACCAACCTCTTCACAAGAAAAGAAAATCAGAGAAAATTTACCTTTGTACTTTCCTATATTTTTGGAATACTTTCTTGCAAATAGGGCTTCAACAACTTCAAGATCACTCTCTGAACTTTCTTCTGATGTTCTATGTTTTTCACTTCTTGATTGACTAGATTTTGACTTTTTACCTTTTTCTTTGAGTGTGAGTTTAGCTTTAAATGCAAATTCAATATTTTTTGAAGTAGGAACATAGTTATCATAGTTATCTAATTCAAAAGTTGTCAATCTTCTAGCTAGAGTATCCAAGCCTATTTTTTTATTTGGATCACATCTCTTTTCTTGAATAGAAAACACTCTAATTGTATCAATAGGAAGAAGAGTTTTGAGTACTTTACTTACAACAGTTTCATCTTTAATGTCTCCTCCAGATGCTTTGATTGCACTTACACTAGCCTTGATTCTTTCCACATATTTTGCAATGTTTTCATCTTCTCTCATTCTCATTTGATCAAATTGTCCTTTAAGGCTTTCTACTTCGGCTCTTCTTACATTGGCATCTCCTCCATAGATATCTTTTAGTTTGTTCCACATTTGAAAAGTAGTTTTTCAATCCTTTACCTCATCAAATTCAACATAACTAAGAGTAGATGCAATGTCAATCATCATGATATTATGATTCTTCTTTTCAGCGATGTCTTCAACTGATAAAGTTCCAATGGGAGTTTTGTATTCAGCATCAAGATACTTGCAACTTGAATAGGGTAAACTTTAAGAAAGCTACCTCTAGAAAATAATATAAAATATTAGCGAATCTTTCATTATTTTGAACAAACAAAATTATTTCTAGTAGTGAATCTTTCAATTTTTTTATTCCAAATATGATTAATATTGGTGATTATTTTTGAATTATAATTTTTTGTTTAAAATATTGAAGAATTTCAATAATAATAGGAAGTTTATTAATCACCATGGAATATTACAAATAAAAATTGAACGTATTTTTACCCATGGAATAATATGAGGATCGTTACATATACTTTAAATCAATAGTGAAAACTAAATATTGGTGATATATCCCTAAAGTAACTAATAATTATGATAATGATTGATTGGTACAATTTAATTTCTCTAATAATATATTATATTTAGGTGACTCAAATCTAATGATGTAACAACTATTTGGCAAATATTTGATTTTAAATTTTTCAATAAAATAAATTATTGAGTAGTTTTAAATATTGTCAAACTAAATTTTATAAAAATATGGCAATTTAGGTTGTAAAAAATCTCAAATTATTAGCCAAAAGATTCTAAAATTAGCCACTAAAATATACCTTGAACCTAAATCACTAATGGTAGCTAGATGTAACCTCATTAGTCCTTGCCATGCTGCAAAATTGTCTCTGTTCAACTTGGGAATCTCTCTTTTGTAAGAAATTTTGATCCTTAGCTTAGGTCCTTGAAACCTTCTCTGCAAGCATCAAAAGCTTTGATACCAATTGTTGGAAATATAAGAGGAATAACTAAGAGGAGAGGGGTGAATCAGTTACTACAAAAATAAATCCCAGATTCCTTAGATGCCGGTATAAAATGCAAACAGATAATTGAGTAATGTTGGAGCTTGGTAAACACATACAGAATGTTGTAACTCTATAGTAACTGGATTAGCTAGGTAAATGATTAACTTATAAACCTTTAGATGTTATCTATGATTACCATTACTTTAACTTAGCTCCAAATACATAAAAGAAAATAGCATGAACACATTTGACACCAGGATTTGACATGGAAACCCAATTTGTAAAAAACCACCAATTGCAACTAGTTATTTTTTTCACTCTTCTGAAGTGAGCCCTATTAGGAGCCAACCCTATTAAAGGTTACAAAACACACTATTATGTGTGACCCTATTAAAGGGTTTAATCACCCTATTAGGAGTGGCCTTGTTAGAGTTCTTGAGAATAATTCACTGGAATTGTCACCTTGTTAGAAGATTTGCAAATAGCTATTAACCCAACTCTGTTAGGAGATTTAGATCACTGCTACAATGGTTAGAGAGTAATAATAAGATTGACCTAATTTTAATGCAACTAAATTGTTGATTATAGATCTCTATTTTATGGCTTTTATTTGATCCTTCCTAATCATATATAGCTTTGTTGCTCCACAAGGATATTCTACTTATCCTTCAAATTTGCTTCCTCTACTCATCATTAGATCTTTAATCACATCTTCATACTTGCATATTTTAAAATCATAACTTGAACTTATACTTATATCTTCCACTTTGTTAAGTTAGCTCAAACACAACTTAGAATAATTAATATTCATCACCTTAGTTGGTTGGAATCAATAGATAATTCAATTAAGTTTAATATGCCAAAATAAGAAAATCCTTCATTAGCAAACCTAGCTCGGTAGAAACTAACTCAGAAATGATTTCCTTTGGTAACCAAAAAATGCTCAATCAATATTGTAAACTCACAAAAATCCTTTGGCAACTAAGTGAGCTTGGTTAGTATTGGTTCCATCCAACTTTCCTTCATTAATTGAGTGAGCTCAATTAACACTAGCTTTTTGCAACTTCTCCATTGATGCTCGAGTGAACTCGATAGGCACTGCCTTCTAAACTAGGAAAACATAGGAACACTCGGTAGACACTGAGAACTGTCTTTACTACTTGAGTGAGCCTGGCATATATTGACTAATAATGATATGGCTTTTGTGTAACATCAAAGACAACACATAATTGACCAATTGTATCCAACAATTTAGCTCCCATTCAGTTTACTTACCATGTAACAATCCATCTACAGAGCTGCAATCTATGAGCTCTAAATCACATCTTGGTACTAATTTCTTGATATTGAGGTATGCACTTGAATAAATCCAAAGAGTGAGTGATTAAAATTATTAAGAGAACTTATTAGAATAGCTTTGATGTTTCATTGAATGAAAGGATCTAAATCCTTAATGATGGAGAAATTTCACCTGATAGATTTAAAACCCCATTTCTCATGCAAAAATTTTAGTGCATTTAAAAAACCCCATCTCTAGTTGGACGTAAATTTTCATATATTTTTTATCCTAGTTTTAAGATTTCCAACATGTCCAACCTATAAAACATAGAGCATAGTCATGGTAGGAGAAAACACAAGCAACAAATTCACACTATTATCCCTACTAGAATACTTCTATCAACTATATCACTTAGGGTTGCATTGACTACATTTTAGCTAGAGGGTTTTGACATTGGTTTCATCTATAAATAATTTAACTTCACAACATAAAATTTCACTCAGCACGAGAGGGTTTTGAGTGACAGTTGGCTTGGCATGCACTAGATGCTAAGTGACAAGAAAATGGTGTTGAGCGACTTGACACATGAACAAGCCGAGTAAGCTCGGCACTAAGGGAAACTTGGCACAATAGGATGTTGAGTGAGCTCAGTCACCGAAGAGAAGGTGGAGCTCAGTGTAGTGGGTGCTAAGTGAACTTAGTCTCTAAAAGAAAGTGGAGCTCATCAAGCTCAACACTTAACTAACACTTAGACCGAGTGAACTCGGTAGGAACAATAGAAGAGAGAGGTTGGTCAAAGAGTAAATTGAGTGAGTTGTTTAATGGACTTATAGTCTGAGCATTTTTGTCTTAAAAGATAGAGATGATAACTACAAAATATGCAAGTATGAATATTTCAAATGCAAAACTTGTAATATCAAATAGAGAGGAGACAACAATAAGCCAAGTGTGCCTACTTGTTTTCTTTCTATTCAACTAGGTTAAACTATTACAAAAATTTGGGAGTATTTAGCTTCAACTAGAAAACACTAAAACTTCAACTGATAAAACTTAAACTTACAGCACTAAGGGCTACATACAATAATTCCTAGAGAAATCATTTCTTCTCAAGAAAAGAAATATGAACTTAGAGAATGACAAGGAGATTCAATACATGTTACTACAAACATGGAAAGTGAACCTTCTTCCTTTCCTCTGATCCTTTTCTAAATATTCTTCTTCTCCTCTGATTTGTTGATCTTATTCCTTTCTCTACACTCTACTATTCCCTTCTTTGATCTCTCTCTGACTTTCTAACTAACTAATCCAAATGAATCAGATTCATTCCTTTTCTCTTCCAGCAAAAAGTTGTCCCTCTCATTTTTGGATTTCAAACTCACCTACTGAGTTGAATGATGTGAGGTAGATAGGTGGGTGTTTCACTCCAAGGGAGACTGACCAAATGCATGAAATTTTTGATACACCCCCTTTGTCCTAAGCCAATCAAAAAAAGGATCACTCTTGATCTAAATCAACTACACCAAGACTCCCTCTTAGGTGCACAAAAGTTCCAATGCCCAAAGGCTTAGTAAAAATGTCTACTAGTTGTTGCTCAAACTTACAAAATTCTATCTTTATATCACCATTCTCCACCAACTCTCTGATGAAGTGATATCTAATCTCAATGTGCTTGCTTCTCCCATGAAAAATCAAATTCTTGGACAATGCAATTGAGAAGATGTTGTCACAAAAGATTATGGTTCCATCCTCTTTCCTTTCATTCAAATCTATCAAGATACTCCTTAACAAAATAGCTTGACATGTTGTTGCATTCACCGCTATGTATCCAACCTCTACTATAGATTCAACAATAATAGGTTGCTTCTTGGATGCCCATGAAATTGCACCCAATCCCATATGAAACATGTGTCTAGAAGTGCTCTTCCTATCATCTAAACTTCCAACCCAATCACTATCAATCTAACCAACCAACTTAAAATCATTATCTACAATATAAAAAATCCCAAATCCCTTAGTACCATTCACATACCTTAGGATCCTCTTTCCCACTTGCCAATGGGAATCCTTTGGTGTTTCCATAAATCTAGAAATCAAACTTACTGCATGCATTATGTCAGGCCAAGTTGTTGTCAAATACATCAAACTTCCAACCATACTCTTATATAGTATTGGATTCACACTTTTGCTACAATCTTTCTTACTAAACTTCAGACCTACTATTGTTCATATTGGGGCTACCTTACTGTTCTACATTTTGAATCTCTCCAAGATTTTCCTTGCATACTTTTCTTGAGAGATGAAGATTCCATCATGCATTTGTTTTACTTCTATGCCTAGAAAGTACTTCAAGAGACCTAGATTCAAATTCATTTTTCATGGCCTCTTTGAACTCTCCAATTAGAAAATTGTCATTTCTAGTGAAGATTAATTCATCAACATACAAGACAACAATCAACACTTTACCATTCATTTCCTTAATGTAGAGAGTGGGCTCACCATCGCTTTTGCTAAAGTCATTTCTCATAAAATATGAGTCAATCTTATTGTACCATGCTTGTGAGCTTGCTTTGGTCCATATAGGGCTATCTTAAATCTATACACCTTGTATTCTTCACTCAAAACTTCATAACCAGGTGGTTTCTCCACATAAACCTCTTCTTTCAATACACCATTCAAGAAGGCAAACTTCACATCCATTTGATATAAGTGTTAGGCTACAATTGCTATGACAACACACACAGTTTCCATTCTTGCAATCGGGGCATATGTCTCATCATTATCTCTACCATACTACTGCTTGTACCCCTATACCACTAAATGTGTCTTATGCCTATCTATTTTTCCTTCAGCATTTCACTTGGTCTTGTAAACCCATTTCACTCCAATTACTTGTTTTTTGGGAGGAAAAGTAGTTAACTCCCATGTCTCATTTCTTTCAATAGCATCTATTTCCTCATCCATAACATTACACCATTTCTCTTCCTTCATAGTTTCTTCACAGTAAATTGGATCACTATGAGAAAATAATGAAAAATTAACACTCTTGTCATAATCTTCCTCATACCTTTCATCTTGGTATATCTCCATTAGACTCTTAGTCTTTCTTAGCAATAGGGAAGTGAAAGTGGGATCTGAATTCTCAATATTACTATTGGTACTAGTTTGCGTACTAGCTTGGGGTTGTCTTGAACTTCTTAGGCCTATCACTTGGCATGTAAGTAGTTGCTTGCCTTTTTGCCTTTGTCTGTAATTATCAATATTTGTTGCTCCATCATCCTTCTCATCACCAACGTCTTCCTCTTCCTCATCAATACTTGGCACTTTGCTTGAAGTTCTTGAGGATTCATCAACTGAGCCATCCCATGACTAATTTTCAAGAAACTCCACATCTCTTGAAATGATGATTTTCTTGGTGATTGGATCATACAATCTATAAGCCTTTGATTCTGAGCTATAACCCATGAAGATACACTTCACACCTTTGTCATTTATCTTTTTCCTTTATTCCTTAGGCACATGTGCATATGCTACACATCTAAACACTCTCAAGTGTTTAATTGTCCATCTTTTCCTTGACCATGCCTCAAGAGGTATCTTGTCACAAACTAACTTTATGGGACACATATTAATTAAATCTATTGTTGTTGCTATAGCTTCTCCCCAATATTCAGTTGAGAGTCCTCTTTCTTTTATCATGCTCCTCTTGCTTTCATTACGCTTCTTTCCATTTCAACAATGGTCCTATTCTTCCTCTCAGCCACTACATTTTGTTGCAGAGTACAATTGGCTGTAAGCTCTTTATTTATGCCATTCTACCTACAAAAATTTACAAACAAACTGGATGCATAGTCTCCTCCTCTATTTGCTAAGGACTTTTACATAGTGTCTACATTCATTTTTAGTCATGACACCCATGTTCTACTACTGAAAAATACACCCATGTCCTACTACTGAAATCATCTATGAATGTCATAAAATAAGTGCTCCCCCCAATAGAATTAATTTGCATAGGGACTACTAAATCAGAATGCACCAACTCTAATGGTGCTCTAGCCCTTCTAGAATTTCTAGAATTAAAGGGAAGCCTATGTTTCTTAACCAAAATGCAAGCCTCACACTTTTCATATGAATCTATTATGTTTGGAAACCCATCTACCATTCCTTTCTTGGACAACAAATTTAAACCAACAAGGCCAAGATGTCCATACCTGAGATGCCAAAGCTTGGAGGGGTCTTCAATCACACTCCTAAGAGCTCATTTCTGATGCATTATTGCACATGAATGCTTGGGAGGTGCAACACTGACTTGAGAAGAGAAACATGTCTCTATCCTCAATGGAAACATTTGGTTCTTTGTCATTGGGACTGCTACAAGTAATCTATTACTACCATCCTACTCATGAATGACACACTTGTCATTTTCCATCAGCACCTTGTATCCATTTTGAATAATTTTTCCAACACTCATCGAGTTGTACTTCATACTAGGGGAAAAACATACATTATGCATCTTCTTCTTCTCACCTTGCTTGGTGCAGACCATGATAAATCCTTTGCCCACTATAAGAATGGTTCCATTATTTCCCATCTTAATTTTAGACTTAAAAGTCTTATCAATGAAAGAAAATAAACTCTCATTACCACTCATGTGGTTGCTACAACCATTGTCTAGGTACCATACCTTACGGATTTCTTCTTCACCAATGTTACATATGATGAAAGTTGTGGGATTGTTTGCATTTCCCATGTTCACATCAGCTACATTAGCATTCTACTTTGACTAATCACCCCGCTTCTTCCAACATTCATTAGTATAATGCCCATATGTATGAAAGTAATAGCATTCTACATTGCTCTTATTGGAGTTGTAATTCTTCTTACTGCCTCTAGAGCTATTTTGAGATGTGCTTTCTCCCTCTTGGTTACTTGCTCGTCCTGAGCTTTCTACACAAGGATTCCTTTGACAATTCCTTCCATGACCTCTACTTCTTGAGCCTCTACTAGAGCCATTTCTTTCTCTCCCCCTACCTCTTGAATTCTCTTGAGCATTGAAAGACTACTCTTGGGAAGTTGTTGTTGATCTATTGATCTAGTGCTCATGGGTTTGAAGAGTTCCCATCAACTCATCCATGGTCAATGTGGTGAGATCCTTTACTTCCTCAATGGTCTTCACAATGTTGTCATATTTATAAGTTAAACTCCTCAATATCTTTTCCACAATCCTCTACTCTTCATAATCTTCTCCATTTGATTTGAGTCAGTTTATCAAAGTGGAGATTTGTGAACTAAACTCTACAATAGGTTCATTATCCTTCATCAGAAGGTTCTTGAACTCCCTTCTGATCATCTATAGCTTTACTACTCTAATCTTACCAGTCCCCTTGAAGTTCGTCTCAAGGATATCTCATGCTTCCTTTGCATAATTTTCTATTGCAATCTTGGGAAAGACTGTCTTTATCATTGTTGCCTTAATTAGACTTAATTTCTTTGCATCCTTTATCCTTGACATTTTCATCTAAGTCTTTTGTGGGTTTATGAGGGAAACATATAGTTCTGGGACTATAACATCATTGATTCCATTGATCACAAACTCCCACAAGTCATTTTCTACCATTATGGTTTTCATTTTCTTTTCCCTTGTATCATAATTTTTTCCATTAGAAGGTGGTGGTTTCTGCCATATCTTTCCTACATCTCTTGCCATGTCAAGTTCCCAAAAAAAAAAATCCCCTAACTCACTATGGATGTGGGGCCTCAAAGCTTTGATACCATGTAAATAATTCAACTTCACAACATAAAATTTTGCTTGACAAAAGAGGGTGTTGAGTGACAGTTTTCTCGGCACACAGTGGATTTTTGGTGCCTAGTGACTTGACACACAAAGAAGCTGAGTAAACTTGGCACTAAGGGAAACTCAGCACAAGAGGATGTCGAGTGAGCTCGATCATTGAAGGCAAGGTGGAGCTTGATGCTGTGGTTGATGAGTGAACTTAGTCTCTAAAAGAAAGTGGAGTTCAAAAAGATTGACAATCAACAAACACTTAGACCAAGTGAATTCAATCAAAAAAGATATCGAGTGAACTCAGTAGGAACAACAAAAGAGAGAGCTCGATTACAAAGTAAACCAAGTGAGTTGTTTAATAGACTTACATTCTAACCATTTCTGGCATTAAAAAATAGAGAGGATAACTTCAAAATTTACAAGTATGAATATCTCAAATACAAAACATGTAATATCAAATAGAGAGGAGACAACAATAAGCCAAGTATGCTTGCTTGCTTTCTTTCTATTCAACTAGGTTAAACTATTACAAAAATTCTAGGAGCATTCAGCTTCAACTAGAAAACACTAAAACTTCAACTAATAAAACTTAAACTTACAACACTAAGGGTTGCATACAATAATGCTTGGAGAAATCACTACTTCTTAGGACAAAACAATATGAACTTATAGAATGAAAAGGAGATTCAATGTGTGTTACTACAAACATGAAAAGTGAACCTTCTTCCTATCCTTTGATCCTTTTCTGAATATTCTTCTTCTACTCTAATCTATTGGTCTTCTTCCTTTATCTTCACTCTGCTCTTCTCTTCTTTGATCTCTCTCTCGCTCTCTAACTAAGTGATCCAAATGAATCAGATTCATTCCTTTTGTCTTCTAGCAAAAAAATTTCCCTCTCATTTTTGGATTTCAAACTCACCTACTGAGTTAAATGTTATCAGGTGGGTAGGTGAGCATTTGGCTCTAGGGGAAACTGACCAAATGAAATAAATTTCTAACATCATCTAAGGGTAATAAAAATCTCAATCTGCTAATTTTCCAATTTTAGGGCTAACTGCACTAACCTATCACATATGTGAAGGTGAAAAAACCTTGGAAGGATTGGCTATGGGAATCTTAGGCAAATGTCATTTTTTTTTTGGATGAATAGAGGAGAGGGAGTGAAAGAGAAGGATCCAATTTACTAAATCCCCCACAAATTCCAATGTATCTTAGCCAAAACGCAATGGGATGACTAAATTAGAGGAAATTAGGTATGGTACTCAAAATCTTAATGA
The DNA here is from genome assembly GCA_028749045.1 of Cupressus sempervirens. Lineage (NCBI taxonomy): Eukaryota > Viridiplantae > Streptophyta > Pinopsida > Cupressales > Cupressaceae > Cupressus > Cupressus sempervirens. The sequence goes on along the minus strand of CM053785.1, from coordinate 26,085,043 downwards.
AGTAGATAGGGCTGAGGACATAGCTAATCAAAGACACCATCTATCTTCACAATAAATTTTCTCTCAATTCTCAAATAAATTGATGCAAATAATCCCCTTCAAAAGCACGCACTACTTAACCATTCTTGCTAATTAGATTCATGATATAATCAAAGACAGTTACCTTCACAATATAATTAGAGGTAGGAAATAGTGTTAAGAGGATAAAATTCCCACAAAGAAAGACAACTTGATAATATTTTAATAGAATATGCATATAAATATATTTCTTACAGGTATTTTGGGGGTCTTTGGCAGCCTGGTGAAAGATTCAAGTGCATTGAAATTGGAGAATCAAAATGTTGTTTTAGAGAGCCTCACAATATAAAATTCAAAACATAGAAAAATGCTTAAATATAGTAGTGTTTCAGGTCACTACCAAATGAAACACCAATTTTGTTTCTGGCAAACCATTTGTGGTATCCAAAGATGGATTTCTTTTTGATTTACCAAATATAGTGTTCAACTAGGCCTACAACACTACTCACCATTTGTTTCAACTTTCAAACTAACGACCACAATAATTTCTCCCTTTCTTTGGTTTGCTCTTGTTCCAGATTTTAACCACAATAGTTTCTCCCTTTCTCTATTTTTCTCTTGTTCTAGATTTTATATTTTTTTATCATAGCTGTAAACAACACTCTAATTAGAGATTTCTATCTATTAAATTATGTCATCTCTATTTAATTATGCCATTTTGTTTTCTTTTCTTTATAGTTTTCTTCTTTTTCTTGTGCTGCATTTTGTAATCTATTATTTAGTGCAACTTTGTCTATCTTGTAAGAAATATAGACTTGTTAGAAATACAATTTCTTTAGTTGTAGAGAGAGTTTATAGGATAGATCCATTCTGTGAAGAAATACACATAGAAAAGAAGTACGTAAGGATAAGAGCCAAGTTCAGACAATGCTTCTGAATCAGTGACAACAGATGCATCTAGCAGTTTTGTTCCTATGTTGAAATGAGATATGCTAATAGATACAAATGTTTGTTGTTGAATAATACACCACAAGCCACTTATCTATGTTCATAGCTATTTAAATTTGTTGACACTCTCTAGGTTTTCAAGAGTAACCTTACACCCTTTTGAAGAGGCCTTGTAACAAATATTAACAAAGTTTCCATCATTATTTTCTTACTAAAATTCCATGGTTTCATAGTATGTTACCTCCAAATTACTAGTTGATGTGATTTTCTATTGCTCTCCTTCTTTAGGAAAACTTATCCAACATATGAAACCTTTCTTTCTCACATTCCTTCTCAAAGCTTACTTCCTTATAAAGTTACTCCATTCTAAATTCATTTCTCCTACTATCATGATCTTTGATAAGTTCGCATCTCTCACATTCATATTTTTTTATTTCTTTGATTCTCAACTCCACAATAGTTGCAATCTCTTTTCGAATTTTGTATTGTTCTTCTTATTCATCCTTCCCAATTTTCATCTCTTGGGGAAGATTGACACAATCAACTTAATGTTGATGGCAATGATCCATATATTGCTTCTTGAAATGATCTTGCATCTTCTCTAGTGCCTATTTTCTTCTTGTTATATCTTTAGAAAATTGTTGTCATTCCTTTCTATAGCTTTCTTATAAATAATTCATCTCCATTATTCTTTCCTTGTGTTTCTCTATAGCCCTTTGTCTAATTATTTTAACTTCATTTTATTTAATGCACAACTTTCTTCCCACTATAACCACTACTTCTTCCAATATTTTATTATGCACTTGTTCTTTGGAAGCTTTATTCTTAGTCCAAATCAACTTCTATTTATCCTCATTCATTTTCTTCATAGGCTCAACAACCATTGACTAGTATGACCTCATATCATGTTTTAATCTTGCCTTTCCTTTGGAATGATTGTTAAAGATTTTGATATCCTCTTTTGTTTCTATGTGGACATTGAATACACATTTCCCCCTAGTTGAAAGTGTACATGACATATGTCCCAATCATCATTTCCTCTACTTTCCTTTAAAAAATGTTAATGCAAGTTTTCTACCTCCAAGTATCTCATTGTTGAACTCTCAAAGATAAGAACACTCATTCTTCAATGTCCTTTTGGATGATATGCATGTTTTTCCTTCATCACATTGTAGCCTTTAAAATATTCAAGTAATTATTTATTTCTCATTCCCAACCATGTTTCTTTATCATCTTCATTTGAGAAGCATGTTCTAAATGATGATAATTGGAGGCAAAACGATCTCTTGATTATTTGTTACTTCCCCCAATCCTTTACACTTTCCAAACATTCCTTTTGCATTCAAACCTATAGCTCCTCACCTATTTAATTCCTCCTCCAAAAATTTTTCAAGTTTCATGTGTAACCTAACTCTCTTTGACTATATGATCTTTGCATGGGATATGAGGCATTACATAGCTTTGTACAAATCAATGGCTCCCACACCACCATGGCATGTCAAAAAATGAAGCTTCCTTGAAGATTTGATTGCCTCTTTAATGGTCAAAGAATCCAACAAGTGGAATAATTCCCTAAACCACTTATTCTTCTTTTGAGTTTCATTGGTTACATCACTAGCATAAAAGTCACCATCATCACCTCTACCTAACAAATCATAATCACTTTCTACACTTTGAGCATCAAAATCCCTTATATATTGATAACATCCTATGTCATCATCCATCATACTTAATGCTTGATATTACTCTAAAGGAAGAAGATTGGGTAATGCACCATTTCTAACATGTGAAACTTCTGCAGCCTCATGTGATGCAAAATATTTTCCATATCCTATGACTGAATTATTTACTTTGTTTCTCCATCAAAAACTAGGTGTGAGAGGAGGGATAAGTCTATTTTCTCTATTTAAGTTAACATTAATAGTTTCTTAATTTATTTTTAGCTTATGTGATTTCCACGTTCAACGTGATTCCTTTCCCACTTATTTGGCTGCTAACCCTTATTTCTCATGTTGTAGTTGTCAACTTGGAGAATTCTATGTCACTTTTTCTCAAGATGAATCCCATATTTAAATCTCTTTCTCTTAGAAGCTACATCATAAGGCTGATCCCAACCCCCATTAGTTCTTCTCTCATCATGTGATGCTTGTGCCTTACATGGAGCTCCACTAGAATCCTTTCTAGATCTTTTAGTGCTAGCATCCTCTCTGAAGCATCCTAAAGAACACAACTCACTCTTGGTCCAATTTGTTGAGGACTTCAAATTTGATAACCTAGATCTCTATGAAATAGTTATTTCCCTATTCCCTTTTTTCAGCCCACTATATAAATTACTATTTGGCTGCCCTTGATAAGTTGCTTCAACAGGTCCTTTGTTCTTGGTCCCCCTACATGTCTTTTTATTTTTTATTTTTATTTTTTATTTTGAAAAACTTTAAGTTTGGTTAACCATCATTCTTTTTTGGGAAAGGGTTTTGTTTTTTCTTCTTGATAAATGTATTGGGTGAACACCACCATAGCTATTTTAAGTTGAAAACTCTAGATTGTGATAAATGTAATTATGATTGCAAAGTTTAGAAATGGGGTGATTGTGTCAATAAAATTTAATTCTATGGACATTTTAATCTCCATGCATGCAAAAATGACTTGATTATTGCATATTTAAAATATGTGAAGCACTTTTTTTTCTCACCAATTACAATTGCCTCAAATTTTATTTAAATATCTTAAACTATTAATCATGTCATCTTTGGAAAACATTTCTAGGTATCTCCATACCCATCTACTTCATTGTGATTGACCAAATTGTGCATATAAATAAACTTCTTCAATCTATAAAGCACTATCACAAAGAAGGGGAAACTCAAATTTTACTACCTATTTTATATAGTTATAACTATTTCATTGCAAAGATTTGAAATTATTAGTGCTCACTGGTGTCACTAAGAAGGCTTAATTAATAGAGAGAGTTTCATCTTAGGGATATCAATCGCCCTTCCAGTCACTGTGATATTTTATAGAGCAAATAGGCAATGCAATACTGAGGCTTAAAATATAAAAGGATAATATCTCAGCCAATTGAACCACCTTGGCAGTAGAGAGACTATATTTATTTACTAAAAAAATTTATTCATATGAAGGCTAAGAAAGCTATGGAAATAAAGATTCTAACTAGGGGAGATGAGCCTCTATTTGAATGGATCCAAAGAATGCAATTCAAATCTAAAATGATCCTAGTGGCAGAAGAAGGACTTAAAGAAATGGAAGCCAAAGTGAAAAAGGATCAAGATAGGACTATGAACTATTAAGAGGTCTACATACAGATTCCAAAGCTAGTAGACAAGGAAAAAGGATCATCGGAGTGGCCATCATGCAAAAGAACTTCTCCAGTTATCTAGATGGTTTGATAGATATATCTTTCAATAATCGAAACAAAGTGTCCAAGCTCTAGAAACTTGGCAAGTGTGTACATGTGGCTATGGAGGAAATACATGAGCAATTGAATATCATCAAGGATTTAGCCAAAGAGCATTACAAGTGGCTCTTGAGATACACCAATGTCCATGTTCATAGATACGAGGAGTTGATTCCAATCATTGTTGATGCCAAAGCCTATAAGGAAAAGTTAGAAAAAGGAAATAAGGAAAAGTGATTCATATCCCACCCTTTCACATTTTTATGTAATCATTGTAAATAACAAATTGGCTCCTTGCCATTTGTCAATTTTGAGGAGATGAACCAATTTGAGATCCATTTTGTAATGATCATCTCGGAATCCTATATGTACTAAATTAAAAGATTAATAAAAGGTTGGCTAATTTTTGGTGTGAAATACTTGGTGTTTCAAAGACAATTGAAGGGTATTTTGTGTCAATCATTTTCTATTCCATTCTTTCTATGTTAGGTTTATGTTTTCTCTTTTCATCTGAATAGAATCAAGAAATGAATAGAGTTTTATTCCCCTATTTCAAAAATGTGAACTAAAGAAAATAGTATTGTTGTTGGAAGTTTAGGAATAATCCCTTTCCATAATTTCTTTCAAGTTAAGTCTTTTCCATTCTCAAAATTAAGATCTTGTTGATATCAGTTTAGTTGTAGATAGTATACATTGCTGAATCGTTAAGCTTTGTGGTTTCATAAGATGTGTGAATCCATAAACTTGACTAATCCTAAAATTCAAACTCTTTCCTAAGTTAGTTCTTGTTCAAGCCTAGCTTGGTTCACCTTTCCTATTCTCAGGTTAAGATTGTACCCCATTTTAAAGTTAGAAGGTAAAACATAATTCATTACAAATCACAAATACAATAGGGAGTTGTACCTAAGAATTCAAAGGGAAATTATTCATTTAATAACAACTTTCCAACTATTGTAATTAGATGTAGTTCACAAATTTGGGCATTTAAGAGTTAAGTTGAAAGAACAATCTGATTACCAACACAATCTTCCCTTTCTAGTAACACCAATATTTTTACAACTTGCTCCACCCTAGAGACATTCCCACTTTCTCTCCAAACTCACAATTCTATCAAGAATGGTCATCCTACCTTCAACTCAGAGTGAGGGATGCAGATTGAGGGTTTTTAGACTATCCCTATCCTCCTAGACTCAAAATCCATAGCTCTCCTTATCAATTTCTTCAAACTTGACAAAGCTATCCTAATTAGACCTAGTAGAATTATGCCTCCACACTTGGTTTTTGGACTTTAACTCTAAATTTTCTATAAAAAGGAGGAAAGATAACCTCAAATATGGATACCATTTTGGGAATACTATAATATTTTATGGGTCTTAGGTCCTCAACCTATTCATACACCACTTTGCTACTTCTAAGCCTAAAAGAAAGGGTTTCATGCATTTTGTATCAACATCTCCTAGGGCCTTATGAAATCCCTTAAAAAACTTATCTTGAAAACTTTTCCTTCCACACATCCCTCCTCCTTCTAAAACTCTCAGATTGAACTATCTAATACATTCAATCCATCAAAATACTCTTGCAAGCACTATGATCGCCTAGCCATACAATAAAAGCTTGCCTAGGGCATCACTTGAAAAATTGAAACCCAGTTTTTCCAAGCCTCTAATTTTCTATGTATACTATAAAAAGACTCTACTTCCATCTCCCTCAAATAAATTATGGTTCCATGATGAGGATTCATTGAGGAGCCATTTTTCACAAAACTACCAAGATAGGAACAACAAACTATCTATCTACAAAAGATTTTCTAACTATACACAAAAGAACTCCTATAAAATTAACTCTAAATAAAGATGCACTATATGAGAATGAAACTCAAGGATCAAATGAAAATAGAATTCATTCAATCCACTAAAGAATTCCTATAGTAAAAGCCCCAAAACTATCAATTCTGGAATAACAACTCATGTATTTCAATTTTCCAAACTCACTTATTACAACTTACAACCCTTGGAATGGGTGTAATTTGTGATTTTATAATTTGTCTCAAAGTTTTTAGATAGTTATACTAACCATCAACTCCATCTTCATGATATGTATCTTTCTTGTCACAATGTTGTCAAGCAATTTTTCAAAAATGTTGGCACTTTTTGCAACTCCTAGAAACTTTTGCATCTGACCTTTGGAAACTTCCAAATGGTCCCTTTATGATGTATAGGAATTATTAAGCCTTCATATCATCAACTTACATGATTTTGACCAATTTCACCTAATTGACAACTTTTGGAACAATTTACATCTTTTTGACATCTTTCCAACTTTGCATCAAATGACAATATATGACCTCCAACCTATGCATAAAGATATAAAACTACCATAGAGGATATGTTGAAATAAAAACCAAATGTTCCCCACACTTATATGGTATAAGACCCATACCCCTAATCTTTCTTCATCACAACCTAAACACAAGATAAGTAAAGCAACTAGAATGGATTGAGCCTAGTCAAATCCTTCTAGGAGTAAACACCATGTGACCTTCTAAGGTCCAAACACACCAAACTAAATTGGCTAAGGTTAGTACAAGACAAAAACCAATATGAGAAACTAGGACCAGGAATTAGCCTAGGTTCTCTTGCACCATACTCCCCCAAACACAAAGAGTTCAATCCATCCTTAGATATAGCAAATGAGAGTCTACTCCTTGTTTCTTGAAGTCTTCTTCCTTGATCCAAGTATCCTCTGCATCTTCTTTGCCATGCCACTTGACAAGATGCTCCCAAAAAAAAATTCCCATTCTTCTTGTAAACCCTTGAGTCAAGTATCTTTTCAACTTCCCTAGGTGGTGGGGGAGTTAAATTCAGGTCTTCTACATCTTGAGTGACTTCCCTAAGTATTTGAACAACATATAGAGTTGGGCCTTTGTACCTAACCAGATCAGCAACATTGAAGATTGGTGATAACCCAATGTCTTCAAGAAGCTCCACTTTGTATACATGGTTTCCATACTTGGCTAGTATTTTGCAAGGTCCCAATCTTCTCATATGAAGCTTATGAGGCATTCCCTTTTGCAACCTTGCTTTGTTTAGATGAACCATCACAAGATTCCTAACTTGGAATTTTACATCTTGTTTACTGTTATCTACCTTATGCTTGAGTTTTTTAGCATTTTTAGTTAAGGTTTTCCTTACTATTTCATGAACTTCCCTCATTGAGTGGGAAAAGTCCTCAACATATCCACTACCTTGGGGACCATCTTTCAGCTCAAGTTCTAATCATTGGCCAATTAATTTTTCTTCTACTAGGGTGATTATGCATAAGAGTCCCCATTTTAAGTTTTATCTAATGTGGCTTCAAGACTCCTCTCTTTTTGTTCTTATTTATTATTGTTGGAGGGATGGTCCCTCTACTTTTGGTATTGCTATGTTTTCTTTTTCCAAAAAACTTCAATATGTCAAAAGGTAGCTTAAGAGATAGAACAAAGATTGTTTTAGGGACCTTCATTCCATTAAGAGGCTCACTTAGGAGCATCTAGATGTCATTACCAGATAGATTAGGGATCTTGGTTTCTTAGAGGATCTAGGTAATGTTGAATCCCTTTCTTCTAAAGATGTGGAAGAATGGGAACTTTGGGAGGAAATATTCTAGAAGCAAAAATCTAGAGTTGATTGGCTCTAGGAAGGTGATAAGAACACTTGCTTTTTCCATAGAATTGTGCAATCTCATTGGAATTAGAGCTATATTTATTCTTTTTTTAATTCTGAAGGTATCCAGTTATCTTCATTAAGTATCATGTGTCCCAAAACTCTATCCAAGGGTGGAATTGTGGAAATGGTTTACCTTCTCTTTGTCATCTTCAATTTTTTGATAACTCTACTCATGCAAGAATTTCTCAAGTCAATGAAGCTAAAGCCTTCCAATATACTTTGGTTATTTATTTGGTGGTGACATGCCAAAAATTTAATGAACACAAATCTTCTATACATTTTTTAATACTCCTAGACTTATTCAGTGGAGGATTACTAATATCCTTAGGTTTCAAATTGGTTCACTCCCTTTGATATATCTTGGCATTCCTATCATTGTTTCTAGGCATAAATGGCTCTTCTAGAAAGTTTTGATTAACAACCTTTGAGTGAAGGTAATAACTAGACCCATAGATGGCTCTTGAGTATTTCTCATGTTACCCTTCTTCAATCTTTTATTTAGGCACTCCCTATTTATAGAAGCATGGTTCAAGTTTCTCATATTTACTTTCCATGAGAATTTGATGCTCTTTCTCAACAATTCCTTTGGAGTGGTAATTTGTGTAACTCTAAATAGAGTTTGATCAGTTGGAAGACAGTTTATAGGCCTAAGAAGGAAGGAGGTCTTGGCCTTTGATCTTCTATCTTAAGTAGCCAAGCTTTTTTTGCTAAGATTTACTAGTGATGGTTCTCTAGATAAAATCAACTTTGGGCTCCTATAATTACTCATAAGTATTTTAGAGGTTTTGGTCCTTGGTTTTTTTACATGCTTCCTCTTGAAGGACATGGATCTATGGTGTGCAATACTATCAAGATTGGTGCTCAATTTTTTAAGAGGGGCCATTTCCATAAATGTAAGGAAAGGTTGTGAGGCTTTGTTTTGGTTTGATGCTTTGGATGACAACCCTCCCATCTTATCCATTTACCCTCATCTTCACACTTTGTGTAATTCTTTTCTTGCTACTAGATGGGATAAAGTAGCCCATTATAAGACTCCTTATCAGTTGGATCTTGTTATTGAGTATAGATGGAATTACTCCTCAAGTTGTCCTCCAAGGGGCTTCAAAGGTAGACCACCAGGAGCCTTCTAGGATTTTGGCTTCTAGGGAGTGTTTCTCTACTAGGGCCAGATATTTTGTCTTGGGGCGGTACCCTATCTAGTAAATTTTTTTTTTATGCGAGGTACCAAGAAATTACTAGACAACTATTAGGGGATGTGTTGGCTCCTGATTTAACAGAGTTTGAATAACTAGGTATGCAAAGCAATGTTGCATCTATGGGAAACTACCTCCAATAATGGACACAATTCACCAAGAACCTGGGCCAACTATAAGGCTACACTCCTTCTACACTTCAGGCTCTGCAAAACCTAGGTGGGTGAACCTCTTAGGATCTAATTATGTGACCAGTACAATAAGCATAATCAGGATCTAGAATAGAAGATGAAAACTCCTAAGTCTTCTATACATAACCAAGAATGACAAGCATGAAATAGCTAACAACATGACTCATGAAACTGGCAAGCTAGGTGCGGGTTAAAATTTGAATAACTTTCAACATGAAAGCGGAAATGTTTGATTAATGATGTTGATTCAACACAACCTCAAATATGTAGCAGTATAACAAGTGATCCTATAACTGATTAGTGCCTAATCCATTGGGCAATTCCATGAATTCAAAACATACATATGTGACATCAGGATATATTTCATATACCCAAACATCATATCTATCTAATCACCTTATGATTCAGACATCAATGTTCATTAAGATCTCATTCTCACGAAATATCCTTCTCAAAATAACCAATAACCCTATCAAAGACATCAAGCATTGACTTGGCCCTTTTTTCCAACAACAAAATACATCAAACATACACCCTGAAGGGGATGCAAATGGATCTTAGATCTTTGTTCCAAGACCACATAAGACTACAGATTACTGAGACAGGAGACGAGAATCGGAATGAAACTAATGAAATGCTTGCTCATTTGTATTGATTTCCTTGAAACTATACATTCAAATGCATAAAATCAAAACATGAAAACACCTAACATATCAGAACTTGTTGTATTATCTGCACTACTATAGTTCACATGAGAGAATTATGCCAAAGAATGAAGGTGGAATCACAGATCTAGATCTAACCAAGTGGTCTCACAGAAAGACTAAGAAATTCCAACCAACAATGGTCTCACAGTGAAAAAACGAGAATGATTACAATGAAACAATGATAGAAAGATATAGGAGAAGATGAATTCTCAAATCTAATCTATGTTTGACATGTGTCCACTTGGAATTCAATCTTTTGCAATTGAACAACCTATCTCTTCCTTCTCCCATTTTGATCTGAGTTGGTTTCATCATTTCTTTGTTCAATGATGAGAACCCTTTTGTTTCACCAAAATATCTAATCTACCTCATGAAAATGCTGTAAAATTTGAGGTTTTATTGAGTGAATGTGATCAAATTTGACCTTAACTGCATTTTCATTGCCTTTTAACCACATTCAAGTCATTACCATGTCAAAAAATAGTTTTGAACTCTGATACCTAAATACAATTGCAAATTGGAAACCTGATAGAAAACCTTGTATAGCTTGAACAAACTACTTTCAATGTAGAAACAAACTCCATAATCAAAAAATTCATATTCTCCTGATTCTGGTGATATATAATATCACATATTTTGCTTACCAGAAACACCTAGGAAGTTAGTTTGAAAATGCCTCCCTCTGGTATAAAGTTCAACTGAGTCTGCAACTTCAAATATTTTAAATTTTGAAAATATTAAATCAACCTAAAGTTTTCACTTTAGATTAAATCCCTTTTTATTTAAAAGTTGCACGTCACTCATTTTTGAAAAAACTATTTTAAAATGATAATTTAAAAATCATTTTATTTTCCCCTTCCCTTCAATTCTGGGGTCAAACTTTGTTGACCAAGTGCCACATGTCAAAAGGGTGCATGCCCACATTATTTGAAATTCCTGCAACTTCTTATTATGGGCATGTGCTCTCTGTCAATCTTTCCCAGATCAATGATGGGCCAAAGTCCTTTTCTTTGACAGCCCACTCAACTAGCTTAACCAATAAAATATCATCCTTTTATCAACGTGCTCAGAAAAATTTGACTACAGCATTTAAACTTTCAGCACCCATGACATCATTGCTTTCAACTTGGCATACCTGTCATATTCCACCAATGAGCGCACTTAACTTCATCTGATCTTTCCAACATGGCATGAATCAACATTCCTTTCAAGGCTCGGTCCCACTTTTCCATGTGTCACAGAGGGGCTTTCTCACATTATTTAAAAGTCAAATAGTTCCATATTGCAGGCAAACCCTAACCCTTGATCTTATTCAAATATATGGTGATTAAAAATCTTGCATGATTGTAATACCTAGTCAGCTAATCAGACCAATGAGATGCTTCCTTTATATTCCAACTCACTTGACAACTGCCATGAAAGACAAGCTGTTATTATCTCCTAAGAAAGGAAAGCCCATGATGTCACACTATGCCACACGTCACAAAGGGGCTTGCCCACATTTCTTAAAATTCCTACACTTTCATATTGCAGGCAAGCGCCAGCCCTTGATTCTTGCTAAATCAACAATCACAAAACTTGGGATGTAAAGTATTAATATCATTAAAAGACCAACCAATGACATCGCAGGAAATTTAAAACATGCACGAGGAATAATGAAAACTCTGCAAAAGGTCTGACTACTTCTAACAACTAAGAATTTTGTGGCACACTAAGGTTTGAACGTCAACAGGGGCTACATTTCGTAAAGGAGCTTTCTCGCATTATTTAAAGACCTTGCATTTCCATATTGTAGGCAAGCCCTAACCCTTGATCTTGAAAGGATCTACGGTACCTCAAAGATATCAAAACTTGGACCTTTTTCAAATAAAATAATGCAATTAAGGAAAACTTTATAAGGTTTATCAAAAAGATTAAAAGGTCATTCTTACGTAAATAAACCTTTAGGATAAAAATGTCCTGCCAAAATTTATTTGAAATGATACTTTCTAAGATTTTCAAAGGCTAGGGCCAAATAGGGCAAGGTACAAGGTTACTTAGTGAATTTTGCCTAGGGTTTTGACTAAATTTCAAATTATTTGGGGTACACATTTAGGGTTTTTTCACTACTGAATACAACAAAACAAGGGTGGTGAAAAACCAGGCCAACAGTGGCTCTGTTTGGGGACAATGAATAAGCAAGATTCATATGAGGGCTCAGAATCCCTGGGAGAAGAAAACCACAAGCTTGACCTCAACTTCCTCTTGAACAACTTTATTGAAAACAAGAAACAACTACCTCCTACTATATACAAACAATGGTGTCGAACCACCGAAAAGTTTTCAAAACTTCTTGATAGGCCAACACTAGGGAAAATAATTAGGAAATAATTAACAATTTATGATGAAATTTAGCTTGGTCTATTCATGTCAATCCGAGAGCATAAGCTTGCGAAAGGTGTCCGAGCAATATGCTATCAAGGGATATTGCTTATGATATGAGGGATTATGAATGCATCTAGAACACACAAGAATAAATCTACAGCAAACTAAAGTAATTCTGGCGATAGGAACTATCACTTCCTGGGGACAAGAACTATAATTTTCTGACAATAACAATTTCAATAGATCTAATAATCTAAAAACAAAACTCTCAAATACAAACCAAACTGATCTACAAACCATAAACGTGCATAAGATATGGATGGTTAATCTGATAACATAATTTCTTAATGCACAATTATTTCTCTTCTAATTCTGAGATGAAAATTCTACATAAACCACAATATAGGAATGTGACAGGAACTATAGTACAGAAATTAAGACAAATTATAATAGAAATCAAATTTGAAATCCATATTAACTAGATCTGCAACATTGAAATAAAAATAGATTATTAACACTCATTGAATATAGAAATATGATATTAACCAACAAAATTTATTAAACTATCAAACAGAACAATATAAAACATAATAAACAAATGCCAAACACACTAGAATAAATTATTTACAGTCTATCAGTTACTAGAGAGTGGGCGCCCTTCCTCCCAACAAACTAATTGAAGAAAATGCTCAAAGAACTCTTAAATCAGCTCAGCACAATAATATATTTCTGATATTATGATTCATACATTCTTCTCCTCCTCTCTTGAATATGTGATGGCTTATATAGCCTTTTACATATAAAATAAACAATTCCATTTTTATCATGGAAGTTCAGTCTTTATGGCTGAAACTTATTGTTTTATTTTTAATAAAGAGTGTTAAATAGATGAACACTCTTTCTATAACACAATAAACTAATTTCTTAATAATATACTAATTATTTGCAAACTAATTTTCTAATAATATAACAAATAAACAATATGAAAATTTGGCCGAAATGGTAAATCTGAAATATTTACCTTTAGAAAACCACTCATAACTCCTTTTTGGTTCACTTTCTAAAGATTTAGTCACACGAGAACCAAATTGGCTCTATTCTGGACAAAACCCATATCTTGGATTTTTCAGATTCGTCTTCATTTGCTCAGAAACTGCCACGCAATATTGACTATAGAAAATGTTTGAATTGTAATTTCTTGCAAAATTCTAATAATATCTTTATATTTTTTTCAACATATTCCTTAGTCAATATTGTTGGAATAGAAAATATTCCAAATAAATACCAATAAGAGTCCTCCATAGAAGGTGAAGAAGGCGATAGGAAATTGCAGTCCCAACTGATAGGCAACAGGAGGTTGTTAACTAATAGGAAGATCTACAACAACAAATCAACATGTTGTAGTAGTAAAGATTAGTAAAACATCATCAATAATGAATTTTCCATTTTTTAATCCCAAAACAATATTAAATACTACTTAATTATATTAAACTATATGCAACATTATAATGGTAAAATGGAATGAAATGGGATACAAATGGAACAGAGAAGTATGTAGGAAAGTGTGTAAGATAGATTAAAATGGAGCATTAAATACGTTATAATTGGCTCTCATCATTCCCCCCAACTTAGCTTATTGCACGTCCTTGTGCAATCATTATCATCATGAGGCCTTTAGTTTGAATTAAAAGCACTTGGATTAGACTTTGTCTTGACTCTGAACCATGATAACTCATAGACGAACATAAATCTCTTTCTTTGCCTTACATGACAAGCTTTGTTATTTTTCTTCCTCAATAGGGATATCTCATAAATTATTTTTCTTTTCTCTTTTCTTTTTCATTTCTTTTCATTTTTTATAGCATCATGGTTCAAAAGGTTTAATATAGGAGAATTTATCTCAATTTGCACAAGAGGAGTTTAAATGGGTGAAATAGGAGAGATGAGAGATTAAGAAAAGGTTCTTATAAGATGGATATAATGGGTAATATAGTGGGTTTAGTAAGGGCAATAGATGGAAGATAATAGGGTGACATTCCTCCCCCCAACTTAAAGGTTGACTGCCCACGAAAAATGAGGAGAGGGTATGTAGGTGTGTTGCATAGTAATCAATATAATAAGCAATACAAATAAAGTTAAGAGATAAAATAAGGAAAAAAAAAAATCAATTATTTTACCAACATGCATGGGTAGAGAGACCAAGGTGGGCAGATGGAGTAACTCAGCAACTGTCGCCACCAAAAGCAATGAATCAACTAAAAATGAATAGAGGAAGGCACCCAAAATTGTATTGCAACACCACAGAAGACCACCATCTGACTGAAAGTAGCAAAGAGAAGACCATTGGAATCAATCATAGAACATGGGACAAAGAGGGCAATCTGTGGGGCCACCATTATCAAATGAAGCACTAGAGATCATATAGTAGGTACCAAAATCCACTGAAACACCTCAATAGATCATGCAACATGTACTAGGGGTGATCAAAGATGTGAGGATCACTTTGAAGAGGAGCAGAGTTGTAAAAGTGAGTGACAAGAGGTGAAAAGAACCACTAAAACCAATGAGTGTTCCTGAAAAGAATGATTAGTAGAAAAACCAAGAACACCAATTATTAATTCTTCTTCTTCTTCTTCTTTTCCTTTTTTTTTCTTCTTTTTTTTTTTTTTTTTTTTTCTTTCTTTTTATTTTGAATAAATTTTGATAATGACAAGTGGTTGCTGGCAAGCTAGTTTTCAATCACTCACCACTTAATGGTGCTGTAAAAACAGTTTTCACCACTAAGAATTTATTTTACAGTTAACATCCACCAAAAATCGGTTTTCAGATATTAACTGGCCAACAACACCGAAGGTTTTCATTGTTGGATCTTTTATTGCTTTTTTTTCTTTCTTTTTTTCAATTTTTCAATAACTGCATAGAATGACCAAAGAAATGAAATCCTTACATGGATGATGAAAAATGATACCATCCAAAGTCTGAGTTTTGTCCATGACCTCGTAGAAGGCACTGTTGAAACTTGAGTGCATAAGGAACTTGAAATGATGACCAAGAATAATCTCTGTAAAGTTGGGAATACTACACCAATCAACCTTGATCTATGTGTCTCATGCCTTTAAATTTGAAAGCTTCTTGGAAAACTTTAGAACACACTGGCACACTTGGATGAAAGAAGTACTCACAAGTATGACGATATATGGCATAGTGTTTTGATGATGATAAAACTGGATCACTTGGCATGAAGTTGTGCTACATATCCAATCCTTGTAAAGAATGAGAGATATCCACTTTCTAAAATAAAACACACCTTCATTATCAAGGACAAGTTCATAGAGTGAAATACCAATGATAGTCTCCAATGTGTCCATAGAAATTTAGAGAGGAATGTGGTAGTTGGAAAAATGCTCTAGATTCTTGTACATATCTTCAAAGTATTATCAGATGTGTTGTGGAATAATCATGAATCTCATAGACTAGGTTGTATATTTTTCCTCCATGTGATAAATCACCAAAGAAAATAAATCTCATCTCAATGTGGTAAATGCTTTATGCCATAATCTTCTTGTGATCTTGAATAGTGAACCACAAGTGAAACATACATGCACCAGATAGCTAGCAAGCCCAAACAACGTGAAAAAAAGCCAACATAGTGTGTTATGCAATGCTTGTGTAGAGAAGCATCATCAATTTGTATTGATTCTAAGATTATCACACCACAACAAGAGACCTATAACCACATTCTCTAAACCAAGCATATCAAGTATAGTAAATAAATATCATCCATTCAATAACTCTATCATTAAGTAGGTTATTTAGTTTTACAAATGATAGATAGAGTTATTACTATGAATAGATACTTGATAGAATGGATAAATACAAATAAACTCTTGTGTTCATATAATAATAATGCAAATTTAACACTAGAGCACATACCTTGAATTGTGGAGACATCACATGTTGAGGTTTGCTAAAAGAACCAACAAAACAATCAATGAAGCTTGATTTGGAATCATCCAAGAACCACAAGATTTGAGGGATTCCCCCAACTTAACTTCATGCCACAAGGTCATGAAATCATTAGGATAACCAAAGAAATTAGGTAACCTGAAGAGGTAACACATCTTTAGAATTTTGTGATCTTTATTGAATGATAGATAAATCAAATATCTCAATAATTCAATGGATGGATTTCCAAGTTAACTGTAGGTTATAAAAGTAGAGACAAGTCACCTCATCCAAGGAATCAAGAAATTAGCATGTATAATCAATGAATGATCATTATAAGATACAAGAACCAAGAATAAAGAAAATATGGATATTAATACTTTGATCCTTGTTAAATAAATGAATCATCCATAATTTACTTGGTCTTCTTAGGACAATGGGAAGTATCAACAATGAGGATTAACAATCATCCAGGTTTTAACATTTTGGCCATTAATGCATAGAATCCCTTATGATAATTCTTAATCAATTATTGGTCCCAGATCAACAAGTATATGAGGAATGCACAATTTAATCATAGGCCTCCAAATATCAATATGTGTAAGTACAAAAGTAATAGAATATAGATCTTGGAGTATCTGGCAACACATTTGTGGAATATGGAATACATATGGTTTAATATTACTTAGTGCGTGAATGATATTAACACACCTACTCATGAGTCCATTAATTAAAATTGATGCAATTTGAAGTATGGGCTCATTTGTAGATATTTGGAATTCACCAAGTAGAAAAGAAGAACAAAGTTGATTATATTTCAATAAATAATAATATTGTTCTTCTAATTTAATTAAACCAAAATCCCATTCCTTAAGTCCATCGATATATTCCAATGTTGATTTATCAATTTCAAGCACATCATTATATGGTAAAGGGATTCGTGAAAGTTTATTAACCACCTTATTATGAAGTCTTGTATGAGCCAATATAGTTTCATATAGTGGATATGGTGGAGTGGGTAGAATATGATATGAATGAGATAATGAATATGGTAAGAAGTGTGGAGGAGATAAAGTAGACGGGAATAAGAAGGCTGGTTGAAATGTAAATGGTAAGGATGGATATGATGGAATATAAGAGGTATATATGGGTTGTTGTGAGCATGCATGATTAAATTCGTTGTGCATGCTAGGTGGAGAAGAACATTTTCAAGAAATATGTTGAATTTGTAATAAATTAGAGTGACAATATATGTTACCAACATAATGCATACCTTGATCTTCTTGGGTTGGTACTTGAGATTTTTCATCCATTATAAGGAATACTTGGTCACTTCCTCTCGTATCTTAATAGGTACCAAAAAAAATTGTACCTCATTCACCACTTTCTCTTGATTGTTCAGGCATATGCACTGGTCATCTTTCCTATAGCAAAGAGAACAACAAGTGGTTAAATTAGCATCATCAAAATTACATTGCTCTAAAAATTCATCAATGATATCTTCTTGGTCAGCAATAAGGATATCATTTGTACATACCTATGATGATGGAAGATCAATATCTTTTAGGATGCACTCATTAGGTAGAGAGGATATTAAAACATCACCTTTGGTCAGCATCATTTCCCTATCAAGTTCTTCATTTGTTTTTAAATTTCAAGGAGGGGGCCTGGGGGTGGTAGGCACTAGTGGGGTCAAGGGGTAATGACCCTTGTGGGGTCCTGGGGTAGTGCCCAAGGTGCGCTCGCACATTTTGCCTCTTGCATTCCCTTTAGATTTTTCATTTTTGAAACAATTTTCAACTAAAATTGATATACTTGAACAACATTGAAAAGGCATCATTTTAAAAAAAATTCTTCAAAATTTGCTTGTCAATAACTCACAACAACTTATGATAATGTAAAATTTAATTAACTTCTAAAGAAACTAATGAATCTAATTTCTAATGCGTACTTGCAAACTCTCAAACAAAACTATAAAGCAATGCATCTAAATGATTTAACCAACACAAATTAAGATTAATTACTTAAGCAAGGCTAGCAGTTGCAAAAGCTTTCATTCTAATGCATTGTTCCTAACTCAAATCATCAAACTAACATGCCTTTGACACCTTTCCCGGGCCAAAATGATTGGCCAACACTGGGGCAAATAATTAGGAAATAATTAACAATTTATGATGAATTTTAGCTTGGTCTATTCGTGTCAATTTGAGAGCGTAAGCTTGCGAAAGGTGTCCGAGCAATATGCTATCAACGGATATGCGATAGGAACTGTCACTTCCTGGCAATAGGAACTATAATTTTCTGGCAATAACAGTTTCAATAGATCTAATAATCTAAAAAAAAAACTCTCAAATACAAAAAAAACTGATCTACAAACCATAAACGTGCATAAGATATGGATGGTTAATCTGATAACATAATTTCTTAATGCACAATTATTTCTCTTCTAATTCTGAGATGAAAATTCTACATAAACCACAATATAGGAATGCGACAGGAACTACAGTACAGAAATTAAGACAAATTATAATAGAAATCAAATTTGAAATCCATATTAACTAGATCTGCAATATTGAAATAAAAATAGATTATTAACACTCATTGAATATAGAAATATGATATTAACCAACAAAATTTATTAAACTATCAAACATAACAATATAAAACATAATAAACAAATGCCAAATACACTAGAATAAATTATTTATAGTCTATCAGCTGCTGGAGAGTGGGGGCCCTTCCTCCCAAAAAATTGATTGAAGAAAATGCTCAAAGAACTCTTAAATCAGCTCAGCACAATAATATATTTCTGATATTATGATTCATACATTCTTCTCCTCCTCTCTTGAATATGTGATGGCTTATATAGCCTTTTACTTATAAAATAAACAATTCCATTTTTATCATAGAAGTTCAGTCTTTATGGCTGAAACTTATTGTTTTATTTTTAATAAAGAGTGTTAAATAGATGACCACTCTTTCTATAACACAATAAACTAATTTCTTAACAATATACTAATTATTTGCAAACTAATTTTCTAGTAATATAACAAATAAACAATATGAAAATCTGGCCGAAATGGTAAATCTGAAATATTGACCTTTAGAAAACCACTCATAACTCCTTTTTTTTTCACTTTCTAAAGATTTAGTCGCATGAAAACCAAATTGGCTCTATTCTGGACAAAACCCATATCTTGGATTTTTCAGATTCATCTTCATTTGCTCAGAAACTACCACGCAATATTGACTATAGAAAATGTTTGAATTGTGATTTCTTGCAAAATTCTAATAATATCACTATATTTTTTTCAACATATTCCTTAGTCAATATTGTTGGAATAGAAAATACTCCAAATAAATACCAATAAGAGTCCTCCATAGAAGGTGAAGAAGGCGATAGGAAGTTGCAGTCCCAACTGACAAGGGACAAGAGGTTGTTAACTAATAGGAAGATCTACAACAACGAATCAACATGATGTAGTAGTAAAGATTAGTAAAACATAATCAATAATGAATTTTCCATATTTTAATCCCAAAACAATATTAAATACTACTTAATTATATTAAACTATATGCAACATTATAATGGTAAAATGGAATGAAATGGGATACAAATGGAATAGAGAAGTATGTAGGAAAGTGTGTAAGATAGATTAAAATGGAGCATTAAATAGGTTATAATTGGCTCTCATCGCTTCTTACCTCTACCAAAAACCTGATTCTCATTTACATCTCTTTGAGGTAAACTGCAATTCTCTTTCTCAATTTTACCAATCAGATTAGCATCTTGGATCATATCACATGGCAAAACGAAATATTTCTCTTCATTCTTATAGTGCATATACAAATCAGCATTAATTTCTACATCATGCTCACTATGAAAATGTATATCAACATGCTCTTGATTATACAAACTAAACTAAGAATCAAAATCCAACAATGATTCATGCATGCTAATCGGAAACACAAAAATTTCAGATTCTACACCATTCACCAAGTTGCATCTACCAAAAACTTACAACTCACCTTATGTCTCTGGCTGTAAAGAGTATGAGAAATCTGATTGTTGTCTACTTGCAGTCATGTCATTCATTAAATCAGATTTATCTTTCATTAAAACCTCTTCACACTCAAAACACTGATTAGTCACCATACATGAAAATTCATTCTAAAAGTGTTGATCTAAACTATGCAGATCACAATCATTTTCTTCATCTAACTAAATGTTGAAATAAACCTTGAACTTATCAGCATATAAAGAAAATCTATAATATGATTGACAATATTCACTATTTTCCTCTTCATCGCATGAAACTTCAAAACAAATTTCAGCAAGATCAACATAAAAAGAATCTGAAACAGTATCAAACTTCCTTTCACTAACATGTTCTGCATCCAACAAATCATCATGTGCAAAGACATTTGACGTACTGTCATCTACACCTCCAAAATCTGATAAGGATTGTTTGGATTCCACATCTCTTTCTACATCAAACTTTGGGGAAGTAACTTGACTGAATGAAGAAACATTATGACGAAAAATATGAAGATCCTTAGAAATACATACTTGCTTTTCAAAATCACAAGCCAACAAAATACAGATTTCATCAAGGCTCAAGAAGACTGCCTCACAAATCTTCTCCTGGTTGTGATTATCATCCAGATGGCATGAGGAATTTACAACAACAAGATCATTAGTATAACAATCTGGAAAATCAAAATTGTTACAACAATTATTCTTATCATAAAAATCACTACCTTTATTGTTGTTACATAATTCCTCAACTTCATATTTACTGTAACCAAGTTTATTTTCACTTTCATATCGATCTTCTTTATGCTGATTGCAATTGCCTGATTCACTTGCATTTGAATCTTTCTCTTCACATTCGGAAGACAGATTATCTTTATATAAGGATTCATTATATTCATTACTACCCTAACTTTCAGCACACCCATTATTATCATTAGGAGATATATCATGAAATCTATAATCACCATTTTCCATCTCTTCAATGAATCTTTCAATTTGCAAAAACCTTTGTAATCTTATAGGTGCTGGCCAATTGACTGAATTGGGTACTAGAACATCAAGGAAAACACTAGGCAAGGAAGATTCCTCAAGTCTACAATGAAAAGGCATCTTACTGATTATTGATTTAAGCATTAAATAACATTGTTCAACATTTAAACCTTGAGTATTTCCTACCTCAATTCTTATACGATTGACAATCCTTTTGTAGACCATTGTATTCAACATAGCAATGTTATTATTTATAGTTTCTAAACTCTCAGAATTTGGCAAACTAATCTCAGATTTGAGATTTGACTTCATTATAGAACACTTTTTCTACCTCTTCCTTCTAGTGCTGAAAATCAATGAATAGAGGCTACCATATTTTTAACATTTGACTTCCATGAAAAGAAAATATGAAAACCAAAATACCTCAAGTGATGATGCAAACTTTGATCTGCTGATTTGGCACAGGTGCAAGACTAAAAATCCTTTACACCACTGGTCAAAACTTTTTAAAGTGGCCACCTCCTTTCAAGACGATAAAGAGATCACTATTGTGATTGACTTTTTACACTTCAATTTCTTATAATAGTAGATAGAAAACAACACCTTAAAACTTATCAAGAAAATTAAAATTCCTTTCCAAGAGACTATCAAAAACTTTAAATATGCCCATACAACTAAAAATCCTTCAAAATTTTGCAATGAAATCAACTAGGAACAAACTAGTACAATGATTTGAGAGTAGCCACTAACACTTTGTGAGAAATAAAACATAATTTGTCACTTGAAAAATCTGAACTAGACCTTCAATGTAGGAGAAACTTGCAGATCATTATCATTTTGAAAAGAAACTACACTTTATAAATCAATTCTTGACTCTGAACTTTATCAACAGCACTTGCAAACTGAATTGATTGAAGATAGACCTATAAAAGTTATAGCACACAATTTTCATCCAATTTTAAAATATACTATTGTCCATGAATAAGGCTCAACTGGATTGCCTGATATTTGAGTAAGAAAACTAGAAAACACATCAGATAATTTATTGCTACAACTTTTTATGCACTTCTTCTGTTGTATTGAGTCTCCTCTTTTAAATTCTCAAGGTTTTTTCTATCATTCAGTTTCAATGCAGTCCCCAACAGAGTCACCATTTTGTTGGTGTTTTAAAATGCTAGAAGGTTTTAAATTATCTCGATGAGAAAAAAACATATCTAGGGGTAGCTAACTCCCATTTTCAACATATCTTTTCAGACATCGGGCCAACTATAAGGCTTGACCCTTCTTCTACTTCAGGCTCTGCAAAACCTAGGTGGGTGAACCTTAGATCCAATTAATATGGTATCAGTGCAAAACATATCCCTGGATCTAACAAAGTAGATAAAATCCCTTACATCTCCTAATAACTCATGCAATAACACCAATCTACATTAGCTAAATGCAAATCTATGACATTCACAAGCTGAGTGAGGGCATTCTATTTAGGTTCTTCAACATGAAAGGGAAAGAACATTTGATTAATAATGTTGAATTCAAAAAAACCTAGGTATGAGCAACAAAAACCTAATGATCCTATCTCTGATCAGTGTCTTATTTATTGAGAAATTAAATGAATTATAAACATACATCTTCTAGAAATCTCAGATATATTTCTACATCAAGATCCTTGATCTATCTTTCACCTTGTGAATAGACATCTGCATCAAAATGAATCCCATACTTAGACTATCCTATCATGAATTCTACAAACCCTATGATAAACATCAAGCAATTACATGGTTCTTTGTTCCATTAGCAAGACACTTCAATCACATACACTTCTAAACAAAATGCAACCTAGTTTATGCTCTTTGTTCACAAACTAGAAGAGATTACATATCCACAAACAAGAGACATGATTCAAACTGAATTTAAATCCCTTTATTGCTCTTTATTTGTTTTCCTTTAAACCAAATACATGAAAGATGTATAGAAACTAACTCACAAATCACTTAACAAATTTGAACTATCTGCATTAAAACATAAATGTTGCTCAATACAAGAGAAAATTGTTGAAGAACGGTGTCTTAGTAGTGAGTGATTTTCTTTTGAAAACTGGAACCAATGGTCGCATAGTGAAAATTTTGAACCATTACAATGAAAGAAAGATAGAAAGATATAGGAGAAGATGAATTCTTAGATCTGATCTATGATTGACATGTGTCCACTTGAAATTCCTTCTCTTTGCCATGAAAAGACTCTCTCTAATCTCTCTCCCCTTTGATCTGATTTGGTTTTCATCATTTCTTTGTAACAAACTTATAAATGTCTCTGCTCAATGATGAAAACCCATTTGTTTGCCAAAATTTGATATGCATCAAGAATGCTAATAAAACCTTGATTCAACTGACTTGAAAGTGGTTAAATTTTTACCCCAACTACATTTTAACTGTATTTTACTAATATTCAGGTCATTTCCCTATTAGGAAACAGTTATGTAATTCAACACCAAGATATAGTTACAAATTGGAAACCTGATAGAAAAATCCTTATAGCTCAAATAGATTGCTTCTTGTGCAGAAACTAACTGCATAATCAAAAAATTTAGATCCTCCCGATTTCGGCAATATATAATATGGCATATTTTTCCTTCTAGAAACCCTCTAAATCTCAGTTTAAAAAATACTCCTCTGATAGAAGACTCAGTTCTCTTTGCAACTCTGATTTTAAAATTTTGAAAAATTTAAATTAACCTAAAGTTTTCACTTTAGATTAAATCCCTTTTTATTTAAAAGCTACATGTCACTCTTTTTTTGAAAAACTATTTTAAAATGACAATTTAAAAATCATTTTATTTTACCCTTGCCTTCAATTCTAGGGTCAAACTCTATTGACCAAGTGCCACGTGTCAAAAGGGCGCATGCCTGCATTATATAAAATTCCTACAACTTCTTATTACAAGCATGCGCTCTCCGTCGATCTTACCCAGATCGATGGCAAGTCCAAATATTTTTCTTTGATGGCCCACTTAGCTTGTCTAACCAATAAAATATCATCTTTTAACGTATGTGCTATGACTAATCTAAATGCAGCATTTAATGTTTCCACGCCCATGACATCACTGCTCCCAACTTGGCATACTTTTCACTACCAATTAGCGTGCTTTACTTCATTTGATCTTTCTGGCATGGCATGACTCAACATTCCTTTCAAGGCTCGGTCCCACTTTGCCATGCGTCACAAAGGCCCATTCACACATTCCTTAAATTTTGACCAATTCTTTATTGCGGGCTTGCACCAGCCCTTGATCTTTGAAGGATCTATGGTGATCAAAAATCTTCTATGACTATATACTTAGTCAGCTAGATGGACCAATGAGGCACTTCCTTTGTATTCCAACTCACCTGACAATTGCCATGGAAGACAAGCTGTTATTATCTCCTAAGAAAGGCGGGCCCATGATGTCACACTATGCCACGCATCACAAAGGGGCTTGCCCGCATTGCTTAAAATTCCTGCACTTTCATATTGCAGGCAAGCGCCAGCCCTTGATTCTTGCTAAATCAACGATCACAAAATCTAGGCTACAAAGTATTAATATCATTAAAAGATCAACCAATGACATCGCAAGAAATTCAAAATGTGCACGAGGAACACTAACAACTTTGCAAAAGGTCTGACTGCTTCTGACAACTAAGAACTTTTGCGGTGCACTGAGGTTTGAACATTAGTAGGGGATACATGTCGTAAAGGTGCTTGCCCACATTATTTAAAGACCTTGCATTTCCATATTGTGGGCAAGCCCTAACGCTTAATCTTGAAAGGATCTATGGTGCTTCAAAGATATCGCAACTTGGACCTTTTTCAAATAAAATGATGTAATCAAGGCAAACTTTATAAGGTTTATCAAAAAGATTAAAAGGTCATTCTTACGTAAATAAACCTTTAGGATAAAAATGTCTCGTCAAAATTTATTTGAAATGATACTTTCTAAGGTTTTCAAAGGCTAGGGCCAAACAGGGCAAGTTACAAGGTTACTTAGTGAATTTTTCCTAGGGTTTTGACCAAATTACAAATTATTTGGGGTACACATTTAGGGTCTTTTCATTGTTGAATACAACAAAAAAAGGGTGGTGAAAAACTAGGCCAACATGATCTTGAGGTCCCTTGGTGGAAAAAAGTTTGGAATAAGTTTTCTTGGTCCAAATGTAATTTCTTCATATAGCTAGTGGCTCACAATCGGTGTCTTACGTGGGATAATCTTTGTATATGTATATTTTAGGGCCCATCTTTTTATGTGTTATGTGGTAATGGAGAGGAGTTTATCTCTCATCTCTTCTTCCATTGTTCTTTTTCTACCTAGATATGACATCTTTGATGGAGTTCTTGGGCCTCTCTTGTTGTCATGCTTCCTCCTTTGGGAAGTTCCCCCTCCAAGGCTACATAAATTATTGGTCCCTCTTTTATTCTTTGGCATATCTAGTTGGAGAGAAATTGACAAATCTTCTAGGATGTTCAAATTGGAGCCATGCATCTTTAGTGGAAGATTTCCCACTCTCTTCAAGAAACTATTCAAGATAAGTGTAAGTTAGATGTGTTGGAATATTCAAATGTGGAAAGAGTACTTATGAGAGCGGGGGGTGAATCAGAAGTACTAAAATTTGTCCTATAAAACTTTTATGTGGAAATAAATTGCATGCATGTAAATACATTAAGTAAACATGAAACTAACACATGCATCAATAACACATAACACCTGAAATTGGTAACCCAGAAACCCTCTAGGAATAAGAAGGTAAAACTGGGGTGGGGATGATACCCACAAAAATTACTGCAGCAATATTGTTTAACCACTTCTGATGGTTTGCCCTATTAAAGGCATGCCCTATTAAAGGCTTTACATTGTGTCAATAGTGACCTGGTTAGAGGATTTACAAACACTTAACATGAAGTGTCACCCTCTTAAAGGATTTAATCACCTATCTCTAGGATCAATGAAATAGCTGTTAAGCTAGCCTATCACCATAGGATTTCCATGCTAATACAATGGCTAGAAAGTATTAGGTAAAATGAACCTGATAGTTTACAATCCTTGATTGCTGGATGCAGGCTCTGTTCTGCTTCGTCTAATCTTGATCCTTTGTGATCTGATATCTTTCACTTCTGAAAATAGTATATCAACCACTCTATATCTTCTCCTCTATATCATCATCTTCATCATCTCCTTCTCTATCATGTCTTCTCTATGAGATATCGTCTTCCTTATAAAGACATTCGAGGATTTAGGGTTAGGTCTGGATCTATGATCCATATTCAATCTTCATTTCCGCTTAATACTTATCTTTTGCTGATTGGTTGCATGCCTTTATCATTTTTCTTATTGGTTGCATGCAAATTACATAGGAAATATAAAAGATTCGATCTGATCATTAAATCCTTCGAGATTTCCTTATGTCAGCTGTAAAGACTATTTTCATCATAGTTTGTGCAATTCCAAACTCTTATGCTGATATCCTAGATTAGTCGGCTCCTGAAATATTTTTGTTGCTCGGCACATGCTATTCTACTGATTTACTCGGCACTTACACAAAACTGTGTTACTTGGCATCTAAACTTTACTCGGCACCTGATCTTCACTCGGCATTTACACTTTACTCGGCACCTACACTTTACTCGGCATTTACATTTTACTCGGCACCTATACTTTACTCGGCACCTGAAGATTACTCGGCATCTATTGCACTCGACACCTATTCTTGATCTTGGTTAAGTGTATTGACACTCAGTTGTCAAATTTATTCTTTAAGCTAACAATCTCCCCCTTTGACATGAGTGGCAAAAACACTTAACCCATGTGACTCAATAATTAATCCTTCATTCAAACTTTGCTTCCCAAAATTTTCTTTCTCCCCCAAAATTCCAAAATTTGCTTATCTCTGCTATCTCCCTGTCAAAATTTCAAAATTGACTATCTCTGCTATCTCCCCCTTTTATTATACTTACTCCCCCTTTTATTATACTTATCATTTCATTCCTGTACTCAACTTCTTTCTTTAATTACTTATTCTCCCCCTTTTTTGACACTTATGTCTTGTGTGAATGTTGAAAAATCACACAACTTTTTGTACAGGGAAAAGATGTTTCCTAGTACAATTTTAACTGTTCTAACTTTCTTTGCCAGTTCTTCTTGTGCTAGTGCTATATCACTGGATATTTTACTGTTTACTTTTCCTTGGAACTTCTTTTCTGACCATTCAAGTAATTTTACATTTGTTTCCTGGTCTTCATTAGTCACCTGGTCAACTATATCAGAAAGTTCTTCGATGATTGGTCTTGACTCATCTGGAGATTGTAAGCAAAAAGCTTCCGTGAATATGTCCTTCATTTCATTCAATGTACGCTTATGCTTGTATTCCTTTCTTAGTGCTTCTTGTCTCCTTCTTTTGTCTAGTGCACTCTGAATTTCATTAATCTTTTCTTCTGTAAGAGTGCTAGATTCATAATATGGGATTCTAATTTCTTCATCAAGCTCAGGAAATCCATAGTGAAGTCTCCTGACTGCTTTTGATGAACTCGAGCCTGGTGTTCTGATTTTCAGCTGTAATCCATCTGTGCTCGGCTACTGAAGAGTTTTTGTTGGAGTCCCAGATTTGGGTAATGCAACCAGTGTTTGTATTGCAGTCTCCTCCTTTTTCTGTCTCTCTTTTTCTTTAGCTTGAGTATCCCCTTTTTGAATGCTAGATGGGGTTGAACTTGGTGGCTGTTCAAATTTTTCTTTTGTTTCCCTTGCTGCTGTACTTGGCACTTGGAGTGTATCAGTACTTATACTTGGTGAAGGTGGTGGTGGAAGGAATAGAATACCAGTAGTTTGTGTGATCAAAGGTGGCATTTGTGCTTTTACACTTGCTTTTGCTTTGACTTCTGGATTCTGTAATTCATCAACACTGACCAATATAGGATTTGAACTTAATTTTGCTACTAAAGATGATTGGTCAAGAATTTCCAAATCCTTTGCAGTTAATGGATTGATGTTTTGAACTGAAATTTTTGTAACATCCTTTATTTTTATGAAATCTGCAGGTGTGATGGTGGCATGAGGAGGACTAGGAGGAGATACATATATGTCTTGCATACTTTGATCTTGTGGCTCAGCTATATCTTTCTCTTCCTCTTTCTCCTCATTGAGTGCCTCTCCTTCCTTTTCTCCTTTACTCTCCTTCTCCACTAGTTTCTTCTCTTTTATTTCTGATGCTCCCTTTTCTTTTATCTTGGCAATTGCTTCTGCCTTATATTCCTCATTATATACATCTTCAATCTTCTTGTAAACTATTTTCCACAATCTTGTGGATTTGGTAACTACCTTTTCAATTTTATTCTGTAGAATACTGAATGCTCTATACTTGGGAGTGAATCTGTTATTATGCCTTTTCAAATCAGGCAACAATCTTGCCAATGTTGACTCCCCTATTTATTTTTCCATTTGTAAACAAAAATGCCATTTATCCTCTATGATTGTATACAGTTCTCTCAGCATAGAGTCATCTAATTCTAGAGGTGTGTGCTTATATTCAACCATCATAGCATACACAGACTCCTCTAATTTATTTTTCTCTCCTTTGGTGAGCTTAGAAAAATTCAGATTCTTTAATCCTTTCAAATCATTATTTCTAATTTCTGTACATAATTTATCAACATCAATCTGGGGTATTTGTCTTACCTCTTGAGATTGACTGTTGTCTTCTGACTTTGTTTCCTCCTCATTTGTTTCAGGCTGGGGAATGAACTTCCTCTTCTTTGACTCAGTAGTAGTCTTCTTTGAGTCTTTCTTCTTAACTTTAGCCTCTTCTTTTTCTTTTTGAGTTGTGGCCCTTGTGGTTGGTCTTTTTGGTGCTGGGGCAGCTACTTTCCTCCCCTTGGATTTAGGAGCAGATGGAGTTGTGGTCTTTTTCTTGACTGGTGCTTCCTTGGCTACTTCAACCTTAGCACTTTCCTCTTTGTCTCCTTCTGACCCTTGAGTCTGATCCTGAATTTTGTCTTCTTCTTCTTCAATGACTTCTTCTTCCTTTTTAATGTCATCTCCTTCTTCTTCTGCTGTCCCTTCTTCTTCTACACCAAACTTTCTTTTGATCTGTCTTACCATTTTCTCTTTCTTCTTTACTGCTGAAGCAGTCTTCAACTCTGTTATTATCTTTGATTTGACAACATAATAAGTTCCAAATATTTTTTCATTTTTGTCTACTTCTTCTGCAAGTAAGGCTTTTATTGTTGCAGAGGCTTGATCAACATCAAGTTCATATCCTAGTGGCCTAAGCCATCTTATTCTAGGTATAACTGCTTGCACATAAGTATAATCTATATCTACAAGAAAACAAATATCTTTTTCATATTTCTCAGTCATTGAAACTAGAATTCTCATTCTTTGTTTCATGGACTTTTTGAAGTCCTCAAAATAACCAGTCATTTGGGCATCAACATTTTCACCCATCTATTCAATGTATCCATTAATTTGTTCAACAATTTTTTTGTTTGGATTCCATTTAACTTTCCCTATAGAAGGAAATTATTTCATCAGATAGAAAAACATACATATCAAAACTGATCCAAATTTACATTGAGCTCCTTTGCTCTTCCTTATAGCTCCCAGATTTTCATTAATCTGTTGAAACATGAGCTCTGCCAGATCATAAGTGTGATCCCTTTTTATTATCTTGTATGCAACATCAACTGCTATATAAGGTACACTATTTAATCTGCTTGATTGATAGAATTTGTGTGAAATAATTCTTACAGCAAAGTCTAGTAGAGGATCAGTGACCGTGTCGATAGTCATCCCTCTATTGTTCCATTTTGCACCTATATTTCTCTCAATTACTTCCCTTTTGTCACTTCGTAGGGTCTTTGGCCGATCTAGGGTTTGAATACCAGTAACCCTATGAATGATTTTCTTGGTGAATTTTACTGGCCCTGACTCTAACCAAAAAGCTTCGTTATGTATTCGGCTCAAAACTATCCGTACCCATTCTGTTTTGAAGACAGTCGAAAATGCTAGGGTTTTGGTTAATCCTTTTCTTTCTACAATGGAAAACTCATTTTTTAGTACTTTGTTTTCACATAATTTATCATATGCATTATGAATTTCTAAGTCTCCTATGGCACCAATTTTACAA
The DNA here is from genome assembly GCA_028749045.1 of Cupressus sempervirens. Lineage (NCBI taxonomy): Eukaryota > Viridiplantae > Streptophyta > Pinopsida > Cupressales > Cupressaceae > Cupressus > Cupressus sempervirens. Next base: position 26,054,383 of record CM053785.1, on the reverse strand, counting down.
TTGTAGCATCTGCGAACATCTTCTACCATAACAACTTTATCCGGAATAACTGATAATGCACCTGCAGGATCATTCTTGTATGCTACTTCAGGTATGGGCTTAAATTCAGGTTGTTTTACTTCGTTTCTGACCAACTAAACTTCATGGCTTTCTAAACCCTTGGTGGTTCCTGACCCGGATGCCATTGTTTTCCAAACTAGGGTTTTATAATTCAAACAAGTTTGTGAGACCTACATAGCTCGGCACTTAAGAGAAATACCTTGAATCGACGAGATCGTTGTTGGAATCTTTCATGAATTGCTTCTGAACTTTTCTTGATCTTCTCTGCTCCTTTTTCGGCTTTGCTTCTTGATCGCAATGCGAAAAACTGATTGAAATCGCGATAATATACCCTGATTTCATCGCATTAAATGCTCAACTGCCAACTCGGCTTCTAAAGAAATTTCAACCTAACTCGGCGTCTACTAAATTTCTTTTCTACTCGGCTTCCATTGGAGTTTTTTTTTTTTAACTCGGCATCGGTTATCAGCTCGGTCGCTGCTGGGAGCTCGGCATCTGTTTTGAGTTTTGACTCGATATCCAAAGGTAGCTCGGCATCAACATTTAGTTTTCGTCTCGACATCTTGTTTCATGTAGATTTATACTTTGAATTGCTTCTTTGTCTTGGGACTAATGTCTAATATAACTTTGTATATCAGTCCCATACACTTCTCATGCTTAGTTTGATGAAGTGTGATCACTTGACCCATTGGGTGAAGTGATCCCTTCACTTGATGTATTGCACTCATCTCTCTTTTTCCAAGTCTTGTTCATTTTCCCCCTTATCTTTTCAATATCAATCTTTTCTTTGCCTTTATTCTCTTCAAACTTGGGTGCCTTTGATCTTGTAGGACAGTTTTTGCTGATATGACCAGTTTTCAGACAACTAAAACATGTGGTTTGGTTCAACCATCTTTTGTAGTTCCCTCTGAAATGTGTTCTTATGCAGTTATGTGGTGTACGTCCATATTCTTGACAATAATGACAACTGTACCTGGTAATGTAATCCCAATGATGATGACTTTCTTTTCCTTCTATTTTTGCTGGTTGATTTGATGTCCACATAGGTTTTGATCTACATTCAAATGCCCTATGTCCATACTTATTGCAATTATAACAATGTCCATCAAATCTCTGAGTCCTTGTGAAATTGGATCTGCAATCTTGTGTCAAATGTCCTTGCATGTTGCACTTGTGACAGAAACTCTTACTCTTGGGTGTGTTTGGTTGATTGAATCTTCTGCTCCTGCACACATTAGCAGTATGTCCCTTCTTATTACAATAATGACAAGTGGGTTTAGTATTCTTACCTTTGTCACTTCTTTGTTCAGCACTTTTTGATGATTCTCCAACTTCAGTGCTATTGTAACCAAGTCCTGATGTATCATGGGTAGATCTTGGAGTTTTCAGCAACTGTTCAAAATACTTGATGGCTTCACTTGACTTGTTGAGATTTTCTGCTACCTCTTTTTCTCTGTTTAATTCATTCTACATTTGTTCATTCTGCATCTTCAGAGTAGATATCTCAATGTCCTTCACATTGAGTTCATGATGAAGGTTCATCATTTGAGCAAGTGTATCCATCTGCATGTTTGAGATCCTTGTCAGTTCAGTACAATTTTCTTCAAGTCTGTTTGCAAGATTCCTTTTGTCATTTTCCATCATGTTCTTATCATCAACTGATCTTTTCTTTTGTTCTATAATTTCACATATCATTATGGCCTGTGATTCATGTTCCATCTTGAGAGATCTAATCTCTTTTGCTTGAATTTTGTTTTTCTCCATCAGTTCTTCTATTGCTGCATCAAACTCTTTGGTATCTCCGTTGGAAAATATGTTGGTGGTATCAATTTCCTTGTAGTGTATATCATTCTCAGCTATGGCCAGATCTTTCCTTTTTTTTAATGAGTTTCTCAAATTGATTCTAAATTCCTCCAAGCTATGCAGAGCAAGTTGCACATCTATCACCTGATTTTCAATGATCTTTCCAAGTTTGAAAGCTTCCATCTCTAGATCTTTTCCTCCAAGCTGTTAAACTTTTCCTTATGAGAACCTGGTAACGCTCTGATACCAATTGTTGGAATATTCAAATGTGGAAAGAGTACTTATGAGAGGGGGGGCAAATCAGAAGTACTAAAATTTGTCCTATAAAACTTTTATGTGGAAATAAATTGCATGCATGTAAATACATTAAGTAAACATGAAACTAACACATGCATCAATAACACATAACACCTGAAATTGGTAACCCAGAAACCCTCCAGGAATAAGAAGGTAAAACTGGGGTGGGGATGATACCCACAAAAATTACTGCAGCAATATTGTTTAACCACTTCTGATGGTTTGCCCTGTTAAAGGCTTTACACTATGTCAATAGTGACCTGGTTAGAGGATTTACAAACACTTAACATGAAGTGTCACCCTATTAAAGGATTTAATCACCTATCTCTAGGATCAATGAAATAGTTGTTAAGATAACCTATCACCATAGGATTTCCATGCTAATACAATGGCTAGAAAGTATTAGGTAAAATGAACCTGATAGTTTACAATCCTTGATTGCTGAATGCAGGCTCTGGTTTGCTTCGTCTGATCTTGATCCTTTGTGATCTGATATCTTTCGCTTCTGAAAATAGTATATCAACCACTCTATATCTTCTCCTCTATATCATCATCTTCATCATCTCCTTCTCTATCATGTCTTCTCTATGAGATATCGTCTTCCTTATAAAGACATTCAAGGATTTAGGGTTAGGTCTGGATCTATGATCCATATTCAATCTTCATTTCTGCTTAATACTTATCTTTTGCTGATTGGTTGCATGCCTTTATCATTTTTCTTATTGGCTGCATGCAAATTACATAGGAAATATAAAAGATTCGATCTGATCATTAAATCCTTCGAGATTTCCTTATGTCGGCTGTAAAGACTATTTTCATCATAGTTTGTGCGATTCCAAACTCTTACGCTGATATCCTGGATTAGTCGGCTCCTGAAATATTTATGTTGCTTGGCACATGCTGTTCTACTGAGTTACTCGGCACTTACACAAAACTATGTTACTCGGCATCTAAACTTTACTCGGCACCTGATCTTCACTCGACATTTACACTTTACTCAGTACCTACACTTTACTCGGCATTTACATTTTACTCGGCACCTATACTTTACTCGGCACCTAAAGATTACTCGGCATCTATTGCACTCGGCACCTATTCTTGATCTTGGTTAATGTATTGACACTTAGTTGTCAAATTTATTCTTTAAGCTAACAAGATGGAGGTTTGGATCCTAGTGATCTTTCTATTTGTAGTCACCTTAACTTTCATTGTTAGGATGATTTCTTAGGGGTTGCAAGTCAATGGTATCATAATGTTCCAAACCATCCTAGATGTTAGGGAAAGCAATAGGTGAATCGTGTGGGTCATTGGTCACCTCCTCCACCTAGATTCTTAAAGTCAGCACTAATGGTTCTTCTCAGGGGAATCTAGGTCTAACTAGCATTAGGGGTGTGAGTTGATTTAGCTTTGGAGAAGTTCAATTTCTTTTCTTAGTGCATAAGGATTGGCATACTAACAGTCTCATGGAGACCCTGGCCATTTTATATGTTGTGGAGCAATGTTGTTTGAGGGGATGGCGCAAGCTTATCTGTGAATCTGAATTTCAAGTGGTGGTGAATTTTCTTACTTTGAAATTGTTTGAGGATGTTGGTAATTAGCTTCATTTTTTAATCAAAATCTTCTCTTTTATACTTCTCTGGAGTCTATTAGTTTTAATTGCATTCCTCAAGAATAGAATAGAGTTGTTGATTTCTTTTCCAAATGGGCTTTTGATCATGATTGGGATTGGAATATTTTAGATAGGGGATAGCTACCCTTGGATATGTCTTGTGAGTTATATGACCTTGTTTCTTAGGATAGAACTCCTTTTTGAGCTCTCTTTTTTGTTTCTCTTTTTGTCTTAATAAATTTTTACCCCTTTCTTAGTAAATTTTGAAACTAAATCTACATCTATAACTTATGAGGGGCTCCTCATATCCCCCAATGGATGTCTCTTGACATTTCACAAAAATTTTTATTCCCCAACTCACCACAAAACATAAGCACGAATGTGCATGAAAAAATATATTTAACAATAAAATACACTTTACATTTTTTAAAGTTTTAAAGAAATTATTTTGGACCTATTATATGGGGTTCTATTATTTCAGGCATATTATAAAGGGTGGGTTCAATTCTAAGTTTAAATGGACTTTAGAAGCAAATAAATCATTTGAAATGCTTAAGAAACAAGTAGCTACCCAACCTATCTTGCAATTGCCTAGTTTTGAGAAACTTTTCACCATAGAGTGTGATGCAAGTGGCTTAGTCATAGGGGGGGTGTTGAGTCAAGAATGTAGGCTAGTAGCCTTCTTTAGTAAAAAACTAAATGAAGCCACAAAGAAGTATTCTTCCTATGATCTAGAACTCTATGCCCTAGTTTAGGTGCTTAGGAAGTGGAGACATTACCTATTGCCCAAGGAATGTTTTGTATTCATTGGCAATCAAGCTCTTAAATACATCAATACTCAATAAAATTTTAGTAATAGACACTTGAAGTGGATGGAGTATCTACAAGATTTCACTTTCACAATTAAGCATAAGAAGGGGTAGATGAAGAAGGTGGCAGATACATTGAGTAGGAGAGTGTTAACAGTCCAAGAAGTTCAGTTACATAGTATTGGGATAGAGAGCTTCAAGAGACTCTATAGAGAGGATGAAGACTTTGCAGAGGCATATAAGGTATGTTCTAATTTTGAGAACCATTTCCATAGAAATTTCTCTAAATTTACCTTACAAAATGAATAGTTATTTAAGGGCAATCAGTTATGTGAGCCAAGGGGATCAATAAGGGAGAACCTAATTTAGGAGAAGCATAATGGGAGTCTAAATGGACATTTTGGTGTGAGAAAGACTCTAGAACTAGTCCAAAGGTTCTACTATTGGCCTAAACGGGTCAGAGATGTGACTAGATATGTTGAGCAATGCATGGTATGTATAAAAGATAAGGGTGAGATGAGTAATGCAAGTCTTTATCATCCCTTACCACTCCCAAATAGGCCATGGGAATGTGTGTACACAGACTTCATAGTAGGCTTGCCCAAGACAAAATAGGGTTATGACATTATTTATGTGGTTGTTGACAGATTCAATAAGATGAGGCACTTCATTCCATGTAATACCACCAATGATGCTAGTCACATTGCATATCTATTCTTTAAGTAGGTTGTAAGGATTCATGGACTTCCATTAAGAATTGTTTTAGATAGAGATGTGAAGTTCATTAGCACTTTTTGAAGACTTTATGGAGTAGACTTGGTACAAACCTTTCATTTGGTTTAGCATACCATCCTCAAACTGATGGTTAGACTGAGGTGGTTAATAGGGTGTTAGGTAATCTCTTGAGGTGCCTAACTAAGGAGTATGGGAAAAAATGGGATGTGATCATTCCCCAAGCAGAGTATGCATACAATGATAGTAGGAATAAGACCACAGGTAGAAGCCCATTTGAAATTGTGTATGGAATGTATCCAAGGGGTGTATGTGATTTGAGGGATCTTGGAGGAATGGAGCATAGAATTGGACATGCTATAAATATTTTTCCCAAACCATGAAAGAAATCCAAGAGCAAGTGAACAAAACCATCCAAGATAGCACTCAAACATTGAAAGATGAGGTATATGAAATGAGGAAAGACAATTAGTTTATTGTTGGAGATTATGTCATAGTACATTTGAACAAGTCCAGGTTGTAGAAGGGTGTGCTAACTAAGCTCCAAATGAAAAGAGTGGGGCCTTGAAAAATCATAGCTAAATATGGAGCCAATGCTTATAAAATTTATTTGCCATTATATTTAGGCATCTCTCATTTTTTCAATATGTAAGATCTGATTGAATTTAAGGGTACACTACATTATAGTAGTCAAGGAGTCAGTGTTGATCTAGAACCTACAGTAGTACCCTCATCAAGCAAGTTGGAAGTTAAATAATTGTTAGACTCTAGACTTAAGAAGGCCACTAGGCATAAGGTGCACATGGAGCACCTCATCAAGTGGAAAGGAAACTCAAATTTAGAAGCAACTTGGGCTGCTGACATAGATTTCAACAAAGCTGGCATTCCCCAAGACCTATTGTGCACATGAGTGACATAGTTTTCTTTTTTGGGGGAGTATGGTGCAGGGGAACCTAAGTAGGCTCATGGAAGACCTAGGGATCCTATATTATTTTAAATTTTGGTGGTTCTAGCCACACCACTAGTTAAATAATAGGTTTAACCTAGTCCTAGGTTGAGGTAAGTTAAGGTTAGAAAGCCTAATGAGGCCCTACTTGCTCCTAGTTGCATGATTAGGTCCAATAGGGAATTTTTCTATTTTCAATGGTAGAAGGGAGAAATAAGAATTTTAAAATCCTTTTTACATGTTTTTTATCCATTTAAGGCTTTTGGTAAGGTCTTTTAACCTTTGGAGAAAGTTTGAGGGTCAAACACTAAAAGATGTAAAAGTTGCTCAAAAATTATCAATGTTGTCATTGACAACTTTTTGTTGCATTCAAGAAAATTTTTGGTTGGATTTTGGTAACTATATGAAAAAATTAGAGTTAGATTTTGGATGTGTATTTAAGGCCATCCATGACCTTTTGAATGGGTTGGAAGGTTTAGCCATTTTGGTGTGTATGGACTATGAGCAAGATAACAGTTGCAATTTGATGTTTTTTGTGGATCTTCGCATTTATATGGATTGAATTTGGAATTGTAGTTTTTGGAAGTTTTATTAGATTCCTATTTGAGATTCTTTATCAATTTATTTTGTGTTTTTTAGGGTTTAAGTTGCTTGAAAAAATTAGTTTGTTTCTTGTTTGCCTGTTGTTCTAAACCAAGCCACTAGGTAAAATAGAGTCATAACTCCTCTTGCCATGGTAGGATCTGTATGGTCTCTTAGGATTAGTTAGATGACTCCTTTTACATATTATATCGAAAAGGAGGGGACTTGAGAAGCAAGGGAAGTATTTTATTGGTGATATCCTAGGTGAGCCAATGATGCATGGCTAGGGATCACAATATGCAGCAGAGGTGTTAAGAGTGATTGAATGCTTAAAATGATTCAATCAAATGGTGGATTATGGTAGGAGAATGTGTGGAGAAGCCCCAAAATAAATGAGAGGTATTGATGAACTCCTAAGGAGGGTAATTCTTGTTTATTGTTAGACTGATTAAATTACCTTAAAAACCCTAATTTTTAGGCACTAAGATAGGATGTACTGTATGAATGCCTTAAGAGATTAAGACCTCTTGAATCCTTAAGTTCTCAGAAAAGGATGTCAAGATCAGTGAATATATTACCTCCTTGTTAAGTACTTTGCCAAGTTATTCCATTTTTTCATCATTAGGAGGGCTAATTGCTTGTTGCCTTTTTGTAAGTAGTTTTGCACAAATTTGGGTATTTCTTGGAACTCATTTAGGGTTTCATTTCCAAATATGGTAACAATCCTTGGGAAGTGTCCTAGTGTCTTCTAAAATTCACATACCCTCATTTGGGGTGTTAGTTTTGAAGTTGGGTTGTTTGTAGTGTGAATGAAGAGGAAGCAATAAGGCCAAAGCAAGCCTAGGAAGTTGTAAATGGATGATTGCTCTACCTCATTGGTGTGCACTAGTTGAAGGGACTAGGATCTCATAGATAGGATCCTAAGAGGAGTAGGGTAACTAGCAACCCTATTAGGTCAAGAGAAAGGCCTAAGGAGACCCTAGGAGAAACTAGGGTAGGAGCAAGACTAGTTGTCACATCAGACTTTTAGTATTTTATTTCTTATTTTTAATGTCAAATGTCATATTATTGAATTTTAATATGTATAATGACATTAAGTATTTGATTTTTTTTTTAATCTATTCTAAATTCCAAATGGCATTTTTTTAAATTTAGATTTTTTTTTTTTTTTAACATGCTTTTAATCTTTTATAAAAGTCATTTTTCATTTGGTATTTTATTTTTTACTTTAAATAGTATGGAATGTCAAATGACATTTCTTATTTTTAATTCATTTTTAAAAATATAATTCATTTGTAATTACTACCAAAACTTTTGTAATGTCATTTGGCATTTGGTATTTTTATTTTTATTTGTTATAATTTTTTAATCTTTTGTAAATATCATTTGGCATTTGGTATTTTATTTTTTATTTTAAACAATATGAAATACCAAATGACACAACTTAGTTTTAATGCATTTTTAAAATATAATCTATTTGTAACTACTACCAAATCCTTTTTATTGTACATAGCATGTTTTCTCAGCATATTCTTGTGTTGGGATTTCTTATTTCCACTATATATGCCTCTCGACATCTTGAGAAAATAAGAGAAAATAATTGAAGTGTAAAACTAAGAAAGAAAATTTTCTAGGAAAAGTGCTACAATTTTCCTGCAAGAAAATATTATTTGGGAAAAAGCTCCTACATAAAGCCTATCATGGTGGAAAATTATTATGAAGAGGTGTTGAATTACATATAAATATTAGTTGGAAGGAATATGATTTCTACATTGCATACTATCATTCTTATCAATTGTGTTCAATCAATTGAAACACAATCTTTTAGCTAAATTTTATTTTTTGTACAACTTGATGTGTGGGCACATGTGTAATAATAAAATGGAATAACTTCATAAGAATAAAAATAAATCAAATTATATGTACACACACGCACGCACGCACATGCACATGCGTGCGCGCGTGCACGCACGCACGCACGCACGCGCACACACACACACACACACACACACACACACACACACACACACACACACACACACACACACACACACACACACACACACACACTTAAAATAAAAATTTAACACACTTTTATCTCTTATGATTATTTTTTGATGTGCAATTCTCAATTATGGTCTTCATTATTTTTTTAAAAAAAAATTAATGCTTGCACCAAAAGAGGTGCAAAGATTAGCTGATAAAAAATATATATTAATATATGACAAAGACTAATTTAGGATGTACATGTAAGCTACATTAGCATTGAAATGAACCAAATAACATTATGAGAATGTCCAAAAATGACTATTTATCTTTCATAAAAGAGGTGGATTACTCCCAGAAGAAAAAAATAATGTATAGGAAAGTGCACTCTATTCATTTGAAGGCAAGAAATAGGATACATGAAGATGTCAATGTCCTTCCAAAAATGGATATCACCATTCACATGGATAGGCAAATCTTGAATTTTATGCATTTTTTTCATCTTATCATTTAACCTTTTCACATAGCTTATCATCAATGTATGATAGAAACAGCTTGTGAGGAAATGAAAGATTAGGAAAAAGACAAACACGTTGGCTACCTCAACCAGCAGATCCCCACATTATAGATCATTATATTCCTCCATATTTTGATATAAGTACATCTAAACCAATGTCACCTCCAAATGTGCCAAAGATTTTCTCTATCTATAAATCCTATTTTATTTGGATAAGACTAGTTTGGCTTAGACTCTCCATTATTGCATGGATATTTTAAGTTTCAGAAAAATCAAGGGTAGAGAAATATAGCTATCTTTTACAAAATATATCATTTGCATGCCTCCAATCATCCAAACCTTGTACATTTCAGCATTCATAAATGTTAGTCCATGGAAAGATTTCATTGTGTTTGAATGGAATAAACATTTTGTAAGGTTAAATAGATATTTACTAAATTATTAGAAGAAATAGGTGTATTAAATTGTTTAGTTGTTCATTTTTTTCTAAATTCAATCAGTTTCTTGTGTGGGTCTTCAACAATTGTTAGTCTTCTTGTGGTCGATATGAATTATATATGTTGTGCAAGGCTTGGCCAAATCATTTTTACATTGGTGTTTTACCTTGTTTCTGAAACATTATTTTTGTAAGGTGGTTTTATTTTTAAATTGGTGCTAAACTGTTATGTCTTTTGAATGTGCTCTATATAGAGGATTTCCCATTATAGGAGGTAATTGTGCAAGATCTCCAATTAGGATCATGGACACTCTACCAAAGCATAAATCTTGTTGATAGGAAAATTACTCATATAGTTTGGTGTTTATTTGTAGTAGTAGTTTTGGTCCTAGAATTTCATCTCATCAATGAGGATGTACCTTGTAATGGTTACATTTATTTGACAAGAATCTTGAGTGTATACATGTTGGAATTCTTTAAAAAAAATTCCAGATGTACAAATAAAAAATTTCAATGCTTAGTAGACCCATATCCATAAAACCTTATTATGCATGCATCCATTAGATCATACAATACTTAAACTTTGTAGGTTATTGTCCTAGGTCAAAACAACTTTGGAAAAATGTAAACATGAAACATAACAGATACAGTAACACATTTGACATAAGGATTTTACATGGAACCCCAATTTGGGAAAACCACCAGTAACATTCTACTAATTCTCACTCTTTTGAAGTGATTCCCTGTGAAAGGCCAACCTTGTTACAGGACTTCAATCACCCTATTAGGAGTGAGCCTTGTTAAAGGACTTTAGATCATTCACTTGGAATGGCACCTAGTTAAAGGATTTACAAATCACTACTAGGTCAACCATAATCCAAAGGATTTACCCTAGACTGATACAATGATTAGAAAGTAGCAGTAAGGCTTGATCTAATAACAAATTACAACTCACTTGCACATTATAGATCTTTGTTTCAATCCTCCATTCTTCTTTCCTTTCACACACTTCAGCTCTAATAGCTTGTTCACCCTTCAAGCATTCATACTCTTAAGCTTCTTGCTTTGCATGCCAGTTGCATTCTCTTCTCTTCAACAACTGAATGAAGCAATGCCCTAGACTCCTTGTCTTCCTTAGGTTCTCGCACATAGCAACCTTTTCTTTTGACCATCTCCCTCTATAAATAGAGATTTAAGATCTTTTATCACTTAACCACAATCATCCATTTTAGGGTTAGGTAGGATTCAGTAGTCTTTAGAGGGTAAAAGTACAAAGTTGTGTCACCTTTCGAGCTGACTAATCTAAACAAATAAATTTGAATATTTCAATCTAAAAAACATTTTTTTCAAACATATGATCTAGATAAATTCATTCTAGCTATGTTATTTATGGTCTTGCACTTTTCCAATTGGAAATGTCTATTAAATACAGGTTTTATACTAGTTTGTATCTAATTACTGAAGAAATTTTTTTTAAGAATCATAAAAGTGGCATTTCAATAACTATTAATATTTTTTATGATATTTTTTCAATAACATATAAACACCATTTTATAGAGCTTAGAGTCAAGAATATTCTCATATAGAGTTTATAGTGTTTTAATTAAATATAGTCTATTGTAATTCAATGATTCTACAAGCATGTATTTTAACACTCAAAAAGATGTCAGTTTTGAGAAAGAAAAAAATATTAAATCATATCAAAATAAATTAAAAATTATATGACATTCTAGAGGAGAGAGTCCTTTTCTAGAATGTATAATTTTTCCCCTATAACATAGATTTATTTTGAAAAAAGTGGTGGGAGATGAAAACTATCAATTTCAAGTGAGTTGAAATTTGAATCATTATAAAAGAGAAAATATTGGTCTAAAGTCAAATTTTATTTTTAATTGTTCTAGCTATATATGGTATCTATAACATAGTCTAAGATCAAAGGGAAATAAGTTGTGGTGGGAACTAGACCCCTAATTTTCAACATTTTGTAGCAACTAAAAATTTATCTATAAAAAGTAGGAAAATATATCAATTCTTATTCCAAATAATTATTAAAAATTATAATCCTAAACTTCATCCATTTCTACAAATTTCATTAGTTTACTTCATTTTCAAATTCAAAATAATAATACCAATTTTATGTGATTGAAGGTAAATAGTTATACTTTTGTTAGCCTTTTCCTTTACAAATGGGTGATACAGGTTTGTACTTTTACCAAGGATACAATGAATCTACCCACTTTTCCATTTGGTTCCTCTAGAGACTTTTTCTTCAATCCTATTTGAATTCATCACAAAATGGTTTGCCTTGAATTCTATGCATAGTTATCTTCCACATGCTTCACACAATTCAAGAAAACAATATGGTTAGCTCAAATTCATCAAATCTATGATTTAACATGAATACTAGCACCCGACATCAATATGTTGTTACTCGGCTTTCACTAGTTTACTTAGCGAACACTAAAGTTTACTGATACTTGACATCAACGAAACATTACTTAGCTTACACTATGTTCACTTGGCATACACTAAATCTTCACTTTGCTCAGCTCCAACTAGTTTTTTTTGTTCATCTTGCACTAACTTTTCTCAGCACCTACTATGTACTTGGTCAAGCTTGGCAAACACAATTCTTCTTACTTGTACTTCTGGACTTGATCAGTATATCCAACCTTTGTAGCCTTACATATATAAACAATAAACTATATCATCACTGTCTTAACTGATCTTTGTACTCCTATTTCATACTATAACTCAACCTTTCCCCTAGGTGCTCTTGTTATCTCATATGATCAAATCCTCTTCATCAATCAAACAAATGATAGTACTTAAATCAACTAAGCAGTTGTCTTGCTAGCAAGTAGCAGGTTTTACATCAATGACAAAACAATGATTGTTCCATTATAGGTTCTTCACTTCAAAACAATCTCATATCAAAAATACATACATGTTCATTACAATAATTCTAATATAGGCTAGTATAAGTATCAAGATATTTTTGTAAAATTAGTATTATAAAAACTAGGGCCCTTAAAATTAATACACTTTAGTATCATCTAAAATTTATTAATTTATTAATTAGCCAAAAAAATATCCCTAGATAGATACATGTATGTTTCAAATCTTAAAAATGTATGAATGTGGGATGAAAATTATTTAATTTTCTTATAATTTTTTTAAAATTTTCTTTGAAACAATTTGTTTTATAGGTAAATAGAAATTTGAGTATGTCATTTTTTATATACTATAAAATTTTAGAGATAATATGTTTTAACTTTTTAATGATAAATTTTCTATTAGGATTGGAATTGGAAATAAAATTATAATCAAAACAATTATTAGATTTAGAATTATAGTAAAGACATTAAATAAATTAGATTAGCATTATAAATTTATTTTAATAATTCTACTTATCATTGTTTAATTATAATTTTTATTAGAATATAGGTATTTAAATATGTATTGATGAATATTAAAACCCATAAATAATTAATAAGAAAATATCTAGATTAATATTTGTAATGTCTCTTTAAATGCAAAAAGTATTCACACAAGTTACTATAATTACATCTCCAATAAGAAGTAAGATGTTATTATGTTTTTAATGACTTTGATATTTGATACTATTATAGTTAATCTTGGCTCCTCTTGCAATGCTTGTACTTGTCTTTGGAGAGATCTAAGACCTCTTATGTCATACCTATAACTCTTCAACCATTATTCCTTTGAGGAGGTAATTTGGGTACTTATCTCTCAAACCCACAACCATAATCTTAGTGCCAACTACCTCACATTCAATGATATGTTTGTACACTTAGGAAGTTCTACTTTGATACCATTTGATGACGGGTAGTCCCCTTATTAAATAAAACACATACAACTCAATAAGGAAATAAACAAAAAATGGCAAGAATAAATTAATGATAATAAAAATACTTGATTTCTATTATCCTCAATGAAATGATGTTATAGTATTCACAAAAGAAATGCTACAACCACATGGGATTTTCTATAACAATAATCTGCAAGATAGAACCACAATCTTCACTATTAGAATTGAGCCCAAAATTTCCCTTTTTCTCTATATAAGTAACATAGTTAACCACCTACCCTCCAATTGCTACAACTACCCTCCAATTGCTGGCACAGGAGAAGGAGGAAGCTAGCTTGGACATGGAGGACAACAAATTACTCTTCAAGTTTCTTGTCGATGACTGGGCCCAGATTCTACTTCATGCAAGGGGAAAAGGGAAAAAAGAAATCTAAGTTTTTTTTTAGTTTTGTTCAGTTATGGGGATCTAAGGATCCAAAGACTTTATATACTTTTTTGGTAGTTATGGTTTTGCTAGTATTCAGTTGTATTTAAGTTTTTATTAGGCTTGGGTGCCTTTATGGACTATGTGGTTAGTAGCTAGGTTGTTTCCTTTCTGGTTCTAGCTTTCCGGTCTATTGTTTAAGTCTCTGCCAGCTGGTACTCCTGTTCTTTTTGTCTAGTTTTGTTACTGGCTAGTAATGTGTTGGTTACCAGCCTTTTGACTGTTAAGGGCCGACCCCCTTATTTTTGGTTGCTATTAATTTCAAAAACATAGTTAACCACCTTGAATTTTATATAAAGAAAATTTTTCCCATTTTGCAACCTAGTGGTTTAAATTTGAAACTAGATTTTTGAAGACCCAACTTCCAAAAACCATAACTTATGAACTATTGACTCAATTAGCTATCATAGCCCCATTTTGGAAGTGACACAAAGTGTTATATAGCCTCAAGTTGTGAGTTGTCACTCGAACCAAGGCTTGATCCTCTTTTGGAGCCTTTGAAAACTTCAACTTTGACCTCCACTTTTTTGTACCACTATGACAACATAGAAAATTGCACTAACTTCAAAACAAGACTTGATCCTAACATGAAACTTTACCAATGGGGTTGTATATACAAAATAAACCTCAAAAAAAAAAGAATTGGAAAAATCTATGCTCAAATGAATAACTTACTAAAAATAGTATACTTATCAAAAATAGTAACCCTACCCAAAGATAACCTTTATTGAAACTAGACAATATTTTTGAACAATGCAAGATTTATCTTACATTCTAGATGCTCATGTGTTATATGATGAACTTTGTAAAGTAAAAATTTAATTTTCTATTTAATTTGAGAAAATATCATGCTTAAAAATTGTTGGAAATATACGTGGAGTAACTGAGACGGGGGGGAGTGAATCAATTACTACAAAACAAATCCACAGATCCCTTAGATGTTTGATAAAACTAGTTACTACTGTCACTCAGTAAACATACAAAAAAATGTTGTAACTCGGTAGATGTAGTGTATGTTATTTTAATAGATCTTAAACATTCACATTAATTAACATGCAACCATAAAAGAAATAACATGGACACATGAGACACCAGATTTAACGTGGAAACCCAATATAGGAAAAACCACCAAGTAACTAGCTACTGATTTTCACTTTTCTGAAGTAAGCCCTATTAGGAGCCAACCTTGTTAAAGGTTACATAACACACTATTAGGTGTGACTTTGTTAGAGGATTTAATTACCCTATTAGGAGAAGCCTTGCAAAAGGTCTTTAGAAAAATTCAATAGAACTATCACCTTGTTAGAGGATATACAAAATGGTTGTTAAACCAACTCTATTAAGAGATTTAGGAATCACAGCTACAATGGTGAGAAAGTAACAATGAATTGACCTGAATGAGATGCAACTGAATTGCTGATATAGATCTCTATTTTGCTTCACTAGGTCCTTTCTAATTGAATAAATCTTTGATGCTCCTCAACGATATTTGACCATCCTTCAAAATTCTCTCACACTTTCCTCTTTTCACAATCAATACATTTGCATGCTCGCTAATTACACTTTAGAATTCTCAACTTGACCTTTCATATATACCTTACAAATTATCAAGTTGGCTCATTTACAGCTTACAATTACCAATAATCATTACCTTAGTTAGCCACAATCATTACATGAAATAATTAAACTTTATTTCCCAAAACAACAAAATCCTTCATTGGCCAACCCTGCTCGGTAAACACTACTCCAGAACTGATTTCTAGTGTTAACTAATAGAGGCTCAGTTAACACTTCAAATCCAAAAAAATCCTTTAGAGACTGAGTGAACTCGGTAAACACTGACTTTCCTTTGTTAACCTTGTGAGCTCGGTTACCACTGACTTCTGCCACAAAATCTGTCGATTCTCGAGTGAGCTCAGTAGATACTATTTCCACAAAGTAATTTTCAGGAATGCTAAGTAGACTCTAAAATTTTCTTTGCTGACCAACTAAGCTCGATAAGCACTGTTTGCCAACTGATATGACATTTGTGTAAAATCAAAGACAACACACAATGAAACAATTGTATCCAAAAATCTCCCTCTTTGGCATTGATGGCAACACAACATGTCATAGCACAATGAAATTTGAAAACAAGTCTTTTCTGATGGAACTTTTCTCCCTCTTAGATTTTATGCCACAAACTTCTCCAATGCAATAATCTCCCTCAAATTTTAGAAACAAATTCAAATTTTAGAAGGATATGATAGTAAACTCTCCCTCTTTGATAACACATTCCTAAGACAACACATACCAAATGAGTAACAATGTACCTTAAGTACTAATTCATATGCAATGTTTTCATGACTATGTTGCATCAACTGATAGATATTCAACTTGGTTCTTATTGATGCATCACTAGAAATTTATTTTAATGAGCTTCAAATAGGGGAATGACCCCTAACTTACCTCTTAGATAAAAGAATGCATCCTTAGGTAATGTCTTGGTGAATATGTCAGCAATTTGTTCTTTTGTATGGACATATTTCAATATGATCTCCTCATCTTACACCAATTCTCTAACAAAGTGATATTTTATTGCAATGTGCTTGGTTTTGGAGTGCATCACTAGATTCTTTGATATGTTGATTCCACTTGTATTATCACAAAACATAATAACTAGTTCTTTGATCTCAACCTTCATGCCTTCCAATAACTATTTGAACCAAACAATATTAGAATAGTTCACTGCTACTACAACATACTTTGCTTCTGCTATAGATTGGGATGTGCAATTTTGCTTTTTGCTTATCCAAGATACCAACCTCTTTCCAAGAAAGAATGCTCCACCACTTGTACTCCTCCTATCATCAATGTTTCCTACCCAATCAACATCAGTAAACACTTTCAAATCTAGATTTCCTCCAAATTTATACCACAATCCATAATCTTCAGTGCCTTTCAAGTATCTCAAGATGCTTTTGATTGTCAGCATGTGATTTTCTCTGGGTTTTGGTGAAAATCTTGCCACTATACCAACTACAAGAGCAATATCAAGCCTTGTATGAGCTACATATTGCAATTTTTCAATCATTGATCTATATAAGGTCTGACCTACCTCTTTTAAATCATCATCCTTGGTAAGCTTTAGTCCAGTACACATGGGAGTTCCAACTTGTTTTGAATCTTCCATACCAAACTTCTTGAGTATCTCCTTGATGTATTTAGACTGAGTGATGTAGATAACATTCTTGCTCTAGTGAATCTGAAGATCAACAAAGAATTTAATCTCACCAAACATAGACATCTCAAATTCCTTGTTCATTTGCTCTAAAAATTCTTTGCATAGATCATCATTCCCTATAAACAAAGTATCATCCACAAATATTTCTGTCAAAAAAATCTTGTTGTCTGGTCCTTTCTTGATATACAAGCTATTGTTATCATTAGTTCTCTAAAAACCAATCTGAATAAGATAGTTATGTAGTCTCTCATACCATGCTCTAGGGGCTTGTTTCAAACCATACAATTCTTTGTGTAATTTGCAGACCATGCCCTTCTTGTCTAGATCAACAAAACCTTCAGGTTTCTCAATGTAAATTTCTTCATCTAGAATACCATTGAGAAATGTAGATTTGACATCCATCTGATATACCTTAAATCCTTTGTGTGTAGTATATGCAAGTAGGGGCCTGACACCTTCCAATCTTGCAACAGGAGCAAAAGTTTCTTCGTAATCAATTCATTTCTCTTGAAGTAGCGTTTACACACCAGTCTAGCTTTGTTCCTTGATACCTTACCATCTTCATTCAGCTTATTCTTGAATACCCCCTTAGTTCCAATCACATTTTTATCTTTAAGCGTAGGTACAAGAGTCCAAGTTTTTTTTTTGTATTTTTTCTATCTCTTCATTCATAGCCTCAATCCAACTTCCATTTTCCAATGCATCTTTGACATTTCTAGGTTCAAAATCAGCAAGTAAACAAGTACCTTTTAGGTTACTTCTTGTCATAGTACCTTCAAATTTGTCTCCAATAATTTAGTCTGGTGCATGATGTCTCTTGACATACTTTGCCAATATAGGTTCCTTGCTTTTTGAATGAATTGTATTTTCATCCTCTTGCACTTCAACTTTAGGTTCTGGCTACTCTAACTCAATAGGCATTAGCTTTGTGGCTTGAGTTCCTACAACTCGGTTTGAACTTCTTGCAACTTGGTGACTGATGAAGACTCAAGAGTAGAAGTCTCCTGATTGATAGATGTATCTGGCAGTGTATTAGGTTCAATGAAAACAAATCTACCGTAATCTTCTAGTTCCTTTTTGCTTTCTTCTTTAGTCTTTTCTACAAACTCGTCAACTTTCACATGTGCACTTTCTATGATTTTGTGAGTAGACAAATTCAAACATCTATATGTCTTACTCTTGCAAGAATATCCCAAAAATATACCTTCATCACCCTTCACATCAAATTTGTCTTTCCTAGATTCTTTCAAGATATAACATTTACTTCCAAATACTTTTAGGTAACTTACATTGGGTTTATAGCCATACCATAACTCATAGGGGGTTTTGAATGAGTCCTTCTTCAACTGTACTCAGTTCATGGTATGAACTACAGTGTTGATATCTTCCTTCCAGTATTTGATAGCAATGTTCTTTTCAATCATTAGAGTCCTTGCACAATCTATGATAGATCTATTCCTTCTTTCAGCTATTCCATTCTACTCAAGATTTCTAGGGGCTAATACCTATCTTTTGATTCCTGTTTCAATGAAAAAGTTATTGAATTCATGGGAGATGAACTCACCACCTATGTCTGATCTTAAACATTTTAGTCTTTTCCCTATTTCCTTCTCTGCTCCGGCCAAATACCATTTGAACTTCTCAAATTCTTCTGACTTCTCTCTCAAATACATAACAGTCATCATTCTAGCGTAGTCATCAACAAAAAGAATGAAGAACTTTTCTCCAGTATACCTCTCAATTCCAATAGGTCCACACAAATCAGTATGCACAATTTCCAAAAAAAATTCAAACTGATAGTTTTTACTTTTAAAGCTAGTCTTTCCCATCTTACCAATCTGACAATTCTTGCATAGACCAACATCAGGTTTCTTTATACTAGGAATGCCTCTTACTTTCTTAAATTTTCTTATCTTTACCATGCTATCAAAATTCACAAGACATAACCTTCTGTTCCATAACCAACTTTCTTCAACTTGAGTAATAAAACATGAGCATTCACCAAATTCAAGATAAAACAAGTTACCTTTTGTTTGTATGCCTGATCCAATTAGCTTTCCTATGTCATCCAGTAGTCTTACCTTTTCGTGCATGAATTCCACCTTGAATCCAATATTGATTAGCTGTGCCACACTCGACAGATTATGTTTTAGTCCTTCAATCCAATAGGCATTATCACATACAAGTTCTTTGGTTAATAAAATTCAGCATCTTCCTTTTATGCAATAAGGTTCATTATTTCCAAACCTTACACTGCCACCATCATATTCTTCAAAATGTTCAAACTTCGTTTTGTCACTAGTCATATGATGAGAACAACCATTGTCTATGATCCATGTATCATTTTTGTTCACATGAGAGATAAGTGCCATCTTATCTTCCTCATCATTATCAGATTCATCTTTCACAGCAATGTAAACAATTTCATCTTCACTATTATTAGAATTTTTAGAGTCCTTAGCCATGAAACATGTTTTCTTACCTTTGTCCTTGAATGATTTGAAGTCTTTCTTGCCATTGCACTTGTGACCTTTCTTCTCATCCTTGTTTTGCTTGTTTGGGCACGTAGTAGCAATATGACCAATTTTCTCACATGAAAAACATATTAGAGGAATGTTACCTTTATATTTTCCTTTTCCTCTAGAATATTTCCTTGCAAGTAGAGCTTCAACTACCTCTAGATCACTGTCAGAACTTTCTTTTGATTCTTCTTCACTTTCTGACTAAGAGTCATTTATCTTCTTACCCTTTTCTTGGAGTGAAAGCTTGGCTTCAAATTATGATTCAATGTTCTTGGAAGCTAGAACATAATTATCATAGTTATCTTGCTCAAATGCAGTCAATCTTCCTACTATGGCCTCCAAATTTATCCTATGATTTGCTTCACATCTTCTTTCTTGAATTGCAGATACTCTAATTACATAAATGGAGAGCAAAGTTCTAAGAACTTTACTTACAACTATTTCCTCCTTGATATCTCCTCCAGAAGCTTTGATTGCACTAACACTTGCTTTGACTCTTTCAACATATTTGGCAATGTTTTCATCCTCTCTCATCTTTATCTGATCAAATTGTCCTCTTAGACTTTCTGCTTTGGCTCTTCTCACATTTTCATCATCTCCGTAGATATCTTTCAACTTGTTCCACATTTCAAAGGTAGTTTTTTAGTCCTTGATATCATCAAATTCTTCATAGCTTAGGGCAAATGCAATGTCTATCATCATGGTGTTATGAGTCTTCTTCTCAGCAATGTCATTGACAGATAATGTACTAGAAGGAGTTGTATATTCTTCATCAAGATATTTCAATCCTGTATCTCCAATGGAAGCCAAATGGAGTAAAAGTTGTCTCTATTAAGCCTTGGAATTTCCCTCTTGTAAGACATCGTGATCTTTAGCTTAGATCCTTGAAATCCTTCCTGAAAGCACCAAAAGCTCTTATACCAATTGTTGGAAATATAGATGGAGTAACTGAGAGAGGGGGGAGTGAATCAGTTACTACAAAACAAATCCATAGATACCTTAAATGTCTGATAAAACTAGTTACTATTGTCACTCGGTAAACATACAGAAAAATGTTGTAACTCGGTAGATGCAGTGTATGTTATTTTAATAGATCTTAAACATTCACAGTAATTAACATGCAACCATAAAAGAAATAACATGAACACATGAGACACAAGATTTAACTTAGAAACCCAATATGGAAAAAACCACCAAGTAACTAGCTACTGATTTTCACTCTTCTGAAGTGAGCCCTGTTAGGAGCCAACCCTATTAAAGGTTACATAACACACTATTAGGTGTGACCTTGTTAGAGGATTTAATCATGCTATTAGGAGTCGCCTTGCAAAAGGTCTTTAA
Source organism: Cupressus sempervirens (assembly GCA_028749045.1). Classification (NCBI taxonomy): domain Eukaryota; kingdom Viridiplantae; phylum Streptophyta; class Pinopsida; order Cupressales; family Cupressaceae; genus Cupressus; species Cupressus sempervirens. The sequence goes on along the minus strand of CM053785.1, from coordinate 26,033,204 downwards.
AACAATTCAATAGAACTTTCACCTTGTTAGAGGATATACATAATGGTTGTTAAACCAACTCTGTTAAGATATTTAGGAATCATTGCTACAACGGTGAGAAAGTAACAATGAATTGACCTGAATGAGATGCAAATGAATTGCTGATACAGATCTCTATTCTACTTCACTAGATCCTTTCTGATCAAATAAATATTTGTTTCTCCTCAAGGATATCTAACCATCCGTCAAAGTTCGCTCACACTTTCCTCTTTTCACAATCAATACACTTGCATGCTCGCTCATTACACTTTAGAATTCTCGACTTGACCTTTCATATATACCTTACAAATTATCAAGTCGGCTCATTTACAACTTACAATTACCAATAATCATTACCTCAGTTGACTACAATCATTACATGAAATAATCAAACTTTATTTCCCAGAACAACAAAATCCTTCATTGGCCGACCCTGCTCAGTAATCACTACTCCAAAACTGATTTTCAATGTTAACCAACAAAGGCTCGGTTAACACTGCAAATCCTACAAAATCCTTTGGAGACCAAGTGAACTTGGTAAACACTGACTTTCCTTTGTTAACCTTGTGAGCTTGGTTACCACTGACTTCTACCACAAAATCCTTCAACACTTGAGTGAGCTCGGTAGATACTGTTTCCACAGAGTAATTTCTAGGAATGCTTGGTAGACTCTAAAATTTGCTTTGTTGTCCAACTGAGCTCGATAAGCATTGTCTGCCAACTAATATGACATTTGTGTAACATCAAACACAACACACAATTAAACAATTGTATCCAACAAAATATAACATAATTTAATATTTAAACTAAGTTAATTTGTACAAAAAAAAAGGTCTTATACTTAGATGTTAATAAATATTATCTACCTTGTTTGCATATGTTCATACCATTAAGTTTTTATTTTATGTATGTATCAATTATAATCATTAACGTACCTACTCTCATATAATTAAATTAAAGTCAAATCTTATTTCTTTGCTAACCCTAAAATATTTTTTGGTTATTAAAGATAATTATTCTATGTCATCTTCCTTGAAGAAAGTAAACATATATTTGGTAAATTATGGTCATTTTTGCTACTATTTGTACTCGTTATTCATTTTAAGATATTTAAAATTATATATTTATATATCATTCTAGAATACTGAAATACCAATTGATAATATCACGTTCTAAATTTAATAAATGGGTAAAGAATTTGTATTTGTCACTCTAGATATCTATATGTTTATCAATTATTTGTATATCATTTTAAAGATTAACTTGAGAGAACATTTATCCTTGCATATAATTAAAATTATGTCAAGGTACTATTGAATATCGTGCTTACATAAAAAGCTAGAAGAATCAAGACAAAGAGACATTTTAAATAAGTGAAAGGATAGAATTCAACTATGCACAAAGATAACCTCAAACTCAAAGGAGTGATCCAATACTTCGAAGTTATGATTTTGAAATATATATATTCAAGACAAAATTTGAAGCATTCATTTGATAGAAATAAATCATTTTCTAATCATTCATATCCAATGTTGAATTTTTTAATAACACATACCTGTGAGTCATAAAACTAGGTACTAGATCTTTAAAAAGAATTATCATATATTAGCACTAGCTAGAATTAAATAGTCTAAAAAAATTTATGATGTATTTATTGCATTTACTTAAAAGTGTTCACTTAATAAATATAAATGATTGCTAGTAGGGAAAAATGAATCAAAAAAAAAAGTTTGAAAGAAAATGCAACATCTTGTTTCATAATGCCTACAAAGCCTAAGATTAGATTCTACAAATATTATGTACATGTTACATCGGGAAAAAAATAATTTAAGATATTAATTTCAAAATATAGAGGATAGATAGGATATGAGAGAAGAATGAATATGAAGATAGTAATGAATTTATATGACATGAATGTAGAGAAGAGTAATAACGAGATAAAAGAATGTATATAAGAGGGGGTCAAGCATAAAGGGGATGTGAAACATAAAGAGATTGGTATTCTAGAAAAGATATTTGAAGAAATGTGATCAATAGAAGAGTTTCTCTATATAATTAAAGTGGAAAATAATAAAGAAGTGATGTGTCTTAAGAAAATATCCATGAAAAAAATGAGATAAGATGAATACAAGAGAAACTAAGGAGAAAATTTGTCTTATCAATAAAAGAGGTAATGAATAGCTTAAATGGTCGGGGAAGGAGGGAGAGAGAGAATCATGTATGTATTCAGATGCTAATTTAAAAGTCTAGTTATACAATTAAGTTTTGACCACTAAGATATAATTCAAGATCTAAAAAATCATACTCCTCGCCTCTAAAATCAAGTATTTAAAAAAATATTGACTTCACGAATAAGAATAACCGTACTTAATCTACCAAAACTTAATTTCATTTAGAAATGTATAAGGTTTAACCCATGAGTGCCACTTTGAAAAGAGGCATTATATGAAGATATACGGTGGCAGTCAGCAATATCAAGATTATAGTATTGTTTTGCCTCTTGTTTCTCTATTGTAATGTTTTCTTTGTTCTTTCCTGCAGTTATCTCTGAACTGCTCTTCTTTCCTTGGTAAATTGAATTTTTTCAATATTAAAAAAAACAAAAGGATTACCCTAACAATCTTTTACGATACAACTGAGATATCATTTAATATCGAATCATTGAACTCAGAGGTATTTAATTTACAAATTACCCTAACAATCTTTTACGATACAACTGAGATATCATTTAATATCGAATCATTGAACTCAGAGGTATTTAATTTACAATCTCGCACTACGTTGAGCATTTTAAATGTAGAGTTAATACGGTTGTAAAGCTCAGTATTGAAACACTGCCAATCATGACACCAATCTTAAGCTTGGAGTGTACTTCAAACTGTTTTTAATAATAATAATTATTATTATTATTATACGGAAAAGACGCCAGTGAAAGAGGATACTGCAAGAACACAACGAATTGTTTGAGTAGAAATTTAATAATGTTGGGAACAACCTTCTAGACTTAGTAGTATGAGAAGATGTTTTCCATCTCTATGCTGGCGTCCACATGGCATAATTTCCTTGCATCGTGTATCTCACGTTCTTGATTAATGGTCTTTCTAAAGTTGTGATCATGTGCCACATGTTCAATTGTCTACCTAGCTAGTGGTCCTAAATGGCGCCTTCTCTTTGGTACCACATGATCAATGTTGACACCATGTTCATGTTCTCCAATTGCTTGAAAAGTTAAAGGTATAATCAATGCCATATTGTCATGTCAAGGCCCCTTCTTCCCTCCTAGCATTATGGATTGACTAAGGAATTACTTGAATCCACATGTTGGCATGTCACATTTCCACCTCATGTTACTAGTAAAGATACTTTGGCTTGCAATGAGTATATACCAACCACATATATTTATAAAGTGAAATAGGGAAATTGGTATATTAAAGCTGATTAGAAAAACTTTTAAATAAGAAATAGGTATGCATGTGTTCTACATTAAGTGAAAATAGAAACTCTTGTTAGAGGACTATATTAAAAATATATAACAAATGTGTAGATCAAAGAGACAAATGCAAAAATATATCAATGTCTTATTAGACAAACAATGCAATCAATTAGGAATTATTGTAATTTCAAAAATAAAAGAATAATAACAAAAATAATATTCAATAAGTTAACATCTTACAAATTGTGAGTGTTCATAAATTTCAAAAAACTTTCAATATTGAATAGCTTTTTCTCTCACACATCCTATTTCCCCTCTATACTTAAAGAGATCTTAAAACATCCATTAAGATTACCTAAATATCTAACATAATAAAATCATGCTTAATCATATGTAATATGCTCATTTTAAATTAAAACAAGATACAATTATTATTTATATTTGAATTTACTATGTAATCTATTTAATAAAATTTGAAAAATATAACTACGTTAATATAAGTACTCTTTGATCTCTCAAAATAGAAATTCAAATTAGTTATGTTTCTCATACCTTTCATCTTCTAGTGTATTTTAGTCAAGAGGACAACTCCAAAAAGCCTTCATCCAAAAATGGAGGAATAGAAAATTACTTAGATCTAAAACAATTTGATGGTTACTTTGCCTCAACCTAAAATTTAGCTTCTCTATTGACATTTTAGAAAACTAAAAATATTATCATTTTATAAAGTAACACATTTTCTGACAAGATTGTTAGAAGCAAAACAAGTGGAAGAAAATACTTTCATGTTTCTCACAAAAACTGGATGAAAGGGTAGACTATCAAATTATTAGATCTAGTAGAACTACAGTGGAGGGAGACATTATTAAAAAATTTCTAAACTAATTATTAAAACTCAGTCATGAGTCATTCTTGTATCTATATTTTTACCATATTAAAGATAGAAGATTTCCGCAAGTCATAATTCTGTAGTATGTTTCTAGGATTGATTGTGAAACATTATTTTTAGCATCAATGTTTCAGATCATACTCCACGATCCATCATCAGGATGAGAGATTTCTAGTAGTTTATAGTGGAGGGAGATATTATTAAACTAATTTTAAACTAATTAGTAAAACTTAGGCATGACTCATTCTTGTATCTATATTTTTACCATATTAAAGATAAAAGATTTCCACAATCCAAAATTCTGCAGTATGCTTTTGGGATTGATTTTTTAACATTATTTTTAGCATCGAATTTTCAAATCATACTCCACAATCCATCATCAAGATTGATTGTGTAACATTATTTTTGTTAGAAAGTAAAGTCCACCAAGATAACTGAGAGGGGGGTTGAATCGGTTATAAGATCAATACAGATATTATCAACCTTATTAAATCTTAAACATGTGATCAATGTCAATAGTAAACATAAGAAGATACATATACACAATAACACTAGATATATTAACTAGAGAAACAATTGATCAGAGTTAAAACCCTAGTGGGGATGGTACCCAAAAAATGATGCACTAATGTATAAGTTCCTAATAAGAGGATGGACTTTGTTAGGAGCCAATGAATTAAACTTACTACATATCGGTCCCTATTAAGAGACTTTGAATCCCTGTTAGTAGATTCCAACCCTGTCAGGAGTTGTAGAAGATAGATGGACCAACTATGGACAAATAGCTTTAGGGGCAAGACCACAAAATTCACTATCCAATCAACCTCTATATTATTCCTTTCAAAATAATAGAAATGTATTAATCTTCAGCTACTCAAATTCCTTCTCTAACCTCTTATCATGAGTCTTCCACACCAAAACACTTCTTTGATCTTAGTACCAAATCTCCAACTTCCCATCACAATGATCCCTTTGATCGCTTACTCCCATCTTCAAATCTTCTCTCATCCAATACAATTCACTTACATCCATGTTACAACCAAGAAAATAATCCTTCCTTTATACCAATTCCTCAAAATAATTCATTGAGTTAGCCTTGCGGCTTTCCCAATTATAATTATAATAGGACCTCATTAAGATAATGCAATTCATTACATCTTTTCATAATTACAAAATATTATCAGCTCACAATTTTCATAGCTTCTCACATGTGTTACCTCAAACTTTGTGCACTCGTTGACATCATCAACAAGTTGTCTTTTGTCTCTTTCTAACTTTGTGCAAATAGATTCTATCCATGTTAGGAGATATAATCTGATCACCAAAAATTTCTTCTCGGGAACTTTGTCTACAAAGTGTCTTTTGTAAATCACAAATAACTACTACCATTCTTCAACTTTCTATACACCGACTTTACCACTAAATTAATCAAGACATTGTGTAGAGCATGTCCTCAATTGTTCTTGACCTTATCTTCAATACTCGATCCATACGATCAATCTATGTCTACTACTCTACCAATATTCTTAGTATGTTGACAACAATGACAAACATAGTCATGAATGCAACACAGAGTCATGCTAACTATCTCTCCAATGCTCCAACAATGTTAGAATACTCCCCCATAGGAATATCATCAACATTCATTCTAACAATCTCCCCCTTTAGCATTGATGACAACATAAATGAAAAACATCTAAGTTCCAAGAATACCAAACCTATTGATATGCTTTTGTTGCTCTCATCTTTTCAAATCATCTTCATCAATCAAATATGGAACTCTTAGGAACAACTCTTTATTAGTGTTACTACTCCCCCATTAATATCTATCTATCTTTTCTTCATAACTTTACCCATTCACAAGAGATGCTCCATATGCACTCATTTCTTCCCCATTCATAGGAGAGTTGTTTCATGCATTCTCTCCCCCATTGGCATCAATGAAAAAGGCATCATTATGTCAATCTACTACTCAATGTCTTTGACCAACTCAAGTGTCCAAAGACATTGTCCAATACTAGCTACCAAGAGTCCTTTATGACTTAGCTCAAACACATATACTCCCACATAGAGGAAGCATTAGCATTCAATTCAGATAAACAATAGTGTTTTGTACCACTAGATTGATGCAATATTTACATCATCTACTCTAAAGTAAGTAGTGGCATAACCCTAAGCATACCTCACAAATATTTAATGTATCCTTAGGCAAAGGTTGTGTAAATATATATGTAATCTACTCCTTTATATTCACATACTCTAGTCGGATCTCTTTCTCTACAACTTTCTCTCTCAAAATATGATACGTAATAGATATGTCCTTTGTCTTAGAATGTAACACATGATTCTTAGATGTACTTATTATACAATGTATGAGAACAAGTTCTAAAAGCTCTATCCCAATATCCTTCAACATTTGTTTCAGATCCACATGATCTAATTGAAAGTATTTGTTGCTTCTACATACTGTGCTTCTATTTCACTCTGTGAAATACAATCATGTTTCTTTCTTATCCAAGAAACCAATCTTCCTCCAAGGAAAAATTCTCCACCACTCGTACTCTTTTTTCCATCCATATTATCTTCCCCATTTGCATCAATATATGCACATAGAGTAAAGTCATTTGATCTATCATACCAAAGCCCAAAATTAGGTGTACCCTTCAAATATCTGAATATTCTTTTTACCATTGCATAGTTTGATTTCTTAGGATCAACTTGAAATATTGCTACTATACCAACTACATCTACTATATTTGGTCTTTTATGAGTCAAATATTGAAAGCCTCCAATCATGGATATGTACTTCTTCTTCATAACTATAGGTGTCCCATCTTTTTTGGATAACTTGTGACCATTTATCATAGGTGTACCAATAGGCTTACAACTCTCCAAGCCAAATCTCTTCAACAAGTCTTTCAAATAGTTTGTTTATGATACAAAAATACCTTCACTGTTATGCACAATCTGTAAACCCAAGAAATATTTCATCTCACAAATCATGGTCATCTCAAATTCATTCTTCATTTCATCGGTAATTTTTCACTTGCTTCATCATCATCTCCAAATATTGTATCATCCACAAATATCATAATAATCAACAAGCCATTCTCAATTTCTTTCAAATATAAGTTACTATCTATAGTACCTTTAGCAAATCTTAATTTCACCAAATACTTATCCAATCTCACATACCAAGTTCTAGGTGCTTTTTCTAATCCGTACAATTATTTCTTCAATTTACATATTATATCTCCTTCTATTAAAGGAAACCCTTCAGGATGCTCAATGTAGACTTCTTCTTCAAGTTCTCCATTCAAAATTATTGACTTCACATCCATCTAATACACTTTGAACTTCTTGTTTGTTTCATAAGCTAAGAACATTCTCACCTCTTTAATTATGGCAATAGGTGCAAATGTCTCCTCATAGTCTATACCTTCTTGCTATGAATATCCTCCACTTACTAGTCTAGCTTTGTTTCTCACAACCTCACCTTTTTCATTCATTATATTTTTGAAAACCCACTTAGTTCCCATAACATTTTTGTCCTTAGGTCTAGGAACCAATTTCCATGTATCATTCTTCACAATATGATCTAGTTCATCTTTCATTGCTTGAATCCAATGATTGTCTTTATATGCTTCATTTGCACTCTTTGGTTCAACTTGAGAAACCAAAAAAAACTCTTCATTTATTTTATTTCTTGTCATAACTCCTATGTCTCATCTTCCAGTAATTTGATTAGCAAGGTGATTCTTTGTCTTATTCTTGTTTGGCATTGTTGTCACTCTCTCAGCTCTTACTTCTAGTCTAGGTTCAGATATTATTTCCTCTCTCTATTCGACAACTTGAATATCATTCTACAAATGATTTTTAGTCTCATAAAACAACTCAACATTCTCATGAATAGTCTTAGGATTAACTTCTTCATCAGAAATATAATCAAGTATTCTCTTGTGAATTCTAAACTTCTCAACAATAGTGTTAGTCCTATGATTAAAACATCTATAAGATTTTATTTTCAATGAATAACCAAGGAACATACCTTCATTGCTTCTTGCATCAAACTTACCAATGTCATCATCTCCCTTGATATAACATTTACTTTCAAAAATTTTGAAATACGTAACTAATGGTGCATGTCCAAACCATAATTTATAAGGATTCATGTTCGTATCTTTTCTGATCTACACTTTTTTCATTGCATACATTGTTGTATTAACTACTTCTCTCCAAAATGTCTTTGATACATCATTCTCAAATATCATAGCTCTCGTTGTTTCTATTTCAAACCTATGTCTTCTCTCAACTATACCATTTTGCTTAGGTGTTTTAGGAGCTAAAAGCTATCTTTTATCATCATTTACTTCACAAAAGGTATTAAACTCATTTAAAGTAAATTCTCCACCTCTATCAAATCTTAAACATTTAATCTTCAATCTAGATTCATTCTCAGCTTTGTTCTTAAACACTTTTAAAATGCTTCATACTTTTCTCTAATAAATGCTACCCACATCATCCTAGTAAAGTCATCAACAAGAATCATAAAGTACCTTTCTTTGTAGAATCCTCTTGTCTTTGTGGGACCACTCAAATGAGTGTGAACAATCTCCATATTCTCTTTTTTGGTGAACTTCTTGCTAAGGAAAGAACTTTTCTTTTGCTTAGCCATAACACATTCCTTGCACACAGCATTAGTAGGCTTTATAAATTTTGATAAATCTCTTACAGTAAATGTACAACTTTTATTTCACAATATTATTAAAGTTTATATGAAAAAAAATTTTATGCCACAACCATTTTTTGTCAACCTTAGCAACCAAACATGTCATCTTTGCAGGATTCACCTGAAAGACATCACCTCTAGATCTTGTGCCAATACCAATCATCTTACCATCCTTGATAATACATGTATTTTCTGTGAACTACAATTGATATCCCTTATCAACTAGTTGTCCAACACTCAAAAGGTGATGTTTCAATCCATCAATAAAATAAACATCATCTCTATTAGTTTTACCATCAAGAGTAATAGATCATATTCCTTTATTATGACAAGTCACATTGTCACTAACTCTAACAATTCCTCCATCATAGCTATTGAACTTAACAAATTTATTCATATCACCAGTCATATGATGTGAAAAATTAATGTCTATTATCCAATAAATTTCTTCTCAACCTATAATACTAGGGATTTTTCTTCTCTAACTTCTTTTTTAGGATTTTCTTCTTTTATAGCAAAAAAAACTAACTCGTCATCACTTTCAAGTTTTTCCTCAAATTGATCATCATCATTTTCATACAAGCATTCTCTAGGCCTTCTAGAATTGTAATTATTCTTATGCTTCTTTACTCTCTTAGGACATTTAGAAGCATAATGACCAAACTCATTACATGTCCAACATTTAAATATTTTCTTACCATGTGGTTCTCTCTTCACAAGTAAAGCAATTCCTTCTTTGATCTTTATGTCTTCTTTAGATCTGGATCTACCGTTGTTAGCATAATCTTCACTTGTTCTTGCACTCCTTGATAAGGAAGGGTGAACACTTAGTGCACTAAAGGAAGTCTCCACTCTAGGAAAATATCCAAACTATTTCAAACTTTCTTCTACCACTTCTGATCTTCCAAGAAGGTTTTCTCAGGAAAAAATTTCAATACAAGGTATTAGTTGCTCAATCATCTACATTGTCTTCTTTAATGGTGGTGTCAAAGTCTTCAAGATCTTCCATACAATTTCATCCTAATCTTTATTTCCATTAAAAGCCTTGATTCCTAACAGAATTTCTAGTATTTTTCCAATATAACTTCTTACATATTCATCTTCCATCATTTTAGCTTCTTGTAATAAACAAATCCAATTTTGCAATCTAATTCTCTTAGCATGCTTATCACCTTCAAAAGTAGATTCCAATTCTTTCCAAATTGCATCAAATGATGCCAAATATTTTACCTATTTGTATTCATTTTTAGGAAGAGTTGACAAAAGTGCTTCTCTGGCAAGCATGTTACACATGAACAAATCTCTTTCACCTTTAGTACATACTTCAAGTTTTCTTTCTTCCACAATGGTCTTCCCATTCTTGGTAAATAACCAATATCCTAGACCCATGCATAGAAAATATGTCTTCATCTTCTCTTTCCATTTGTCATAGTTAACTCCATCAAATTTAGGACTTTCTTTTTTGAAATGACTCGCCATTGATCTCCTTAGGTTGTTAAGCTTTTCCTTCAAGGAGTTGATGCTCTGATAGCAATTGTTAAAAATTAAAGTCCACCAAGATAACTGAGAGAGGGGGGGTGGTGAATCAATTACTAGATCAATAAAACTATTATCAACCTTATGAAATCTTAAACATGTGGTCAATATCAATGGTAACCATAAGAAGATACACAAACACAATAACACTAGATATGTTAACAAGGGAAACCCTTGGTCAGAGGGAAAAATTCAATAGGGATGGTACCCACAAAATAATGTACTAATATATAAGTTTCTTGTAAGAGGATGGACTATGTTAGGATCCAATGAAATACATTTAGTACATATTAGTCCTTGTTAGGAGGCTTTGAATCTCTATTAGGAGATTCCAACCCTATTAGAAGTTGTAGAAGGTAGATGGACACACTGTCCAAATAGCTTCAGGGACAAGACCACTGAACTTACTATCCAACTAGCCTTTGTATTATTCCTTTCAAAATAATAGCAATACAATGGATATTCAACAACTCAAACTCTTTCATTGTCCTCTTACCATGCCTCTTCCACACCAAAACACTTCTCAGATCTCAATACTAGATCTCCAAATTTGCATCACAATGATCCCTTTGATCAATTACTCACATTTACAAATTTTCTCTAATTCAATACAATGTTCTTACGTCTATGTTACAACCAAGGAGAAATCCTTCCTTTATACCAAGTCCTCATAATAATTCATTGAGTCAACCTTGAGGCTTTTCCAATTACAATTATAATAGGACCTTATTAAGATAATATAATTCATTATTTTTTTCAATTACAAAATACTATCAACTCATATGCTGCATAGCTTCTCACATGTGTGATCTTGGATTTTGTGCACTCGTTGGCATCATCATCTGGTTGTCTTATGTCTCTATCTAACTTCACACTAACTTCAAGTTGTCTTATGTCTCTATCTAACTTCACACTAACAGATTCTATCCCTGTTAGGAGATATAATCTGATCACCAAAAATTGCTTCTCAGGAACTCTATCTACAAACTATCTTCTATAAATCACAAATAACTACTACCAATCTTCAAATTTTTGTACATTCACTTGACAATTGAATCAAGACATACTATACAATATATCCTCAATTGCACTTGACCTTATCTTCAATACTCAGTCCATACAACCTCAATCTCTATCTACTACAATGCCAATATTCTTAGTATGTTCACATCAATGAAAAACATAGTCATGAATGCAACACACAGTCATCCTAATTATCTCTCCAATGCTCCAACAATGTTAGAATACTCCCCTGTAGGAATATCATCAGTATTCATGCTAACATTTTTTACCATTGACAATTTAGATCATACTCCACAATCCATCATACTATCGAATTGCTTAAACATCACACACTAAGGCTTGATTCCTAGGCTAAAACTGTTAAATAGTCAAAGTTGACTTACTTTTTCTAAGCTTAATTTTTCCCTTAGTGTGTGATGTTTAAGGGTGGTTGTATACTGTGTGCATTAGTTAAAGTTGTATATTTTTTATTGCAAATATTGATTGGCTCTTTGTGAATGGAGTTCCAGACGATTCTTAGATATAGAGAGAAAACAAATTTAGGGGGAAAGTTTGACAAAATAACCTCGGTCTTTAGCTGCCCATTTCTAGGGATCATCCTTTGTGCATGAGGCTTGTGGAGATTTTCTTATTTTACATGCAGGTGATATGTAAATGGTTTTAGTGGAATTTATGGATATGATAATTAATTATTTGGATAGTTGGTGCTCACTTGAATTGCATGATGACATATAAGATATTTGTTTAGACTTGAAACTCTTTTAGTGGGGTGTTCAAGACATTTCCAAAGGAGCACCCACAAAATTTAGAGTTATTTATTTTTAATAAGTTGTGGTTGCCACTATTTTTTATCACTTTCCCATGCATCCCCAATAAAACTAGACTCTATGTAGGAAAAATAGTTTTTTTGTGTCATTCTAATATACCTAAATGGAGATTGAGGACTTTTTTAGGTGGACCTTACTAATCCTTTCATGCATAGATATGCACAATTTGCTAGTGCAATGACTTGAACCTATGCCATCCAATGGAACTTCACCTATTTAATTAACATGATGAGAGACTATGAAGACAAAGGAATCAAAGACTTATCAATGGAAGGTTTCATGGAAAATCTACTTTTTCTATCATTGACCTCACTTTGACTTCATCCATCATTATTCTTGTCCACAATTACAATTGTTGGTGTAAATAAGTATTTACTATTTACACTTACTTAAGTTTACTTAGGTTTAATGCATTATTTAATTATTTTGCATTATTTTATTTTTATTTGTGAAACACTTAGGAGTTTGCACACCTTTTTGAGTTGTCATGTAGACAACACAGGAGTACACAACTCTATTTTAGCACATGGTGTCTACAATACTATTTTGCATGTCACACCCTTGTAGGCTTATCCTCACATCACTGCACTTACTTCCATGCTTGGAGGATAACCCATATCTGGTGGACATGTGCTTGGTTGTATGACACATCATGGTGTTGATTATGAGACATTCTAGATGTATCTTAAAGGCTTTTATATACAGACACTCCTAGTGTACTCTTATGAACCAGTTATTGAATACATTGTTATTCTGATCATACTCTCTCTCTTTTTGGTCTAATGTGTGCTTGTGTTTGAGTTCTTAGTTTCTAGGTGAATTTTTCCTTTAGGAAAATTCTTACATGGTATCAGAGCAACTTGGAGATTTTCTCATCGCAATCCATTCGAGACCTCTTGCTTGCTTCATTACCTCAGCCCGAATCTGGAGTGCTACAAAAATCGAGAGTGTCCAGCGTCAAATTTGACCTCGCCATTGTGTCCGAAACACTAAACTAATAAAAATTGACTATAAGCATGCCTACCTTGGCCCAAAGTCGACCATGAGGCAAAAAAATTTGCGAATCAAAACCCAAAGGCCCCGATTTGTAGTATGGGTATGATTATTTTTCACAGATTCAATTAATTCATTTTTGGATCTATTATTTCTTTGAATTTATGTGATATTTTTGAAAACTTTTTGCCCTTCAGGCACACAACAAAGAAATTTTTTTTGACAAACCTGGGAAATAACACCCTAGATCTATCATTTTGAGGATATATTATTTTTCGCAGGGTATTTATTAGGTGAGCCGTACTGTGGATTAAATCTGGACTATCACAAGATCTGTCATTTGGAGGATATATTATTTTTCGTAGGTTATTTATTAGATGAGCCATACCGCAGATTAAATCTAGAGTATCACAAACCCGATGGCTCGCTTCATACTCGCTTCATACACTCTACCTTCGGTGGCCGTTTCTTTTTAAACAACGGTTGAATCGCCCCCACGATCAATGTGGGATATTTCCCATTGAAGTTTTTGGCCACTGTTCACTCCTCCCACCCGTGACTGATCTTCGGCCACTGCGTGGATCTTCGGCTACGCTTTTTCTAGCAGTGATCTAAGGTTTTCGACGTCCTCTGCTATACTCCCAGCCTGATGTTTCCCATTTTTTGGCTGCTCATTTTCCTCCCACATAGTGTTTGCCATTTCTAGCATCGATCCACAGATTTTGGCAACGCTATTCATTTTTTGGTGTGGTCTTTTACTTTTCGGTCCTCATGCTAATGCTTTTTCGACCACGTGGGTGTAATCTAGACTACAGCCTGTGACACGTCAATAGATAGCGCTACCGACCCAAGCCACGCCATCTCTTTTGCTATATCACAGCAGACACATCACCTACAGACATGTATAAGACCCGACCTCAGATGCCTACGTCAGCACTGCTAACTCAGTGACAATCAAGACTACCACGTCACCCATGAAACTTGGATTTTCTTGTCATGTTAGCGTGTAGATCTGACATGTTTCATTCCGTACAATACATACAACACAGTCAGTTGCCACATCACCCTATGACGCTGATTTTTTGCTAACATCAACAGAACGCTAGGTTAAAATTGACAGTCGTCTAACTATCATTACTAGGCATTTTTAAAACTGCAATGATGGTCATTTGACTGTCAAATTTTGACTCATAGTTTTCCTTCCAGACCCCTCTCCAGATTGCTTTTCAATTTGGCAGCCTGACTTTGCGAGCTCATATCTCGGACATCTTAACTCTGATTCAGGTGCAATTTTTTTTGAAATCAGGTGAAATTTCCTGAATTTTCAAGTGGTGTGTTGTTTTTTGATTTTGGTGCACAAATTTTGTAGAATTTACATTTATTGGTGACTGTACCTACATAATCCTACCTTTTGCAACTTCAGAAGCTTGGTACGGACACATCTGATCACTTTCTCAGGTTCCATATTTTTTTGAAAGTGTGTATTTTTTTGTCTACTTTACAGATCTGAAGTCAGATTCTAGGGTTGTGTGGACCAATTTCTCACTTTCAGAATTAGGCCTTCTTTGGCATTATATAGCTTTGATTCTTTTTCAGAATTGTTGTAAAACTAAGCTATAGTGCTTAAGTGACAGATTTCAGCCTTATAAAGCAATTGTAAAAGCAAAATCAGAAAGTCCACTTCATTCATTTTGACAACTGGCCCATCGTAAATGCACTACTTATAAAGTGCCAAAGCATCTTTTTTGTGGGGGTCTTTTGATTGAGTGAAAAGGGGGGGTGTGTACTGTGTTAATTGTGTCTCTATTTTTGTGCTCTTTCATTTCTGCATCATGGGTTTTAAATGTCCTCCTTTAACTTCACGCAACTATTCTTCATGGAAATATATTGCATGGAGTAGATTGATGGAAAAAGGATATAGTTTATATGTTGATGGTACAATTACCAAACCTATTGATGCTAAAGAACTCATTGATTGGCAAAGACAAGACCGACAAGCTTTAGGTGTAATTAGGACTTGTGTACATGGGGATCTTCTATTTCACATTAAAAATTGTTTAGAATCTAAGGAAGCTTGGGATAAACTTAAATAGTTGTATGGTAAAGTGGATGAAGAAAAGGGATTTCAGATTGAGGATGATCTACTTCTCTTGTATCCTAAGAATTATGACACAATTCAGGATTACATCATCAAAGTCAATGAGTATAGGGCACTTCTCAAAGATTGTGGAAATCCCATGAAGGATGATAGGTTAATTCATCACATCCTGAAGAAGCTACCTTCTAAGTACACCAACTTTTTTTCGAGTTTTAATACTCATAGGTTAACCATGGGATCTGCTTACCAGAAGCCTTCCTTTGATGGATTTTCAAACATGTTGATTGTTGAACAATCTCACTTGGTGGATTTTGGACTTCTAAAGTCATCAAAGAACAAAGCCTTGGTGGCTAGTGATGAACCCAAATCTAGTCAAGGGGGAAAAAGCAACAACAAGAAAAAGTAGTGGAAGCAGAAAACACAATCTGAGACATAACATGACTCCTCTCAACAAGGCGGTTCTTCTTCAAACAAGAAGGGAAGTAATGAACAGAAGGAAAAACTCTTTTTTGCATACTGTAACAAGCCAAATCATGACGAGCATCATTGCAAGACAAAAAGAATCGATGAGTTACAAAATCTACTCAAGAAGAATAAGATTCAAGTGCCAAGTACTTCCAATGATTCTACTCCTACCTCTTCAAAAGGTAAAGGTCAAGCACTTATGGAAAACTCAAATTCTTCTTCGGAATGGATACTTGACTCAGGTGCCTCTTACCACATGGGTTCTTCAAAGGAAGATTTTTCTTCATTGAAGCAGTCAAAGGTACCACACATCTTCATGGGAGATGATACTAAGATGGAAGTTGAAGGGAAAGGACATGTTGAAATGGAAGATGGGGAATTCAAAGATTTTCTCTATGTTTCAAATCTAAGCTCCAATCTACCATCAGTTTACCAAATCACTCACCTTGGAGATGGTCATAAAGTTGAGTTCCTTCCCGATTTAGTGATGGTGCGAAGTCTCAAAGATGATTCATTGGTAGCAGTGGGGAAAGTCAATGATGACAAGAGGTTATACTCCTTCTCCCACTTTGTGCCTAAAGGTCCTTCCCAACCCTTGTTAACTCACTCTACTTCAAACAACTTATGGCATGAGCGGTTTGGTCACCTTGACTTTCGCTCTCTTCAGCAACTTTGCTCAAAACACATGGTCAAAGGTCTACCCAATATCAACTTTTCTAAGGAAGAGTGTTCATCTTGTTTAGTGGATATAAATCTCAAGGAGAAGTATGATAAAGGGAAGTCTTCTCGAGCTCTAGTTGTTCTTCAGCTAGTTCACATGGTATTAGCAAGACCCTTTGTAGTGACTTCAATCAGCTAAGGTTGCTATATACTTACATTTGTTGATGACTTTTCAAGATTCACTTGGGTCTTCTTCCTTCATCACAAGAATGAAGTAGTTCATAAGCTTCAAGATTCATGTTGAACACAAGTCAAGGAAATCCATCAAAGTAATAAGGGTGGATAATGAGAACAAATATGTTGACAGAAGACTTAAGAACTTTTGCAGAATTGAGGGGATTGATCTTCAAAATTCACCAGCATTCAGTCCGCACAAGACAGATGTTGCAGCTATGAGGATTTGGACTCTCAAGACCATGGAAAGTTGCATGATAAAGGCCAAGTCTCTCGATCCTACTCTTGAAGTTGAAGCCATTAGCAGTGCTACTCACATACTTAATAGGTCTCCTCATCCAGCCTTAGATGGAAAGACTCCTTTTGAGGCATGGTGCGGCAGAAAACCAGTTGTGAGTCACCATAGAGTCTTTGGTTGTCCAACATGGGCAAACCTATCTTCCAGGAGTTTCAAGGCACCGACACCTAGGCCTTGTACCTTTATCGATTATGAAGACAATGTGAAGGCTTACATACTGATGGATCCAGAGACTCGTGAGATTTTTGTGGAGAAGGATGTTCACTTTGAGGAAAGTTCTCCACAGTGGAAACTAATAGTGACACTAGCGATAGTGCTTCAACAGGTTCAAACATGTGGGGCTCTGTCGACATATACAGTGAGAAGTCACATCAATCTAGTCCACATGCTTATATTGCCATAGTGAAAAGTCCAACACAGCATGGTACATCTCATCTTCTAGCTCCAACTTTAGTTGACTTGGGAGACAGACTTGAACACTTACATCTTCTTATTGATGATTCTTCTTCTACAATTGTTGCGAGGGCTCACTCTTACCCTCATGTCCATTCTCTACATGATCAATCTTCATAGGTTGGCGTGATTATGGATCCTTATGAACAGAAATTAGTGGAGGTCTCTTTGTTAGTTGAGGAGACAGATGGTTCAATGGAACAGGTTCAGCAGACATCCTTGCCAAATCTGCATTTATTATTTTCAGCATATTTGGAAGGGGTGAACTTTAGCATCAGCATAGGGATACTTGAGCAGGTTTTAGGGCCACCTTACATCTTCAAGACTGTACCTTTGGCATTATTTCTTCCTAAGGGGAGGAACACCATTTTGCATTCTTGGACTAGCTTCTTCATCAAAGCGGCTTTCACTTGTCGGCATTCTTCTTTTCTTTTCTTTTTTTTTTTTTGGGGGGGGGGGGGGGGTGGGAGCCTATTCTATCTCTCTTCCTTCTCTCATTCTCTTATGTATATATTGGATGTATGTTGTAATGGGGGGGTCTTGATTACTCCATCCATCGATGCATCCATATTTATCTCTCTTTTTGGGGGAGGGTTTTTCCCATGAGTTTTTCCCTCTTTCCCCACTTTATGGGAGATTCGCATTTTCATTATGCACATGGGTACCTAATATGGCCTAGTAGCCAAGACCCATTATGCATCTTCATCCTAGTTCATAAGCTTAAGGGCATTCCCCTAAGTTGCACTTAAGGGGGGGTGTTGGTGTAAATAAGTATTTACTATTTACACTTACTTAAGTTTACTTAGGTTTAATGCATTATTTAATTATTTTGCATTATTTTATTTTTATTTGTGAGACACTTAGGAGTTTGTGCACCTTTTTGAGTTGTCATGTAGACAACACAAGAGTACGCAACTCTATTTTAGCACATGGTGTCTACAACACTATTTTGCGTGTCACACCCTTGTAGGCTTATCCTCACATCACTACACTTACTTTCGTGCTTAATAGAGGATAACCCATATTTGGTGGACATGTGCTTGGTTGCATGACACATCATGGTGCTGATTATGAGACATTCTAGATGTATCTCAGATGCCTTTATATATAGACACTCCTAGTGTACTCTTATGAACCAGTTATTGAATACATTTTTATTCTGATCATACTCTCTCTCTTTTTGGTCTACTGTGTGCTTGTGTTTGAGTTCTTAGTTCCTAGGTGAATTTTTCCCTTAGGCAAATTCTTACAACAAATAATATAGAAAAGTGTCCTATTAGAATAAATAATTTGTGCATGGCTCTATTAATTGAATTTTTCATTCTCATGCATGTATAAGTTTTCTCCATTATAGCTTGTCGAATGCAATGAGATACATACTCTAGATGCTTAAAATCATCCCTAAGACTATATAAATATATTTAATATCTCATATAACACTATAGTCAATTATTTAATAATTAAAGTTATATTTAATAATGAACATATCTAATAAAATAAATTTAATTAAATAGGTATTTAATTTAATTGAATACATGTTGCTCCATAAATCCCCTTTTCAATGAATTCAAATTATATGATTCTCCACATACTTGATTCTTCCTAATCCACCATTAAGTTAAATTCTATTTAATTAAATCCTAATTGATCCCTAGATGCTACCCTACTAACATCTCTTTCTATCTAATGACCCTACCCTTTAATTAACTAAGGTTATTAGGATAATTTTCATCTTCCTACAATAGTTATTCCTAATTATTTTGTCCAACATTGAAAATAAATTCAAATAAAATCCAAATAGACATTTTCCATCAACTTACTTTATTTCCCCCAAATGGGGGAGTCTTACACCCCTTATGACATCTCTTACACTTTCTAAAAGTGTTTAATTGGTCTTTTCCTCTTACACACACTTAAATATGTACTAGGAGTACACTTGACCAATCACATACCAAATTTATCACACATGTCAAATGTGTAAGAAAACCTTGCACTTTGCATAGTTAATATGTCTCAATTGTGGCTTCATGTGGATGCCAAATAGATGACATCTCCTCAAGTCTCCCCCAAAAATCTATAAATAAAACCCTTGTCTCAAGCATTTACCACCTCTCATTTTACATTAGAGTTATTATGTTAGTTTTCTTCTAGAGATTTTAGGCATTTAGAATTGTTAGATTTTTATTGTGCTAACTTGTTTGGTAGTTGCATTAAAATTCTTAGTTCTAGTTTTCATTTACTCTCTTAAATTTGGTTGTTGCATCCATTCATTATTCTTTCATCTCACATTTAATATAACACTTACATCCATGGTAGTTTCTAGATTCATGTTCATTTCCATCACATCTACATTGAATTATCTTTAAGAGTGGTTGCTTCCATGGCCACCTCTTGCAACAAATTATTCATCTCCATACTAGTATTATCTCTATTTGCATATTTGAATTTCTTGGATTTATCTTAACATTAGTTTGTGGGATTCAAATAATCTTGTGTTTGAGAGAGAACATCCACAAAATTCTTCATGAGTAAACCAACAACTCTAAGGTGCACTTGCTAAGCTACTTTGAGGTTGTATAAGGAATCTATTTGTTTGATTTTATTGTTCATTAAAATTTAGGTTTAGTATAGCTGAATCTTCTTTAAAGCTTGATATACATGTTCTTCAACTAACTTTGTTTGTTTGAGATTGATCCTAAAAGGCGTATTTTTATATATACATTATGGCACAGGACCCATGTCCATTATTGATCTTTAGCAAGAAATTAAAAATTGTAACTTGAAGGTCAAATTAATGTTTTGGCATCTCTAAGGATGTAGTGTTGTCTATGTGAGATCTTTTGATATCTTCGTAAATTGGCATATGAACTTGGTTTTTAGTGTCTATACCTAAACTTTTACATCTTCGCCTTGCACTAATTTTTTTTTGAAATTTTTTTGTTTAATCTTTTTATTAGCACATTTCACATTTAATTCTCTCACATTGAAGACTTCAAGGTAGTTTTTGTAGGAAAAAAATCTAGTAAAACTATTTTCTAAATATCTCACTTGCTCATTTCCTCAATTTTCTAACTTTTTCATTTGCACAAGTGTCAATTTGGTGTCTAGGTGGTTTAGCATCTCCACCACATACTTTTGTGTCTATCTTTTGCTGAAACCCTAGTACAAATTTCCTCAGAAATGGCAATGTGTCCATACACTTAGCCCAAACCATGATCTTGGTCCAAACTGTCTCATAGTCAACAATCTGTTTACGCACTCAAGTAATCCCACTTTGATACCACTTAATGAAGGGTGCTCCCCTTAATACCACAACACATAATAGAAATAAAGAAATAACAACAATTAAGAGAATAGAATATGGGCTTCTTATTATCACCAAAAATGTCAAATTATAGTATGCAAACCACATGGGCACATTTCTTACAACAGTCTGCAAGATAGAACTGTGACTATCACCTAGAAGTGTCCTAGACAACCTTTGAGCCTTCCTTGTATGGGCATTTTTCACCACCCAAGAAGGCTCTAGACACTAAGCCCTAATCCTTGAGGCCAACCAACCTCAAATTATATTATTTTATTACACTTTATTACATAGGATCAACTCATGACAAATTACAAATTACATTTTTCGATAGGTCCACTTCTGGAGACCATAACTAGAAAAATCATTGACCCAATGGGATAATATAACCTAATTTTGAAATCCTTGGCTAAAGATCTACAATAGTTGATCACGCAAGCATCCATTAGTTAGGTTTTGCCTCTTTTTGGAGTCATTTAGGCCTTCATCAATGGACCTGAAGTTTGGATAGCTAAAGTTCATATTAAAAATCTGAAATAACTATACTAATACATATGATATGACAATGAAACTCTTATGGTAGGCTCTTATACCTAATATGAACCTCTAGATTTGAGATTAGAACAATCTAAGCATATAATACCAACTTACTAAATTAGAAAGCTCTCACAAATAAAAACTCTACACTGGAATAGCCCTTATTGATAAACACAAAATTGGAAAACTAGAAATAGAAATATTTTTGGGTGATGCAAGATTTCCCTTACACTCAGGATGATCCTACATCAAAAATTTCTTGAAGAAAGGCCAAAAAGAAGAAAAAGTTCCAAAAAAAATCATTATTTTGGTGACAACCTGGTAGACATGCACCTTAGTGATATAAGAAACATCCAAATATTTGTAAATCAAAAAATTAGAAATATCAAGTTAAAAAAATAAAAAATCGTCCAATAATGAAAACTTGATAATTAAGCACTTTGGATAAGTACCATGGCGAAAACTTTTTTTAGGCATCATGCATAATAAAGATGGATCCATTATCTATCAAGTTCACTCACCCCATTCCATAGATTCCTCCACTTGTCAATATTTTGTGCAGGAATCTTATTTGATTCATCAAATTCCATTTATTACATAAAGACCTATAGTCATCAAGGCATTAACTATTGGTTTCAAAAGACCTCTAGTCCATGAGGCAATCACCCTGTTACATGGTCACAATAAGGATCCCCATTGATTCCATGACACTGAGCTTCATCCCATGACACTAACATTTCAAACAATGACTGCATAAATTGTTTAGCAAATCAATAGTAAGACTAAAGAATTTAAGAACATTGTTCCTTCAATAACAATTGTCAACAAACCCTCAAATTTAAAAAAACAAACTCAATTAGACAGAAAATCTTCACCCTTTAAGATGATTCTTTCCTAAGTCAACATATAAAGAATGACCATCAAAATAAATTTTCATGGAATGAACTATGGACTAAATGACTACTTGGTTAGGAGACCTTTTGTTATTTCATCTTTTGTGTATCAATTATGACTTTTTCATGATTTCTTTGATCATTGATATCTTGGTATATTTTGAATGGGTGGTATTGGTATGTGTGCCATTTGTGGTATGATCTATTTTCTTAATACTATAGTAGATTTTTTTAGTTCCTAATTATGGTTATGCATTTCTCATTGGGATCAATGTGTTAGCACACTTCCACCAATATCCTTTTAAAGAAATTGGGTGTGGCTAGACCTCTTCAGTGCATGTGTCATTTATTCCATCATGGCTTCAAAATTAGAATTTATGTTCGTAAAGCTATCTATTATGTTTGATAGTCTAGTCTGTGCAAAGGAACCTTGTCATTGGTGCTCTACTTGATGCATAATTTGATTTTCTATATTAAACTAGGGTGAGAACTCCCACATTAAAACAAGTGGATCCCATAAACATCATGTATTTAAGTCACATATAGAAGGATTCATGAGATTCATATAAGTGTCTTATTGATAAAGTCACTTCACTTAATAAGCACTATTACATGTTATTCTAGTATTAATCTGAAGGATTTGAACAATACAAATCCACAAAACTCGAAGAACACCTATATGCAAGAACCTGTCATAGAGAAGAAAAGACAAAGAAGAGGCAAGGCTTTGACTCTGAAAATATGGAAAAATATATTATGAAACCAAAAGAATGAATGAAATTCACAATTGATCAATCCTTATAGAAGGGGATTGTAAAACTTAAAAGGGAAACCCTAAGAGGTAAATAAAATGTAATAATTAATATTTAATTATTAAATGGAAATGCAGTGCATAAAGTGAACTCTTAAGAAGGGAGTAAAGGTAATTTAATAAAAAAAATTAAATTAACCCTTTACTCTAACAACCCCCCACCCCAAGATGAGCAACAATGCAGCTACAAAAAATGCATGAAAAAGAAAGGAAACTATAATTCTAAAAGCAAACTTGGGCCCTGACAATAAGGTCTGATGAGGTACCCAATCACAACCAAATCTCTATGAAACAACGAAATAGAGAAAATCCAGTGGGAAAAAACCCTACTCCAAAAAGAGATAGAAAAAGTACAAATGATATGTCTCAAGAGACTCTTAGAGGCTTGAGACTCCATAGCCCCCTCATAATGGTAGAAATCTTGTGTCAATGAACATACCAATATATGTGGCTCCAATCTAAAAGAAACAAAGGCATTGGACAAGGAGGATGAAACCCCTGAATGTAAGGTGAAGCTAGAAGTTCTAGTTGATTCTCAAAGGATAATGCATGAAAATCTTGAAATATAATCTCTAATGGAGGTGGATAACAGGTTAGTTGAATCTTTCATCTAAGAGGAGATGTATGTCCTCTGATATATCCTCAACAATTTCATTAGGTGGCTCGATGACTGGAGCTACAATGTCAGGCAACATTAAAGAGTAATCTTGTGCAATAGATAGAATCTAAACAAGAGGTGGAGGTGTAGAAGTCACAAAACTGGTCTCAGGAAAAACACATAATTCAAGTGACCCAACTTCACCTCAGTATTATCTTGAAAAGAAGGAGAGTGAGTCTCTAATAGTGGAGATGGTGAACCAAAATGAGTGAAAGATTATAAGTGGGAAGAATGATCAATAGTCACTATAGAAAGAATATTGTCTATCCCACTATCTACAAACTCAATTTTCTTCCACGTTCCACTATGTGTAATCTAATAAATAGAGAAAAGGTTAGAGGACAAAGATGGAACACATAGTTGACATTGGAGCATCTTGGGTTGATGTGCTATCTTGTTCATTTTGTGTTCTTTCTGCAAGTTGTTGTTGAATTATAGTCATTTCCAAGTCGCAGCAATTGTCGAGTGCTAGTAATTTTGTAGTTTAAGCTGAGTTGAGGTCATCCCACATCATGCTAAAACTCAAGTTTTCATGTTATCCAATCTCACTCTGCAGTATGTACTGAGTTCCACAGTGTGTGTCGAGCTATTCTTCATGTACTAAGCTATCCTTCATGTGTCGAGCTATCCTTCATGTACTAAATTATCATGTTGATGTTGAGCATCAATATTTTGGATTTGTTTTCTATATTTTTGGTGTGAGCCAACTTGTGGGATTTATTTTGATCATGACATTTATGATAAGATCTTTTTTGGGATGTGGCTAAACAATTTTTGGGTTGGCCTTTCTATTATGTAATGTTCTAGAATGATCTATAAACCATTTTAGCAAGTATAAATAGAGTGTTTAGACTTAGAGTTAGGGAAGATTTTTAGAGAGTATAGAGCAGAATGTGAAAGTTTGGAAAGTTTGTTACATATGTGTCTAGAGGTGTGAATTGGATGTTGGATCTTAGATCTTGAATGTATTTTATATCTAGACATAACCTAGAAGGCCTTACAGTTGGGCATGTATGCTGATTATTTCATGAATCAATAAAAGTATATTGCTCTCTCTCTCGGTGCTATTCTCTTTATGTGTTTGCTTCTATTGTGTTAACTCTGTAAGGTTGGTTTGGATTGTTGGGTGTGCCTTTGACCCTAGTTATTCTATGTCCTCCTTGCATCAAGTGGTATCAGAGCCTAGTTTTCCCTGAGTGTGCAAGTAGGTCGCCGAAGTGTGAGGCAGTTTGTACCAAGACCTTGGATTGTGTAAAACCCTATTTCAAATTTGGTTGTAGGGATACAAATCTACGAAGTTGACCTATAACTTGGAAAGGGTTATGATCTTGCAATAACTTGATTTGTAAAGATGGTTCGTGGCAAAGGAAATGATGATAATGTCATGTTAGATGCATTGAGACAAATTACACCTAGATTAGATATTGTGGAGACAGCCTAGAGGAGAGGAGCACATCTTGAGGATGTGAGTGATGATGAAGCAGTAACACCAAACCCTAATCTAAAACTTGATGAAGATCAAGATGAGGAAAGATTTTTGAGAGTATTATCTATGGCACATTCGAATCCTATTATAGAAGTTGTACCTTATGATGGGAAATTGGACACCAATGTTGTGTTGGATTGGATCTTTGATATGGAGAAATTCTTTGAGTCTGAAAACACTCCTAATAATAGGAAGGTGAAGATTGAAATTACTAGGCTAAAAGGTCATGCTTCACTATGGTGGGAGCATTTACAAACTAATAGACAAAGGAGAGGAAAGGAAAAGATCAGAACTTGGGTGAAGATGATGAACAAGGTAAAGAATAAATTCCTTCCTACTGATTAACAAGTTATCTTGTTGAGAAAGATGCAAAACTTGAGACAAAAAGACATGACTATGAAAGAGTATACTAAGGAATTCTATAGATTGGACATCAAATTTGGACATGTGGATGATGATGTTGAGAAAATTGCAAGATATCTAAATGGATTGAGATCTAGAATTCAAGATGAAATAAGTTTTGTGAAATTGGAAAGTGTGGAAGAAGCATATCAATATGCCTTGAAAACTGAGGAGATCTTGACAAAGAAGCATGAACAAAGACAAAGAGGTAGAGCTAGTAGATTCTAGAGAGGTAGAGATAGATCTTATGATGAAGTTGCTAGATCTAATAGTTTTGTGTAGGATAAAGGAAAATTTGAATGGAAGAATGATGAAAAAGATAAGATCGAGAGAAAAGGTGGTAGTTCATACTGAGGAGGTACCAGTTCTTACCAAGGAAGAAGTAATTCTTATTCTAGAGGTGGATTTTTTGGTAATTGTTTCAGATTTGATAAAGAAGGGCATAGATATTTTGAATGTAGATCTTCTAAAAGTGGGCAAAATAATAGAAATTTTTTGATTCAAGAGGACATTGAGAGTTCACCGAGTGGACTTGAGGCTAAAGAAAATATAATGGTGAGAATAACCTTATGTAATAAGGGAAGTGATGAGAAACCTATTCTTAGAAGAAGTATTTTCAAGACCAAATGTAAGATCGCTAGAAAATGATGCAAGGTGATCATTGATAGTGGAAGTTCTACAAATTCGGCATCAAAATAGTTGGCTACAAAGTTACAGTTGCAAAGGCTAAAACATCCCAAACCCTATCATGTTTCATGAATCAAAGATGAACATAAGATATTGGTAAGTGAGTAATGCATTGTGAAGTTCAAGATTGGAAATTAATTTGATGAATTTTTGTGTGATATTATGCCTATGGATTGTTGTCATATTTTGTTAGGTAGACCTTGGCAATATGATAGATATGTTGTACATGATGGAAGATTGAATCAATATACTCTTTGGGTGAATGGGAAGAAGTAAATATTATTGTCTTTGATTGAAAGTTCAGATGAGGTTAATTCTACTGCAAAAAAAAATTTACATGGTTAATGGAAAGAAATTTGAAAAAGAAGTGAAGAAGAATCAAGTCTATTTTGCCATAATTCCTAGAGGACTGAGTTTGGGTAGTAATGACTGAGTGATAGCAGAAGTTGGTGATAACCAAGTGACAACAGATAGTGGTAGCTGAGTACCATAAGAAATTATAGAATTGTTGAATGAGTACAAAGAGATTGTTGCTAAGAATATTCCTGATGGTTTTTCGCTAGTAAGAAGTATAAGTCATTGTATGGATCTGATTCCTAGAGCTAGTTTGCCGAAAAAAGCACCATATAGATTGACACCTACAAAGAATGAAGAACTTAACAGACAAGTGCATGAATTGCTACAGAAGGGATTAATCAAAGAAAGTTTGAGTCCATGTGTTATACCTACTATATTAGCACCTAAGAAGAATGGAGATTAAAGAATGTGTACCGATTCCAAAGCTATTAACAAGATCACAATGAAATATAAGATTCCTATGCCAAGGATGGATGACATAATGGATTGTTTGAGTGGAGAAAAGTATTTTACCAAGATTGGTTTGAAGAGTGGCTATCATCAGATTAGAATCAGAGAAGGTGATGAATGAAAGACTACTTTCAAGACAAAAGATGGTTTGTATGAATGGTTTGTTATCTCTTTTGGTTTGACTAATGCACCTAGTACTTTCATGAGATTGATGAATGAAGTTCTAAAAATATTCTTGGGTAAGTTTGTGATTGTTTATTTGGATGATATTCAATAAGACTAAGGCAACACATCTTGAGCATGTTAGGCAAGTATTGCAAAGATTGAAAGAGGAAAAGTTGTTGATTAATCTGAAAAAGCGTTCTTTTATGCAAGAGGAGATTGTGTATTTGGGATTTGTGATTTTAGCTAATGGTTTGAGAATGGATCTTGTGAAGGTTAAAGCAATTTTGGAATGGTCTACACTTGAGAATGTGGGTGAGGTAAGATCATTTCATGGTTTGGCCAGTTTTTACAGGAAGTTTATAAATAATTTCAATTTTTTTTGTAATGCTATAATTGAAATAATGAGAGGAGATAAAAAGAAATTCAAGTGGACACATGGAGCTGATAAGATCTGAGACTTTGAAAAGAAAGGTTGTTGAGTTACTTGTATTGGCTTTGCCTGATTTAAATAAGGTACTTCAAATTGAATGTGATGCAAGTGGTAGTGCAATAGGAGTTGTATTAAGTTGAGAAGGTAAACATGTTGCTTTCTTTAGTGAGAAGTTGAATGATGCTAAAAGGAAGTATTCTATGTATGATTAAGAGTTTTATGCTATTGTTCAAGCTTTAAAGAAGTAGAGACATTATTTGATTCCTAAGGAGTTTGTGTTGTATACTAATCACAAAGATTTACAGTACTTGGAAAGTCAACACAAATTGAATCAAAGACATATGAAGTGGGTTAAGTATTTGTAAAGTTTTACATTTGTGATTAAGCATAAGAGTGGAGTTACTGACAAAGTTATTGATGCATTGAGTAGAAGATATTCTTTGCTGACTGAAATGAAGGTTGAAGTTCTTGGTTTTGATGAAATAAAAGACTTGTATGATAGTGATCCTAATTTTTCTAAGGTGTTGAGAGAGTACAGAGCACCAATTATGATAGATCACATAAGTAAGTATGATGAATATTTCATTCAAGAAGGTATGTTGTTCAAAAGTATTCAGTTGTGTATTCCTAGAAGTTCTATGAGGTTGAATCTAACTAAGGAAAAGCATAGTGGTGGATTGGCTGGACATTTTGGAATTGATATGACATTGAGTTTGCTGAAGGAAAAGTATAATTGACCATAGATGTATAAGGATGTTTAGAAATTTGTGAAGAGTTGTGGAGTTTGTCAAGCTACACAAGTAGTAAGTCAGAATACTAGATTGTATACACCTATTTTTATTCCTGAGAAACCTTGGAGTAAAATTAGTGTGGATTTTGTTCTTGGATTGCCTAAAACAAAAAAGGGATATGATTTTATATTTGTTGTTGTGGATAGATTTTCTAAAATGGCTCATTTTATACCATGTAAGAAGACATCAAATGTTGAGCATGTTGCTAAACTTTTCTTCAAAGAGATTATTAGATTGCATGGATTACCAAGAAGTATCATTTCTGACAAAGAGAGTAAGTTTGTTGGTTATTTTTGGAGAACTTTGTGGAAGAATATGGGTACTGAGCTGAAGTTTAGTTCTACATTCCATCCACAGACTAATGGATAGACAGAGGTTGTAAATAGAAGCTTGGGTAATTTGTTGAGATGATTAGTTGGAGATGAAACACATAATTGGGAGATGGTATTAGCACAAACTGAGTTTGCATATAATAATTTTGTGAATAGGAGTATAAGGAAGACACCTTTTGAGATCATTACTAGAATGAAGCCTAGAGGAGAATCATATTTAAGAGATGTTGCTGGTGAAGAGAAGAGAAGTGTTGCAGGACAAGAATTTGCTAAGTTTATGGAGTCTTTGCATAAGGAAATGAAGCTGAAGTTGGAACAAAGTAATCAAAAGTACAAGGAGGATGCTAATAAGTCTAGAAGACATCATATTTTTGAAGCTAGTGATGAGGTAATGGTTCATTTGAAGAAAGGAAGATTTATGGTTGGAACATATAGTAAGTTGAAGATGAAGAAGTTTGAACCTTGTAAGATCTTGAAGAAGTTTGACAGTGGAAATGCTTATGAAGTTGAGTTACCTAATGACATGGATATATCTCCTATATTCAATGTTGCTAATCTGTATAAGTATCATGAGTCACATGATGAAGTTGTTGTGCCTAATGATTATCCTAAGAAGCAGATTAAAGAGGTTGAATAGATATGATATAAGAGAGTTGTTAAAAGCACAAGAGGAAAAGAATACTATGAATATTTGGTGAAGTGAAAAAATAGACCAATTGAAGATGCTTCATGGATTTTCTCAATCTAAGTTGGATTTAGCTTAGGTTGTGACATCTCAATGATTCAAGAGAATCATTTCTTTCTACCCTGGTTGTATGATGCTAGAGCATCCTAAGTTGATGTACTATCCTGCTCATTTTGTGTTTTTTCTGCCAATTATTTTCAAGTTACAATCAATTCCAAGTTGCAGCAATTGTCGAGTGTCAGTAATTAGTTTAAGCCGAGTAGAGGTTACCCTACGTCATGTTAACACTCAGGTTCACGTGTTGTCGCATCTCACTCTATAGTGTGTGTCAAGATCCACAGTGTGTGCCAAGCTATTCCTCATGTGTTGAGCTATCCTTTATGTGGCGAGTTATCCTATTTATTGCCGAGCATCAATATTTTGGACATGATTTTTGCATTTTTTGTGTGAGCCAACTTGCATAATTTATTTTGATCATGACATTTATGATAAGATCTTTTCTTGGGATGTGTCTAGACCATTGTTGGGTCAGCCTTTCTATTATGTCATGTTCTAAAATGATCTATAAGCTATTTTAGCAAGTATAAATAGAGTGTTTAGGCTTAGAGTTAAGGAAGATTTTTAGAGAGTCTAGAATAGAACATGAAAGTTTGGAAAGTTTTTTGCATATGTGTCTGGAGGTACGATTTGGATGTTGGATCTTAGATCTTGAATGTATTTTATATCTAGCCATAACCCAGAATGCCTTACAACTGGGCATGAATGCTAATTATTTCATGAATCAATAAAGGAATATTCTCTCTCTCTCTCTCTCTCTCTCTCTCTCTCTCTCTCTCTCTCTCTCTCTCTCTCTCTCTCTCTCTCTCTCTCTCTCTCTCTCTCTCTCTTTGTATTTTTCTCTTTGTGTGCTTGCTTCTGAAGTGTTAACTCTGCAAGGTTGGTTTGGATTGCTAGGTGTGCCTTTGGCCCTAGTTATTCTATGCCCTCCTTGTGTCAATAGTTCGTCATGAAATTACCATCATCAATGTCTATAGAACCTTTCCCACATATAGTCATAACATTTTTTTTCCCATCAAAATGTGTGGAGTAGAAAAATCCTCAAAAGAAGAGAACAAATCTTGAGAAGATGCCATATGGTGTGAAGCACCTAAATCTAGTAACCATCTCAAAAAATGTGAAGTAGTAGTTGCACATAGTGCATGATCATTTACCATCTGAATAATGAAGAAGAAGAAGATCTGTGAGAAGTAGAAGGGCTATCAAAATATCAATTTTGTTCTTCTAAGGGAAAGTTTTCGAGTCTGAAACCTGTTTGGCATAACAATGTGACTCATCATGATTGGGCTTATTAAAATAAGAATACTTTGATCTATCTAGATTTGGTTTATCCTCCTTAGGAGGAGTTGGGCCTGATGAGATCTGAGGGCTATAATCAATTTGAGACTCTATAGGATGTGACTATTGTTTCTTCTCCTTTTTTCCAAAAGATATCTAAGCTACCAATGCATAAGTTTGTGAGCTTGTGAGAGAATCCAAATAAGAGAGCATAGCTTTCTCTTGATTCAAATGATCACAAAAATCCTCAAAGGATGGCATGGTAAATCTAGTACCCAAAGCATCCATGGTGGAATGGAAGGTAGAAGCAAAAATATGAAAGTTTCCATGAAGCTTAGAAAGAATTAGGTAAATGCACTCAGTGTCAGTCTTGGTTTTCTCACAACCCTACAATAAAGATCTTTGTTGTTTGAACTTCATCAAGAAGTCCTCAATGGAAGGAAAAGAATTTGTACAAGAGAGGTAAGCTCTGATTGTTGAAGTTGTTGAAAGATCAACCCCAAAGCTCCCAAGAATCATCTGCATGCAAACACCTGTAATAGAAAGAGAAAACCAAAAGCTATGGAGGTTGGAATTCCCATATCCATAGTTGAGACATTCTTGATGAGAAAAATGAGAGACTACTATAATTTAAAGTGAATTAATAAATTACAAAGAGATAAATCCTTATAAAAGGAGATCAAAACCCTAATAGGTAACAACCTAGGTTGCATGATAATAATTAATAAAAGAATTAATTATTATATACCTAAAGTTTAGCTTAAGTAAAATAGAGATAATAAGTGACTTAATAATTAAATCAAAATTATTTATTTAATAAGGAAATATTGTATTACTCTAACACCCCCATCCGCCCCTTAAAATAAACTTAGGAAGTAGCTAAGAACCTTGAAACTATTACTAAAAGAAAATTTGGGTCCCGGCAACAAAAGCCTAATGAGGTACCCAAGCACACCCAAATCTTTGAAAAGAGGAGAAATAGAGAAAACCACATGGGAAAAACCCTACTCCAAAAAGAGATGGAAATAATTTTCTAGAAGATAGAAGCAAAAGGATGATCATGAAGAACACCACTAAAGTATGAAGTTACAAACACTGCCAAACTGTTGATCTAAAGAACCTTCACTGTATAGACATGACCAAGTAGAGAAGACTAAGTCTAAAAATCTAATCAATTGAAGATGGAAGGTATCTTCATGGCCTCCAAAATTAGGAATTAAAGAATGTCTATATGGTAAATGATCCATCTCACTAAAATGCATAGGTGTCTAGCCACTACAGTCACCTAATACACAGGATCAAATATTGAATACATAGATCACTCCATCAAACCAAGAAAGCAATAGAACCAACATTACCCCTCTATAATGTTGAGAGGTAAGACATGAACACTAAAATTGAATGCAATATCTCCTACGAAAAGAAGAACCAAGAGCATTGAGAGTGCAAAAGTAGTACAAACACCTATAATGGCACATGCCATCGACACATCATGAGGCTAATATTGTGGAAGGAATACTCACTTGACAATAGAAGATGAAAAATATGGCCAACATGAAACCCCCCAAGGCACTTTATAATTTAGTGCGAGTACAACAAAACACAAAGATATGGAAGATCCCAAAATGCAATAGAATGATATTTTATCTCAATGTGTTTGCAAAAATACTGCAAATGAATGTCTAAATAGACTATAAGAGATATGAGGCTAATAAAATAGATAGTACAACCCATGAAAAATCATCTGAAGCAACAAAATTGATCCCTAGACCTAAAACAATCAAGATATCCATCAGAATGCAAAAAAGAAAAAAACTAAATGGGATGTGCCTAGAGCAGAATCTAGAAAATACAATGTCTCAAGATATGTCTCTTGGAGTGAAGAATAGAACTCCTAACTTTGATAGCCAAAATTGTAGGGCCCATTTGTCGTTGCAACAAAAGCCATGACTGTTAGTGAACATGGAACACCACATAATTAACCACCTGTGGGCAGGGGAGCGCGTCGCATCACCCAACAATCTCCCCCTCGACGTGCATACTAGGTGCTTACACGGGTCGGGAAGGCACCGGGGAGATTTGAACCCATGACCAGGCCAAAACTTGCCTTTTGTCTTCTCCTTGTCACTCTCTTTCTCTCTACAACAACTACCCTTGTGGCTGCTTATATAGTAGCAAGTCCCACAAAACCACCAAGTGGTATTACATAAACCAGGTGCTAAAACCATGTGCTACCTAACCCACTGACCCCACATTTAATATTGGGCATTTAATTCTTTTCCCCAATATTAAATAATTACATGAAATATTTTCACAATGTTACAATACAACTCGTCAAGAATATTCCATGGGAATCTTTACATGTTGCACGTCCATCTAGGCACAACATTACATAATAAAATAAAATAATAAAATAACAATATTATGCAATGTGTGCAACACCCATTATCTCAACAATCTCCCACTTGTTGTATACATTGCATAGGGTCAATCTGTAGCCACATAAATGAACAAGGGAACAATCACTCCCAGCACATCCACCATCATGGATCAAAATACACCAAGTGCTCCATCCTGGTACCCGCAACAAAATCAAAGTATCCAGCATCTTGAACATGAATGATCTCACCTTCTATTATGCCACTCTCACTGGACATACATAGAAGCCATCCAAAGAGAAAGCCACCCAACTTGTCACATTAGAAGTTCATAAAATCTTGTACCAACTGAAAAATGCCAAGCACAAAAACTTGATCCAAAGGTAATCACATGTATCCGTAGTTGTCAAAATATCCATAGATGAAATAGCACCCACAGCAAGTGCCAAACCCATCCAACTATCCATACCTCAAAGGTATAACAAGTGAATCTCATATCACCGACATATCCAATCTGCAACCTGCAATCAAAAGCCTCAAGAACAATACCTGCCACATATATACCAAGAAGCTCCCACTACAAAAGATAATGTAAAATCTATAACCAATCCACTCAACACATCTCAAAGAAGTGAATCCATGTAGTATCAAAGACATCCATAATATATAATCCAATATCCTGCAAGAATAACTCTCATAACAAGTCTCCAACAGTCTCCCAAATTATCCACAACCAACAAAGGAAAGAGATAAAGAAATAACCATGTCATCATGACATACATGAGCACAAACCAGTGATCACAATCTCCAACCAATCTCAAATCCAATGTAGGCAAAACTGAACATCCAAGAAGATAACCAAGACCAAAGAAACCATGCAAATCATAACATGTATCATGTCCTTCTACACACACCTCTAGATGTAAACTGTGCAAGTATGATCTCCTCTATAAAACCCCAACAAGAAGCCTCAACAACACCCAAACCATACCATATAACTCATCATGGATGTAAGCCTCTCACAAGAAGATCAAACTCATAAACCATTCCTAATCCAAGGAATATGCCCAATATAAAACCATCTCCCAAACTCAACTAGCATAACAACATATGCACATGGAGATAACCAATGCTAAACCATCTCTCAAATGAACCCTCCAGAACTAACTCATGTACCATAGCTCAAGATCCATATCCATGAAAGACAAGCATAAATATAATGCAACTGAGAAAAATAATGGGCTATACCTCTCAAGTAGCAAATTGCCGAGTAGACCAAGAGTGGGGAATGAGAATGTTCATCAAGATACCCAAGTCTCCAACCAAGACTCATCTAAGAACAATCTCCTCTCAAGTCCATATCAGGTGACTGCCCCTCGGACTTCCTGTTGAAACATCAACCATCCCAACAGATACTTCTCTAATCCAAGAGAAATCAGCCTCACCACCGTCTCTAAGTATCCATGAGCACCTGTAACCAATCAATCCATGCCAACTCCAAATGCAACATAGCAATATCATGAAGTATCCAGCTTATGATCAGTGTACTCAATACCAAGAAACTAAACCAAGATCAATGTCAAAGTTCCAACCATGGCCTCAGGAACATAAACATGACAACATGATCTTACCATCTCAACTAAAGAGATAACATTCTCCATATGAACACACCATAACATGCCACAACTCTAAACGTGTATCAAGAGCATACCATAACATAATAATGAAACCATCCTCATATCAAGGATAACATGCCAAATAAAAGCATAAACCACACCTTTGATGCAACCATCTCCATACACCATGAAGAAAACCATCTCCACATACCAGGAAGAACCATCTCCACACACCATGAAGATAACCAAGAACTCCATGAGTCCTCAAGATCTAACCATCTTCACACACCATGAAGATAACAAGTGCACCATGCAAATGTCAAAGACGCTTCTGCAGCAACAGGATCTAAGACAAACCTCCAACATTTGCAAACACTCAATAAATATATCAATGCCAACAACTATTACTCAAATATGGTACCAAGTCACCTATGGCATCATAAAATCCATCCTCTCCAAACCAAGAAGATATAAACCAAACCAGGAACTAATCCTGCACTGTCACCCCATCACTGTCACAAGCTCCCACTAAACTGTGTATCCAAGCTATCCATGACATCGTGATGAAAAAACCATCCTCTAACCATGAGAATCAACCAAGGCATCAAACCATCAAAGAACTCAAAGTGCACATCATGAGCTCCTCAAAAGAAACCAAATAACCATGATCCTCAACCAAGAAGATATACCACCATAACCAAATCAGAAAATCCAAGCTAATGAACATCAAGGATGTACCTGTATATCCAATCATGTCATGCCAAAATCCATGGCACCATGATCACATCCATGAACTGAGCATCTGGCTCTCAATATGTCCAACCTGTCAGCATAAAATAGTCAACCACAATCCTCCACCATGACTATACCTGGTAACAACATCTCATCCCTTCTACATGAAGATAAAATCATGTGACTTAGGGCATAGACAACCCAAATCCAAGCCACCAATCTAAATATGCATCAATAATGAAAGATCAATGGGCAAAGACAACCCATAACCAAGCTATAAATGCAACCTGTAAGTATAGACCGCTTACAACACTGCACAACTTGTAGATCCAACAAGTCATCATACATATCCAAATCAAACACTGATAACCATATCATCATGAGACCAATCTGAAATATGAACTGAGTATACAATGACATCAAATCTTAAATCTCCAATGCCATAAACTCACAATGTTACCATAGTCAAAATATATCTATAAGCTGTTCAGATAAATATATCACCAAATAAATCATGCCAAATCTACACCAAATCTAAACCAATGTGTAGAGCTCTCCAAGAGCTTTTCGTTGACTACTCGAAGTCCAAAATCCGACTCCGTATGCCCAAGTTATGCCCCAATTCATGCTCAAAATAAACAACATCTGACTTTAGGGCTCTTAAAACCTGACAAAATTTCAAAATCATAGAACCAAACCTACACCATCTTGTAGTGCTCTGAATTAGTTTTCCAACGCCTGTAAGAACTCTGAAATCTGATATTCTGAGAGAAAGTTATGGCCGTTTTACTATGACAGACTTTTTACCATTTTCAGTACGATTTTTCATTTTTTTATTTTTTCAGTGACGAAAATTCCGACGGGATTAAATTTGACGGCCATCATGGGCTGAAACCAAAAAAATCTTTCATTTCCTCTAAACATGGCCAAACTAGGGCATATTATATATCAAAATTTATGGAAATGTTGACTCGGATCCAGTGGTGAGGTCTGTTTTTACCCAGGAGGTCATTTCTGCATGCTACCCCCCAAAACCCTCATTTAAATGAAACATCCGAAAAAATCTTTTTGTCCAACAATTTCACATGCCCAAATTTTTTAACATCCCATCATAACAACAAACCCAAAAACCTCAGATCTGCAATAAATCATTCATATATCTTGTCCTTTCTTTTATCCTCTCATGCATTCCCATGGATTCAATCTAGGGTTACAAATAATAAAACCATAGCTCTGATACCACTTGTAGGGCCCATTTGTCGTTGCACCAAAAGCCATGACTGTTAGTGAACATGGAACACCACATAATTAACCACCTGTGGGCAGGGGAGCGCGTCGCATCACCCAACAAAAATAACCATAAAAAAGCACCAAAACTTAAAATAACCTAGACCCTGGAATGGGCTCGAAACCAACGTTCCAGCAATATCTCATTTGCAAAACACATAGTCTGAATGAGTAAGTTACAACCAAAAAATCACACGTAGGTCAAAAAAGAGCTTGAAGGCCAAAATAAAATAAAAATTATTTCCTCGGGATCCATGCCAAATGCATCCTAGAAAGCGTGCCCACTAGCACCAAAAATTACCTCGACGAGTGTGCTAGTTTCGTGCAAAAATTAGCTTAATTTTTGTGCCAAAAAATCTCGATCTATGCGCCAAAAAATCTCAATTTGTGTGCCAAAAATCTTGATTTTCACACCAAAAAATTTTGATATGCGAGCCAAAAAAATCTTGATTTGCATGCCAAAAATCTCAATTTTTGTGCCAAAATACATCAATTTACATGTTAAAAATTCTTGATTTCCATGGCCAAAATCTTTAAATCATCACCTCAGGAAATGTGCCCAATCTATGAGCAATATTTTTTGCCCCAGATTTCAACTGTGTCCAAATTGGATAGATTTTATATGAAAATAGGCGTTTTTGGGTGCTCTAAACTCAACGATGATGTCCATTTGGGTTCAAAGTGATCCAAAAATTAGTGACCCCTAGAGCCAAAAAAGTTGTTCTGAAGAACCAAAACCCTCTAGAAAAAAAAGGCATAGATCTAAAGCCAAAACAAGCTTCTCATAAATAAATTAGGGGCATGAGGATGTGGAGTTTTGATACCATGTTGAAATTGATGAAAGATCAACCCCACAGGTCCCAAGAATCACTGCATGCAAACACTTGTCACAGAAAGAGAGAAGCAAAAGCTATGGAGGTTGGAATTCCAGATCCATAGTTGAGATATTCTTGATGAGAAAAAAGAGAGATTGTTATAATCAAAAGTGAATTAATAAATTACAAAGAGATCAATCCTTATAAAAGGAGATCAAAACCCTAACAGGTAACAACCTAGGCTACATGATAATAATTAATAAAAGAATTAATTATTACATGCCTAAAATTTAGCTTAAGTAAACTAGAGATAATAAGTGACTTAATAATTAAATCAAAATTATTTAATTAATAAGACAATATCTTATTACTCTAACACTGATACCATGAAGGATTTGAGCAATACAAATCCACAAAACTCGAAGAACACCTGCATACAAGAACCTATCATAGAGAAGAAAAGACGAAGAAGAGACAAGAGTTTGGCTATGAAATAATGGAAAAATATCTTATTGAACTGAAAGATTGAATGAAATTTACAATTGATCAATGCTTATAGAAGGAGATCGTAAAA
Source organism: Cupressus sempervirens (assembly GCA_028749045.1). Lineage (NCBI taxonomy): Eukaryota > Viridiplantae > Streptophyta > Pinopsida > Cupressales > Cupressaceae > Cupressus > Cupressus sempervirens. The sequence continues at coordinate 25,994,823 of CM053785.1, read as the reverse complement.
CCTAAAAGGGAAACTCTAAGAGGTAAATGACATTTAATAATTAATATTTAATTATTAAATAGAAATGTATGTGCATAAAGTGAAATCTTAAGAAGGGAGTAAAGGTAATTTAATAAATTAAATTAAATTAACCCTTTACTCTAACAAAATTAGTGTTCAATGTTTCCACAAAGATAGAATTATAAATATTAAAAATGAGATTCATATGAGAATCTTACGAATATGGGGGACCTCTTATGAAAGAGAATTATATTTTTGATGTAGATTAGATGAATTAAAAGATAAAAGGAAAGATAAATATAAAGTTAAGGGCTCATTTGGTTGATGGAATAAGATTTGAGAATTAGCATTTGGAATCCTAAATTTGAGATTCTGGAATTTGAAATCCAAATTATGATATTTGGAATTTATTTTTGAAACTATTTTGTTCAAACCCAAAAATATTTGATAATTGAAATTTTTTAATTCCAAGCCTGTTTGGTTCAAGATATGGATATGTGGTTCAGAAGATAAATATAAAAGTGACACGTAGAGAGGTAATTTGTATCTCCAATTTGTTCAAGGACTTGTTCAAATGTTTCCAACTCCACCCATGTTGATCTTTAAAACATAGCTAAGATCTTCCATCTCATCCCAACCAACATAAGCAAATGATTGTTTACTAGAAACAATAGAAAAAGCAGTACTTTTGCTAGATTTTGTAGGGTTTGTTTTTACTTTGTCATCCAAGTTCTAGGAAATAATGTCATCCTTCTCCTTTTTAAGGTCTTTTTTTAATGCAGTACATTCTATCCTTAATTCATTATAAAATTGTAATTGTTAATAACATGGGAAAATAATACAAACAACAACGTTTGAAAATCAAATTTTTTTGTTATCACATAAACAACCACCTCATTTGCCAAAGTTTCTAAGCCATAGACATCATCTTCTAGTAGAAGAACTCCTCATGGCTCTAGAATTTTTTATAGTTAAGATTAATCCATCAAAAATGCAAAAAGAGAGCTTGAAGATGCTCCATATAAGTCTTAGTGACAAAGTAATTGCTTAACACTCCCTAGATAATTTTACACCCTAAATGAAAAAAGTCGCATCTCTACTTAATGAAAATGTTGCATTGGCCCAAGCCCTATGTTTATTTGTTAAAATTCTCTACCTCAAGACCTCTATCTAGACCATTATGACATTCCTCTTTTATGTAGACAAGGTTATAAGTCTTAACCTTCAAAAGAAAAGTGATATTTCCTACCAGAAGATTGTCAAAAAGACTGAGATAGCCAAGTCTCTTAGCCCTACATATATCGGGAGGATAGTCCCCACTTAGTCAATTGGGATAAGTGTCCAAGATCTGCAAATTGTTGGAATTTCTTAGGGATGCAGGCAACTAGCCTTCCAATTCCGCTAGATTTGGAAGAAACCCAATCCCTTCCGGCAGGGTGCCACTAATTTGATTTCCTTCCAAACCAAACTTGAGAAAAATAGAGCTGTTCAGGGGTATAAATTAATCATACCTGGATGTTAAATCTAATTAATTTTTTGTTTATATGGAATCTTCATTTTGGAGAAATGGGATTTAAAATGTGGATTCCAAATAACAGGTATTTTGAGGGGAGATGAAATTCTTATTTTTGGGGTCAAATGGGGATACCAAATCCACCTTTTCCCAAATTCCAATTCTCATTTTGTAGATCCAAATAGTGGAATAGGAATTTTTGAGAATTTTGAATTCTAATTCTTGTTAGAAATTTGTTCAGCGCTCCCCTTGAGATTCATGACAAGGGCTTAACCACCTCCTGTGTACTATAAGTTGAGTGGTTGTATCGAGCATTGACAGATTGGATTTTTGGTGCAACAGCAACCCCACTCTAACAAGTGGTATCAAAGCTTGATCATAGGTTTGAATCCTCACTAAGGGGGAGATTGTTAGAAATTTTCTTAGCCCTCCCCTTCGGAGAGACTCATAATCATATAAGACATACTTTATCGTATCTTCCACCTACTTTTTCTTACCTTCCACCTAAGAAGGATAAGGATCTACTTGTTGACCATACTAATCTCAGCTTATACAAGGTGGAAAATTGTTGAAACTTGTTTTAAAGTAAAGGTGGCAAGTTTAAAAGGTTTATGTGGCATGAGGCATTGAAAAGGTTTACGTGGCATGAGGCATTGAAAAGGCTTACATGGCATGAGGCATGACAAGACTGTGGCATCGTAAATGTTTTTAAAATAGCTTGGGTAAATATTAGGCATGGGCTATATGAGGCATTAATAAGAACTATCAACACATGCAGTAAGATAAATATGCTTCGAAAAGAGCTCACCAGATGTCAATCTTGTATGGTGGATTTGAAAGGTTTTTTAAAATCATTTTTAGTTGTGGGAATTTCTTTTGTAAAAATGGTTGTTAGCTCTGTGAAAATGAAAGAGATTATTTCTTTGCTCTGTGAAAATGAAATATGGAAAGGTTTTCTTTGCTTTGTGAAAATAAAATGTTGAATGGTAAAGTATGGAACATGTTGATAAATTTCTTCTTCTATTTTTTATGTATAGTCATTTGTTTGATCTCTTTGTGCATGATAATGGACAGCCGAGGCAAAACAAAGCAAAGAAGTTTTAATAAAGAACAAAGGTAAAAGGGTTTCAATGAAAATAGAGAAAAGATGGAGGCAAAACAAAAAGTGATAAATATCCATTTGTAGGTATGCATAACAAGGTATTCCTGATCCATTTCACATGAAATTTCTCAAAATAATTTTTTTTTAAACAAAGAAAAGGGAAATAAAGACTAGAATGATTCACAATCGATTGGAATATTTTCTCAAAAGCATAGATTTTTCTTTTGAAGATATGAAGTTTTTTTGTGTAAAAATAAAAAGAGGTATCATTTATGAAGCCTAATAGCAATGTTTCAAAAGAGGTTTCTGAGAAAAAATGAAGATATACTGGTTTGTTTTCTATTTTAAAAGACTTATGTTGGTTTGGTGGTTTAACTATTAAAAGGTTTTTTTAAACTGCATATATATCATGAGGGCTTTTTTTTTTAAATGGCCCTAACTGGTTCAGTTTGTTTTATAATTGATTCTCTCTGTACGAATCACGTCTCTATTTAAAAAGATTGTTGTAAAACTTGAAGGATATATGTGTGATTTAGTATGGTAAAAAGCAGAGACACAAAAAAAAATATTGAAATTGTGTAAAGGTGATCTAAAAGGTTGATTATAAACTTATCTACATGTATAGGTGTATGGTGTATTACATACAGTTATATGTGTATGTAAGGTTGTAATACAAATAACAAAGAGACAAATAGGGTTGAATCCATGAGCAGTTGTTGCTACTGATTATAAAGAGTTGAAGCTCGATAAAATTATAGGTTCATGGAGTGGTTTTTCTCCCTATGATGAACCTATAAGGATTTTTGAGAGTTTCCCATTCGGCACAAAAATTTGTGTCTCTATCTTCTGTGAGTTAATATTTTTTTATTCTTGCATGGTGAATGACTATTATTATGAGAAAAATTTGAATGCATTTAGTTTATGGATTGTTAAAGCTGAAATTTGTAACTTGTTTAAATAAAAGCAATAAGTTCTGATTCACACCCCCCCCCCCCCCAAAACTTCAATACTTCCAACAAGTGGTATTAGAGCGTAGGATTCCTTTTAGGAATTGTTCTAGGGATTTTTATTGGAAGTAAAATGGCACAAGCTAAAGGAGCTTCCCTTAATCGGGCTCCATTATTTGATGGTAATGACTATGTCTTTTGGAAAGTTATGATAGAGGCATTTATACATTCTTTAGATGTTAGAATGTGGGATGTTGTTATAAAAAAAATAATGTTCCACCAATAGTACCTACTGATGCTAATGATAAACTAACATATGAACTGGATAAAAAGGCAAGATATGCTCTTCTATGTGGTCTCACCAAAGATGTGTTTGCAAAAGTAGTCTACTATAATTCAGCAAATGATATTTGGATTAAGGTTGTAATACAAATAACAAAGAGACAAATAGGGTTGAATCCTTGAGCAGTTGTTGTTGTTGATTGTAAAGAGTTGAAGCTCGATAAAATTACAAGTTCATGGAGTGGTTGTTCTCCCTATGAAAAAACCATAAGGATTTTTGAGGGTTTCCCACTTGACACAAAAGTTTGTGTCTCTATCTTATGTGAGTTAATATTTTCTTATTCTTGCATGGTGAATGATTATTATTATGAGAAAAATTTGAATGCATTTAGTTTATGGTTTGTTAAAACTGAAATTTGTAACTTGTTTAAATAAAAGAAATAAGTTCTGATTCACCACCCCCGCGCTCCCTCCCCCCCCCTCAGAACTTCAATACTTCCAACACTACTCTTGGAATATTATTTCATATAAAATATGTCACTTCAATATTTTGATTGGACCACATGAAAATAAATGAGAGAAATGGACAATCAAAGAAGTTCCCACAAATTCATGAGATAAATGGATAATGAAAGAAGCTTCTATAAATTTATTTATTAAAATATATTCACCACTTACTCTTTGAGGAAGTTATTGAAGAAAATAACTATGAATGTGAGAAAGAAGGGAGCTAACTTTTATCCTTTTTTATTAAGCCATGATCATTACCTTTATTTCTAGTTCCATTTCACTTCAATTATGTTATTTATGAAAATGTTTATTGTCCATCTTATATTCTTGTTATATTATGCTTTAAACTTTGTTTCCCTACTTGAAGTATCATCCCTATATTACTAATGTTGTATTATGTGTCATTATGAGCCCGTACTTACCTTTTCCATCCATGATTTCACATAATTCCTTACTATTTTACATGTCCTAAGTACCTCCACTTTTTGTGAACCACATAACTACCTTGTGCATGTATATGCTTATCTTTATTGTGATTACATATTTATTCTCACTATTATGCTCACATCTTATCTTTTCATTCATCTTTTCATGTCTACATCTCATTATTCTATGCTTTATGATCCTTATCATAGTTACATCACATATTGAATTACATGCTTATGACCCTAATAATAGCCTTATCTTTGTAGGTGTTATAACATTTGCATGTCCATACAATTTTCACAATGAAGGCCTCCTACAAAATTTCAGCTTTTTAGATTTAATTTAGATTTTTCTTCACCTTTCCCACCCACTCAAATTTATAACCCTAAAAATTAAAAACTACTTAAAGAGATCAAATTTCCACAATCCATAGCAAAAATAAACTGATATATTTCTGGATTCGATTGTGTAAAGATTTTTTACCATCAACGTTTCGAATCACACCAAGTGATCCATCATCAAGATGAAGAGAGCAAGAGATGTCAAACAAAATGGGTTGCAGAAGTTGATAGACTCAAAGATATAGGGACTAAGGGAGGGGGATTGCACGCACACCAAAGAAGCCAAGTAGGGAGATGGTAGGATAGAAGACCATAAGTGATAGACTCACAATCAACAAGGGAAGAAAGAGCAAGAGAAGTGAAAAGGAGAACTAAAGAAACAAATAGCCAGATGTAGGGCATGTAGCAAAAATGCACATCCCCACTAAAAACGAAAAGTAAAAAACAAAAATAAAAAGTCAATAAAATAAAAATGAAAATAAAATACTAAAAAGTAAGTTGAAAATACATATATCAATGCATAGAAAACACCACAAGAACAAACTGCTAAATAAATATATAAATGAACATCCACACTAAGAACAAACCACATAAAAAATTAAAATTAAAAATAACAATAAAAAATAAAAATAAAAATAAATAATGATAATAAAATAAAGAAATTGAATAAAAATGAAAATATGAATATGAATAAATGTTTATTCACAATTCAAATATAAAAAAGATCAAGGCATTATGATTACACTCATATTTTAATCCCTTTCATCCTTGAACGCCTAAATTTGTAATCTGAGTCCTAGACTTATGCTCGTTACCCCCACATTCCCATCCTTTCCATCCCAAATATAAGCGGGCAAAATACGTGAACAGGTTCTCGCACTCTTTTTGTGGCTGATAGTGCCAACATACTATCTTGTGGCTGCTAGTTAAATAGAAAATCTATAGTACATTTTAATATAAAAATTCAACTGCGTTGCTTTTCAACTACATCCAACATGACCATAGCCCTCCACAGATGTGACAGAATATTATCTGAAATATAAAAGTGTGACCTGTGAAAACCGTTTTCGATAGCCAACTCATTCCCTCTCAGCCCACACAAGAAACGCACATTGGCCAGCCTAATATAAAGCATTTTTCGGCATTGCAATAATATTTATAGATTTAGATCAAATTCCAAATGCAAATCTGTAGAACTCCATAACAATCCAAAAACAAGATAATAGCACCCTAAATTTCAAATACAGGGCTGATTCGCATATTGAATACCAAAAGAAAAGGAAATGCAGTGCTGATTTGCCAGCCATTATGCAAACCAGAACTGAGAAAACAATTATGTGCATATGAAGAGAACAGAGCTCATAATTTACAATCCAATACAGATGTTGATTTCCTGGACATTTTAGTTACAGTTTAAAAGCTCCCATCCTAAAATTTTAGTTACAATGCTCATCTTTGTCCACGGCAACAGAATGCCCCTACGACCGACTCATACTTTACATTTCAAATACAGATACGAAAATTTACTTCTGTGCACATAAAGATAACAGAATTTATAATTTACATTCCAAAATACAGCTGCTGAGAGCAGAAATCATCATTTACATTCCAAATACAGATGCTGAGAACAGAACTCATCATTTCCATTCCAAAAAAACAAATGCTGAATTCTTGGACATTAAAAAGTTCTCCGAACAAAGGAAGAGGGAAGAAAAAAAATTGAGCCTCATTTCACCAAAAAAAACATTCACTGTGCATTTAAAGAAAACGGAACTGAGAATTTACATTCTAAATCCAGATGCAAATTTGCTGGTCATGAAAGAGATCTCTGAACAGAGAAAGAGGGAAAAATAAAGAATTTCGAGCCTCACTATACCTACACAAAAAGAATTTAAAATGAAAAAAGCTCTCTCCCTAAAATTTCAATTACATTGTCCATCTTTGTCCACAGAAACAGAAAGCCCCTGCGATCGACTCGCTACGCCATTGGTATACAAATCCGTCAAAGTCTGGAGGAAAAAAACCTGGCGTTTCAGCGAAATAATGTACTCTGCGGTCTCGCTAAACAGGACTTCCGCCTGGGCCAAATTAGTCCCGCCAGGAACAAGCTTCTGGAGAGCCCTCAGCCTGGGCCTAAATTTAGCGGACCGCCAAACATCGGGCCTTTTTAGCGGCCTTCTACGAAAGCACCGCGTTCTTCTCACCGCACGATGCTTAAGTTTGGCCCTGAATTTTTCCACGGTCAGAGACATCTTCAAAATATTTCTGCAAATAAATTTGTGAGGGAATTTAGAAGGAATAAACGAAACCAGAGAAGAGAGACTTTGTATAAAATTTTGTGAGAAATGAAAATAGCGCTTGAATTTAAAGGCGGAAATCATCCTGCAAACTGACGGACGCCAGCTCAGGCCAGGCTGGCAGCATGCACGCCAAATAACAGAAATGCCGTAACTTTTGGAAGTTATCTCATCGACACTCCAAGATTGTTGGAGCGAATACGCGCCGTCGTGGGGGTGACACGTAGCGAGTAAGTGAAAGGCACATGGGGGCACATGCTTATTAAAGACATTTCAAGTTTTTGGCGGTCCCCCTTCTCCATGTGACCACGCTCTCTCTTTACTCTTTGCTGGTGGCCCCGACTTCCCCAAGCCAAACATGTGGAGTTTACGTGCAGATTTTCTTTGTTTTTTTTTCCGCCTGGTTTGTTTTATGGCAATAACGAAACGAATGGTTCGGATTTGAACACATTCACAGTTGGAAACGTGTTATTTGTCCTGACTGTCCACGTGGAAGAGCGGCCAACTTTAAACTTGTAATATATGGGCGGGGAGATTTTGAAATGAATTTTTATTAGCTATTTTAAAATCGGACACGAGTTTACGCTCGGGTTTATCGTGGTGATGTTTTGTTTCTCCAACTTGACTCGGGTGGCTTCACGAGTTTGATAGGTGTTTGGATGGTGTGGTATATATATCTCAACAAATTTGAAAGCATTTTTTTATATTCTAAATATTTCTATTTAGAAACTTTAACCTTTACTAGCATCAATTTCCTCCGGAATCATATGGAATAAAAATTGAATATTATAGAGGGGATGACGGTGAGCAAAATGCTCTGCTCTTTTTTATAAGGAAATGTGGAGAATTATGTGCATGCACTTTGGAATGGATATGTTATATGCTTGCTATTAAAAATAAAGACAAAGTGACAATATCTAATTAAATTTTGACAAACAATGATTAAAAAATGAAATGGTGATTATGTTTCCTAATGGGTTGAGTTGGCATATGGTAAGTAGGGCACAAAGAATTGTTTCCCTTGTCTAAATGTCCAATGAATACAATAATATTGCTCCCTCCATGTGCAAGTCACACCAACAAAAAATTATACAACAAGACTTTTGATTATATAATCAAGACTTTTTGTTTAACACCAACATATTATTAGGGAACATGAACTGCATCTCCTATCTTCTTGCTTTTTCATTTGGAATTCCATCATAAACCTTAGTGGAATAAGTATTAGAGTAATATATGTCATCCATTAAAAGTGGTCATTTTGCTTAGCTTAAAAAGATCATCATTTGTCCCTATTTAGGAAAAAAAATGACATTTATGGCTAATGACAAGGAACGTGGATATTGTCTTGCATGGCCCACGTGGCTCATTGAGAGTTTTTCTACTTTCTTTCTTTTGAATTCTTTAACAAATAATAATATTGTTTGTAATTATAAATAGCTAGTACAAAAATTGACTAGCAAGGGAGTTCGTAGTGGCCGCCTCATGGCCACTTGGAAAGTTGATTTCTTGTCCACATGGAGTTTTGGACTATATGGATAGTGTCAAACGTCTGGCCCACCACACAAGGAAAAGCAAAGCTTTTTTAGTTTCAAACATCTCACTTTTAAGCAAGGAAGGATGCCTTCATATTAAGGAAGTTATATAGAATTATATTTCTTGGTTTTTTATTTTTATTTTTTAAAATCTTGTTTAATAAAAAAGTTAACTAGTTCTTGTTTATTAAGAGGCTTGAAGAACGTTATAAAAGTGATTTTTTTACGTAGGAAAATATAAATTGAACATTTGTTACCATTAAGGGGTGATTTAAAAATTTAAAGAGATTGAATATATTATTAAATTTTTGAAGGGGTTATTTGTTGTAATTTTTGTAAGATTTATATTTTTAGAGAAGAATGATGTCATTGTGGAAGAGTTTAAGTTGATTCTTTTGTTAGAAAATAAGGAAATTAAAGTGGAAAGAGATTCAATGTTGATAAATAATCTCATGTTCAAAGTCAACACTTCTATTTGATAGTTAACAATTTCATGGTTCAAAAATATTCATAATTTTGTTTACAAACAAGAGACACAAAGTGTCAAATTTATGTTGTTAGCAAATTTGATTATAGGGGTTAGAAGTAGAGCTAAAGGTAGAGAGGGAGAGGGAAAGAGAGATAGATTGAATAATATGAACATGAATTGTAAGTGAGTTTTGTGACTGAACAAATAAATGAAAGTGGCTGAAATCAATTGAAAAGTAACTAATTTCTTTGGAAAGTTATATATTGACAATTTGTAATATTATTTGACAATAGGATTTCAATCATATACAAATTGTTGAAAGCATTTAAATAATTTTTCATAATTTTCTATAAGTAGTAAAGAAATCATTGTTGAAAAAGTTTGAAATGTAATGCAATAGGTCTATCCTTGTCAACAAACTTCTAAAAAAGCATCATAATCTACTCTAAGAAAATACTAGTTAACATAATAGAGTGATGTCATTAAAAGATTAAAGAGACTTTGCAAAAGCAACAATTCATATCAAACTAATATATAGCCTTTGTATCATTAGGCTTCTAAATTGATTTGTAAACCTAGCACAATATGAATAGGAAAGTAGCACACCAAAACTTGTGACAAGAAACATAATAAAAAGGATTGGAAAAAAAACTTGAAAACATGCTTAAGAATGTACATTGTCCTTATCATCCAAGTAGGTTTTTTTGGTTAAAAATATAAACTCCTACAAATATTATGTAAAAATACAATATATTAATAAGGTCCCTAATTCTTGAGATGTTGAGTGCCATGAGTTTATGTGATAAGTCATCAAGCTTTTATATGCCATACCAGAATGAGAAGGAGAGAAATAAGTTCCAGTTAACATTATAGATGTGATACCCTGGTAGAGACATCAAAGACAAAAGTTGACATACAAAAAAAAAATAGTCCAAAAAATAATCAATTCATTGATTTTCCAAGATAACACATGGGTAGCAATATTTACCAATGTGTCATTGAGCCAAGAAGTATTGATGACACTGTCTTTGCACAAAAACAAAAGTTGATTTAGTTTATTGTTTTGTCTTGAGCACCATTCGCCATAGAGGTCATTGCATTGAGTTAGATGAGTTATACTTGTTGGATGTGAAGAAATTGTGACTCGTAACTGCAAAACAATATTTTTTTAGGAGAGTTTAAGAAAGATTGGTTTGTCTTACAAATATACAGATTATTATTAAATACATAATATTTATAGTTTGAAAATTATAATGTGCAAAATAATCAATAATTACAGTTGTAATGAATAATTTTTATAACATAACCCATCAACATATAAGTCCACTCAATTTCGAATAAATACAAGTTTAAAAAATAATTAGGTAAAATAAACCCACCTCATGTCTTTAGAATTCATTGTGTTGTCGATTCGTAGAGGACTAAAGAGGAGGATACCTTTAGAGGGTTGCAATGATCCACAATATGAACTAACAATGTTGTCATATTTCTATATATGTGTGTCTAAAATAAATGAAACAAGAAAGGTGAATTAATGGATGTAAATATTGCATTTTTAAGTTGTATATTTTTCTCCATTTGCACCTATGAATTCAACTACAAACATTAAATTTGTGTTCATGTATAGACAAAACTTGGCTTTAAAATAGGAATAGGACTAAGCATTGAAACATAAATCTATGGCATGGTGCTTGCATACTAAACAAAAGACTATGACTTGTTTTTATACCTTACATGAGTAGGGCATCAAAGTAATTCTATTGTTGTAAGAACATGAATCTTATAATTTTTTAGAAGCATTTGCAATGGAAAGTCAATTGCAAAATCTAAAATTATTCAAAAATTAAGAAACATATAAAAAAAAGTGCACCACATGAAAAATAGAAAGTAGTTTATTTATTGAAAAAATAGAAGGTTGATCAAAGAAAAATTTAGAGGTATATTCACTAAATCTAGAATAACCAACATCTAGAAAATGTCTAAATGTACTTGTCGAGGAAGGGTAAGGAAGCTACATATTACATGTATAGAAATATTAAATGACAATATAATAGGTATATCAATGTTTGAAGAGGCAAATATAATTAAACAAGATATTTTTAATGAACTCAATGCACACCATTGGTTAGGACCTCCATATGGACTATAGTTAGATTTACAAAGAAGTTATCATTACTAGAAAAGGAAACTCTGCCATGATTGGCAAGAGTGGCTTGAGTGCCAAGAGAGTGATTGTTGATGGCAAGTTTGAGCTAAATTTCAAGTTCTTTTTTTATGATGACACAAGCATTTAGTGAATCCATGGAAGTTTCACCTTTAGTGAGGAAAGTATTTCGTAAATCAATAAATATGACAATTTTGGGTATTACTAGAAAATCAAGGTCATGTATAGATTAGGAAATTTTGACTCTTTCAATGAAATATTGTTTCTACACATTTTTAATGGTTTTGTTAGGGAAAATTGTTAGTATTAACAAAAAGAACATCAGAGCTCATAAGTTGTATTTTTTTTTCTAGAAACAATGATGGTAAAGTGACCCATTCAGCATCATGAAGTTAAATATATTTTGCATTCTAGTGGGAAAAAACATAACTTGAGCAAGTGGACTCTATAAAGACCATCAAAGTGAGAAACATAATTGATTGAAAACTTTAAAACTAAGTGTTTGAAGATAATCGTATGATGCACTTACCAATGGACCTTAATACATGATTTAAGTTTTGAAACAAATTTTGTGACTGATTTATTGTGGAAATTTAACATATTATAAATGCAACTACAAAAAAATCATAACTTAATGGCTTGCACTTTGTAAAGATAGTCACATTGAAAAAATTAGAGGGTGAAATTTTTCAAACTAAACTATTGAAGCAATTTTTGTGAATCTATTATAATTAGTATAAGATAGTTAAGATAAGATAATCATAGGATAAAAGTTGATATATATGTAAGGTAATAAGCATAGTGATAAATTGAAATCCTTGTCTACAAATTCATGTAATCAAAATAAATGCAATACACATGAATTTCAAATTAAAACCATTACAACTCAATGGACATCCTTAACAAAAAGAAAAATGAAAAAAGAAAGACTACATAAGTTAAGTATATGCATTATGTATTTTACATTTTCCCTTTTTTTGTGAACCTTTATATATGAGTAAATAATAATTATGCTTTGTATTTGAATTTTCTATGTAACCATGGAAAAATAAAAATGGGTCATTAGTGCACGTAGATATACTTACCACCATATTCATCTTAGGTACGTCTATGGACATCCTTCACCCATGACACCATATTGCATGCTCATTGAAGAGAGTGTCATGTGGTGAGGCCATGAAGTTTTCAAGAAATAGGAAGTATGATCAGTGCCAACAAAGGATATGAAGGCCTACCATGTATCCTGCCCACAATCAAACCATATAAATGATTCCCCGGGGTCCTCTATTTAGGTAAAATGATATCACTTTCTTGTCCAAATGATAAAGAGTCAAGGATCTATTAAAATCATAGGGGAAGCTTTATTAGGATTAGAGAGATAGAAATAACAATTACATGCAAATATAAGAAATATCATAAAGGAATAAAGTGCATAGAAGAGAACACAAGACACAAAGATTAAACATGGTTCACCCAATCCCCAGGCTACATCCACCAAACAAAAGGCCAAATATTATTATCTAGTGGTTTTAACCCCTTGCAACTCAATATCATAGGAATAAGTTATTAAATCATCATATTTCATAAAATTCATAATCCTAAGCCATTTTATACAATAATTATGTTTCTTACAAAATTAGGGCTAGAGTAATTCATCCAATAAGAAAAAATAACTCTCAATGCCTTTAACAATAGTAAAATCATTGTGTTCTTTAGGAGTGTTGCTTCTCAGTCTGACACCACAACCTTGTCATGGGCACTAGCTCTAGATCCCATAAGGAGTATTCCCCTTGATCCCTAGTATAGGGGTGTTGCCCCCAAGCCCCCATAGGAAAAACATGGGGAAACTGCTTCTAACAAAGTTAGGAAACGTTAACCTCTAAGTTTGGTAATCTCCCACTTGGAGACTAATCAAACTCCACAACAATAAGCTCACACTTGGAGACTAATCATATAAATGGTAAACACGTAGCTCCCACTGCAATGCAAAACCACCTTGGACTATGTTGTTCTTTTATTATTTTTAGTCAAGAAGACCAACCGAAGCTGAAGAGGAGTTTAACTTCTCCCTTGTCACTACCTTTATAAACATATATGTTGGATCATAATCTCTATGTATATTTTCTAGGTTTAACTATCCATCATCTAAAACTGACCAAATAAAATAGCACTGTGGTTGTATGCATTTTGTCTTTAAATGTAGAGAAGAATTCTTGACAAGATGAATGGCACTTTAGCTTTATGTAAATAGACACTCTAGCTTTATGTAAATAGATAATTGTCCATCTATGGGTGCCCCAATGTCTATGTGAAAAATTGAAGCCTTTTCATCTCCATGGTTGTCTTTGTAGAAGAAACATACTTTGCCTCTATAGTGGATAAAGCATTCACCTTTTATAATCGAGAAATCCAACTCACTCCTATTATTCCAAGAGTAAATACATATCCTATAATACTTCATGGACCAAGGATTATGCTACCATTGGCTTCTTTTGGCCTTCATTACTTAATTTCTTTCCTTTTTGACTTGGTCATTTTTTTGCTTATATCAAGGCTATAAGCATAGTAATATTCTCAAGTTAATTTTACCTCATATGGATCTTAGCCATGGTTTTTTTCCTATACCTTCCATACCTCCTTTATCTATGGCTTCTACATCTGTTGATCAAGCTCCTCCCATTGCTTGTCAATCTCTTGATAATCCTATTAATCCTCCTATAGAATAGGTGAAGGATCCCGTAGTTGTTCCTCCTAGTTCTCAACATATTTCAATTAGAATAAAATGTAATTGTTGGTGTAAATAAGTATTTACTATTTACACTTTACTTAAGTTTACTTAGGTTAATGCATTAGCATATTAGTTATCATGTAAACAACTAGGAGTTTGCATATTCACATGAGTTATCATATAGACAACACAGTTGTCTATTACATCTCTTTATGAGATACACCTTTGTATTATTATCCTCTCATTGTTGCACATAAATTCATGCACAATGGAGGATAATCCACTCTTGGTAGACATGTGCTTAGTTGTTATGATTATCTCTTTGCTGACTCCTAGTCATCCTAGTTGCCTTTATATATAGGTACTTCTATGATGTAATTATCTTATATGCATTATCATTTTGATCATTATTGAGATTCTCATTTGATCACTATTTGTCTCTCTTGTGCTATCTACTGAGCTTCTTGATCTTGGTGTTGAATTATTGCCTTAGGAAAATTCTTACATGGTATTAGAGCCCTAGGAGCTTCATTGCATAGCCATTGGAGAGCTTCATTTTGCTTCATTTTGGAGGGCCACGATTCAGATCTGGGATATCCATAGTTTTTGGGAGTGTTTTGAGAAGGATTTGACCTCATCATTGCGTCCAAGTGGCCATTTCCATAAATTTTGACTATAAATTTTCCTATGTTGGGCAAAAGTCAAATTTGGGGCAATTTTTTTCTTTTACAAATCAAACTTGGAGGCTTGATTTGCCAATTTGGAGGATTAAAGCTCACCGCAGTATGGATATGAGTTTTTTTTAATTTAAAAAACTATTTTCAATTTTTTTTTCAAATTTGTGTATATTCCATTATTTGAAGATTTGTAAATTTGGCATTATTTGGTGCATATTTTTGAATCTCTATTATTTTAGAGTTTTGAATCTCTATTATTTCAAAGCCTTTTGTGGTATTTTATTCTGCAAAAATTATGGCAAAATATTTTGGTAAAAGTGCTCTTTGACTTTGTTAGAATCTCCAAGAAAAGTTCAACATCATTTGCAATGACTTTTGTCTATGGGTTTGATCAAACAATTGTGATCCTAAGAGTTATTAGCATTCTGTATCAAGCACCATTCTTCATACCCATTGACACATTGGTAAATCTGCATCTTTGGCCCACTTCCACATGTGACCAGACCTTGACCACCTTAGTCAGGAAACTTGTGTCATTCATTTGATCTTTGACATCATCGAACACTAATTCTAGTGAATACATTGGCACGTGTTTGGAGTTTTTTCTACAGTCATTGGCTTGATCATATTCTCAATGTGGGTATTCATAAAAGGTTTGGCATTGTAGCGAAGTTAGGCAAGCTCACTGCATGATCATTGTCATTATAGATCCTCACCAATTCAATCTCTCTATGGTAACTCTCCTGATTTCCAATCACCACCATTCATCCAACCCTTTATATCTGTACATCTGCAGATAGATGACATCGTGACTATGTTATGCCCCTCCTCACCTAGATATACCACAAACCCCCAATCATAGTGATATCACTGCACATTCAAACCAATGTCTGACACTATTGTGTTCCCAATTCATCTGAAAATCATAGATTTTGCGAGATCCAGTAAAAATTGGCAATTCATCAAAGTGATCCGATAGGCAGAGAGTTTTTTTTTTGCAAAGTAAATATAGATTAAAGATCCAATTTACCTCCCGCTTGATGTGTGTGGTGTATTCCATTATCAAAAAAGCATTGACATTGTGGCTTTGCATTGATCCCAATCACCAGGACATTGGACATCATAGGTAGGTCTGGACTCAATAACCATCCACAGTGAACCATGGCTTCCTACCAACACAAAATTGGTAAATTTTATTAAAATTTTTGCATTTCCATCAATTTCTTGTAAAGTAAAATTTGACTGGTGTACAAGTCTCATTAGGTGGACATTTTTATTTTGCCTTGATGGGATCCAAACTGTCAATTTCAGCTATACAATTTGCTGATGTCATCAGCTACTTATAAATGGAACCCCTCTTCATATGTGTTTTTGATTTGATAGTATGACTTCAAAGAGCCATATCTTGGTCATTCTAACTCCAAATCAAACACATTTTTTTCAATTTTGGGCTACATTTCCTAAATTTTGCATTGATGTTGTATCACCTAATCTAGTAGTGCCATGAAGAAATACTAATTAATAAATGAAAGCATTCATAATACTAAAGCAGTTAACACTTATAATAGGACCAAAGTTATTGCCAAGAAGGAAAGAAAATGAAAAATGGTAGGATCCTTATGGTATAACCTACGATGACGTAGATATGTCCCTGATGGATGGGGTTGTATGCTCACATTGTGCTCAAGCTTACAATGGATGGGTGTTTATCATGTGTGTACATTGATGAGGGTTTCAACAATGGAGGTATGGATGGATTTCAGCATTATGATGGTGTAAAATGGCTATGATGGAGTAGTTAGTGGAGCATTATAAGGTTGCATAAAAGTGGATTCATGGATTTTTGAGAGGGAAGGGCTTTATTTATAGGCCAAGGGGTAGAGAGATGGATGGTCAAGATGAAGGATGTCAAAATGGTGAGGGAGGGTTAGGATGCACTCAAAGGGGAGCACATGGATTGTGCTTGTTTGGGGCCAATAGGGGAGTGACCCTTGTCAGAAGGAGGATGAGTGTGAGGGGATGGGATAAGGGTTGGTCAAACAGAGTAATGAGGGAGAATGAGTGTGTAAGAGGGATGTAAGAGATATAAAGAGGGATGCAAGAGGAATTAATGGCATGTAAGAGCCATTAATGCTCTTGGATAGGGATGGAAGAGGATAAAGGAGACTTCTTGACTTTGGCTTGGGTTAGCAAGTCTTAACCCTTGCTTAAAGTAGTGCACATGTTTAGGAAGGGGATTAGACTTAGCTTAGGAAGTGGGTTAGGGAGCAAGTGGCTTAGCTTCAATGGGATGGGTTAGATGGCTAAGTGAGGTTAGTATGGGTGAATGGGTTGGATTAGGGGGTTTGGGATAATTTATTAAATGTTTTATTTAATAAATGGGGGATGTGAGATTAAATTAAATAGATTTGAGGATTTATTTAATTTAATAGAGGAATAGGGATTTAATTAATAAGTTGATTTTGGGTTATCATTTGATTTTATCAATTGGACTATAGTTAATTTAATTAATTAATTAACTAGGGGATGACGAATAATTAATTAAATAATTAATATTTAATCAATAATATCCTAGAAGATGACTAAATATAATTACCTATTTGTGTAATCAGATTTAGGTGTCTACATTTTGCCCCTCTTTGACATAGTATTGGGATAACACTATTTCAAAGAAGTTTGAAATATAAACAACACGAAGAAGACTTTAAAGCAACATGGTTGCCCTAGTCTTTAGTAGAAGAGGAGAGAATGGACTGCATGATGCCTCCTCAAGAAGGTGGTGGAGAGAGAAGGTGAGGCCCAATGGCTTCTTGAAAAGTTGAGAATCTGAGGTGAGTAGGAGGACTAAGAGTGGCTAAGAGAGGAGGTTTAAGGAAGCTCATACTCTCACTGTGGGAGAATCATATAAAGGAAAATCTTATGTGTAGGGATAAGTGATGGCGAAGAATAGGGGTTATAGGGAGAGTGGGGAGGATGATTGGCTATTCTAAAATGAACTCAAGGAAGTGATTTGTATGATGGTGGGGTTGGGGAGATTATGATTCTAGGATTATGATTGGTGATGACTAAAATTATGATTGATGTAGAAGCTATGATTATGATTGATGTAGGAGTTATGATTATGATTGATTCAAGAGTGATGATTATGTTTGATGCATGAGCTATGATTATGATTGATGTAGGAATGGATACTATATGATTGATAGATTGGTTGGATCATGATGGCAAGGGTGATTGGATGGGATGCTTTGACAGGATGTGATGTTTTGATAGGATGGGATGCTAGGATAGGATGGGATGTTTGGGATGCTTGGATAGGATGGGATGTTTGGGATGCTAGGATAGGATGGGAGACTTGGATAGGATAGAAGTGTGAAATAATCTATTGGAGCTTAAGTGTGGGGGTGTTCCAAAGGGGAGCACCACCATATAGTTGAGCACTTATTTTGATATAGGAATATAGGGGATATGCAAAGGTTACCAAGAACATCAAGGCCTTTGCACCAATATTACATAAGACTGACATGAAACAAACACACAAGGATTGCCCTAGCATCACACATGAATTCCAAAGGAATCAGAGTGGAAATGATACTATATAACCCACAAGAAAATGATATTTCCCAAGTTCACCATGTAACCAAAAGCAATCACATGTTTGTAATATGCAAGGGTCATATCTAACTAACTCACAAGCAAAAAAGAATAGGAAAAAGACCTGATCAAAACCTTACCCTTGAATTGCCCCATTTGTAGCACACCATGATATAAAAGATTTTGGTGACCTTGAGGAGGGAACAACCCAAATCACTTGGAAGAGATACTTTAAGAACCAAATTTGAAATCCCAAAAAGAAAATAAACCAAAAGAAAATGTGAATCCATGAAAAAATAACCTTTTTCCAAATGGATCAGTTAGACTAGATAATGATGGACCAAGATTAGACAAGAGGAAGGATGCATCTTACAAGAATCTATCAGTAATATCGAGGATTAGGATGAGCTGGGCAAGCAAAACTTTTTAGGAAAAAAATTTGATGACAAGGAATCTCATACGAGGATTCGCTAAAGCACCTAACCAAGATAATTGTAAGTTGTGATCAAACATGAATTGACATGAAGAGATTAGAGATATAAAATGGTACCAAGTGAAGGACTAAGGTGCAATGAATATAGCTGATAGACCAAAATATTTACAAGGGATTATTGTACAAAAGCTTAGTATGATAGGATAATAGCAGGAAAGATAAAGATGAGAAAATAGTGGATGAAAGATTTGGGATGAGAAGATTAGTGGATAAAAATATCAGGATGAGAAGATAGCAGGGATGAAAAAGCTTAAGATGAGGAGATAGTGGGTGAAAAGCTCAAGATGAGGAGATAGCAGATGAAAAGCTTGGGATGAAGAGATAGCAGGTGTAAAAATCTCAAGATAGTAGATGAAAAGATTGGGATGAGGAGATAGCAGATAAAAAGCTCAAGATGAGGTGATAGCGGATGAAAGCTCAGGACAAGGAGATAATGGGTGAAAAGCTCAGGATGAGGAGATAACGGGTGAAAAGCTTAGGATGAGGAGATAGCAAGTGAAAAGCTGAAGATGAGGAGATAGTAGATAAAGCTTAGGATAAGGATATATACCTAAAGATAGGGAGAGGGAAGGATGGATCCCAATTATGATGATTGGGGTGTGATTGAGGCTTACAACAAGATTGGGTAGAAGATTAAGAAGGTGATGGGATGAGTTGAAAGATGTGTGATGGGATGGTGCAATGGATAGTAGATTTCTAGGAGCATTAGGAGATGAATGGATGATAGTGGGGATATGTTAGATACCAATGACAAGGGCTGTACTAGGTGATAGAAAGATGGAGAGATCGGGAGAAGTGCAAGGATAGAAGAAAAGGGTATGACTAGTTTTGGGGATGACAAGATGAAAATAGGCTGAGAATGGTGGGAAAGATGGACACAACATGGTCTCCAAGGAATATAGTGCCCCCAGTTATATTTTATTCAAGAGGAGGTTTTATAAGGGGTAGGATAGGATGGAAGATTTGTCAACAAGAGGACGAGGGAGATAGATGGAAGCTAGGATGTGAAAGGTGAATGAGGCAGAGGATAACTCATGATGGGTGGATGAGGGTCATGGAGGGATGATATGGATGAAATAATGGTTGGATAAAGGATAGGTGGATACAAACTATGATGGGAAATGGATAGCAAAAAGGATGATCAAAAGCATATATCTAGTGATGGACTTTTTTTGTATCAAGATCCAAAGGAGGATGGCAAGTAAAATGGATAAGATGTGGTGGGTATGGTGGGTAATGGAATGTGCACCCAAGTGTGTAGAAAATTTGGATAAAGGGATTGCGCATGATGCTTCTTTACCAAGTTTTCATCATGGTACTTATCCACGGTGCTTGAATTGGCAAGTTTTCACTAGTGGATGATTTATTTTTGTTACTTTCTTTTTTCTTTTTCTTTCTTTTTTTTCTTTCTTTTGTGACTTTTTCGATGCATTTTCACTCATAGATGTTAGTAGGAAGGGGAGGAAAAGATTGGATTAAAGAAGTGGAATGGTGGGTGGGAGTTGGAAAATATGGGATGGGAAGACATAAGACTTGTGGGTAAATGGATGAGGAAAATGGAAAGATCATCATTGGCACACACCTTGAGAGGTGATGAAGTAGTGGGAAAGATGATGTTGAACGAGGTGAAGGAGAAAATGGAGAAAGACAAATATAAGGACTACAAGTAAATTTTTAAGATGGAGGATGGGAAATTTAGGATAAGAAGCATATGAACTAATAGTGGATTGGGGGGATGAAGGATGTATATATGGAGATTTGGATAAAGTATGAATGGATGAGGCTTTTTGAATAGCATGAATGGATGCCAATTGAGATTTTTCTTTGAGATGCATTTCTTTTATGAGCATTCTCCTAGGTATCCACATGATGTTTTATTTTTTCATCTTGGACCTTTGTGACCTCTTGACTTTTTCTTTAATTGGGATCAAATGCTTCTCTTCGAGAACATGTATTTGAGAAGGGACATGTCGATACTTGGATTTGTGTGGATTTTTGGATCTATGCTTTTTTATTTTGGCATCTAATATGCTTCTATTAGCCATGGTATGAGAACAAGAGCATGGGGGATGTTGAGAGATTGTGGATGGAAATATAGAGGTTGAAGGTCGAAAGGGATTCAAGGATGAGTGCCTTTGATGATCTAGCTTGTGGATTTGAGGGGATGGAATGATGGATTGGACTATAGGTCCAAAGCTAGAGCAAGAGTCAGTCCCATAGCCAATTGAAGAACCAGTGCTAGTCTCAGTTGGACCCGTTCTATAAGAACCAGATCGAGTGCCCCTACTATTATAAAGGGTGGGGCCCCCCTTTACTATATTGGGGTTGTGGATTTAGCCTGACTGGGGCAGAAGTTGATCTACCAGCAGTTGCAGGAGAAGCAAAGGAAAGGTAGGACCAGACTCTACGGGACCAGACCCTACAGAGGATAGAGTTCTCAATTGAACGATCGAAGTGGAGGGGATAGTTAGATAGTATCACTTAATCTAGTAGTGCCATGAAGGGATACATCATTATAGGCCACTTATTGGAAACACATAGAATTATTTAACATGTGTGACTGGATCACTTTTCCCTCTAAAATTATCAAACTTGGGGATCTCAGAGTGTTTAAGAAAGGGTGTCATCGTGATGGTTTTTTCAAATGGATATGGACAATCATTTTCAAATTTAAAATTTTTGGAGTCTATCCCATCTTTGAGGGCTTTGAGAGAATTTTCTTAGAGTTTATAGACGGCATAACAAGTGCTCCCAGTCTAGGTGCCACCAGTGTGGGATATGTAGTAGATATGGAAAACCCTGACTACCATATGATGGTTGTAGAAAAATAGGTTGCACAATTGGTGGGATAGATGCTATGGGTTGTTGGAATGTAGTTTGTTCATATTGTTGCATCTGTTGGGAAGATTATTGATGGGGAGTGTAAGTATGAGGTTGTTGCCCTACTAGATAATTTTGCGAGGATTCCTAGGCATATGGTTGGCATGATGATTATGTCTCAAAAGATGGTAGCATCAACAATACCTAGGCCATGCTTTGGGAATGTATACTTTGCCCAATATAGGTCGGTTGTGCTCCTACTTGAGAGAGCAACTTAAAATTAATAGGGGCAAGGTAATTAATGTGGGGAAGAGTGTTCATAGCATGATATTGTGGTGGAGGTGTGATTTGGCTATTGCCTAAGGGTAGCATAGAAAAATAGTTGGTCATGGGTGGTAGCGAATAGACATGAGGAGTCAAGGATGAGAGTGACTAAGGTATGGATGCAACGCTAAAGGGGAGGCTAGTGGTAGGCCCTTGTGTTGTACCAACACTCCAAGGTTGTAAAGGAAATAAAGCCGAAGTACTTTGGATAGTAACAAATGGATTGGTAGTTATGTTGGGTGGGATGGAGGATGATGTATTTGACCCTAGTGGAGGTATTTCGATAATGAATGGATTTGATGTGCTTTGATATGGAAGGGAAAATGTGGTGTTTTTGGGTGTAAAAGGGGGATTTTGTGGAGCAGGGAGATGGGTAGTGGAAGTAGATGCATATAATAAACTTGGGATTGGTTGAGATGTGGTATGTACTAAGGGTTGAATGAGGATGGGATGGGTGTTTATTGGAATAGGAGTAGTCACCTAGGTTGAGGGTGCATTTAGGTCTACTAGTTCTATCTATGGTGGTTGGTACCCGCTGTTGGGTGAAGAGAAAGGATCATGAGGGACAAATGACCCTATAGATGGTTGTTGCCATCCAAACAGAGGATGTGTAGGATCCGTAATGTTGGTAGGTGGTGGGCACCCAAACTCAAAGACACCAACATTGTCCCTTAAGAAATTTGCCATGATGGTTTCCTTATTTTGATCTATGATGGCATTAATAATGGTTGCTTGGCCAGGCTGTTTCATGAAAGCATCAATGTATATGGAAGAACTTGTCTCTTCAGGGGTTTGTGGTGGTGGATCTGGTGGTTTCATGGAAACTATGGGGTATGGCTAAGCTTGAGCTGTGCTACTACTATGACTAGGATCCATATCCTTCTTTTTTCATATTTCTTACCAAAGTGTGTGGTGGATGGTATGAAAGGATAACTTCCCTAAGGGTAAATATGAAAAAATGATGATGAAAAGTGTATGAAAAAGTGATTTGCCTAAGTGTAACTAGGGTGGATTTATTTCCTAAAATGTAAAGAAGAGTGGGTGCAAGTGTGTTTAATGATACCTTAGGGACTTAAATGCTATGGTACTAAGTGATAGGAGATTGTGTTTCCTTTAAGTATGATCTTGAAACTGTGATGGTGATATCAAACCCTAAGATAGCCTTATGTCTACTTTTTGGAAGACAAAGAAGGATCAAGTGTGTAGCCTAACCTTTGGCTCAAGGTGATGACAACCTATCCTAGACAATGCTTAGTTTCAAGGATAACTATGATGATGAGGTGGATGGAAATTTTCTTTAGGGAAAAAAATCCTAATGAAGTGATGCTAAAATGTTTCTAAGAGGATAAATAGTGAAGGATTTCTAAAAACCTAAGGTTTATGTCAAAATGGAAGGAGGTGACTCTATTTTAAATGTTTGAATGGGGTAGTGGTTTTATGTAAAGGACTAAACCTATGAGGAGATAAGTGCATAAGTGTGTGTGCAAAAAGGAGGACCTAATCAGAGTGTGTAACACTAGAGTTGTTGATAAGGCTATGGTTGACACCTCGTCAAAGAGTTAGGTTCTAAACTTTGTAATCCCACTCAGTTTGTAATGAAATCTATGCACCATCTTTCTCAATTTGGTCTAGTTTGGAAATCCTTGGGTTGGGCACATATTTCTTGTGTTCTGCATCTATTTCCTCATAAACTAGTATTTGTGGAAGTTTAGCTTTTTTGAACTTGGTCTTGGTTTGGCTTGACATGAGATAACTCTAAGATATTTGATCACAACTATGGGGTTTTATAGGTAGTGACTATGCTAATAATACATTGTTAAGCTTTGGTTGCAAACATAAATTAGTTGACAAATAGCTAAGTTTCCAGAAATGGTAAAGTAGTGAAGTGGGGCAAACTAAGCTTAGGATTTGTTGCGAATGAACTTGCTAACAATATTTTTGAACCAAGGTAGGGAGGAACTATTTTTGAAGACAAATGTGTTATTTTTGGTCAAGTAGGATAGGTAATCAAGGATAATTGGAAAGAGACAAATTTGGACCAAGTAAAAAAAAGGTTTGTAACTGGATTTTGCTACTAGTTGGTTTTGAGATAACAAGTATAATTTTGGAAAAGGTAAAGTTGAACCAATGAGACAAAAGTTGTTGCAGATGGACTTGCCAACAAATATCTTTTTGATGTGATGGATTGTGAGCAAACAGTTTCTCAAAGGACAAAGCAACTTTGAGAAAGAAAAAAAAAGTCATCTCTTTAGCAAAAGGATTTAATAGTAACCATAGAATTGTGTATGTTTTTTAAAAAAAATTTCATGGGTCTTGAGCACAAATAAGACACTTCAAACACACTCTTTATCCCTAAGGTCAATTTTTTGGTTGCAATATGCCAATCAAAAGCCCACAACTTGGTGTTTCCTAATTCTAGTGTAATATGTCGTTCTAATCAAAGAGGTGAGTCAATGCAAGAGTTGATCAACAAAGGATACACATCAAAGAATCTTCAAGGCATGGCAAATAGGAGTTCCCCTTCTGCGGGAACAATGACCATTGGAGATGAAACCCAAGTGGCCTTATGCCTCTACCAGGGGAACACAATGGTAAGTAATCTTGAGGGATGTTTTTTCCCTTGCACCATGAATGAACATACCATGTATAAAATCAAGAATTTTTTAGTAAAAGAGGGTTGTAAATGGGTCTTTGGAGCCTCACCGAATGGTTATTACATATGTGATCCACTTAAGAATCTATTCCAAACATGTTGAAATTACAAGAAATTGTTCCCACCTCAGGCTACCCCTAGAAACACATTGCCTGAACTTCAGTGATAGAGTGAGAAAGTTTACCTTTCACCTCATTTATATAACAGCCAAACTTTTTAATAGTTTGAGCTTCTCACCAAAGGGGACGTGCTTCCTAATGGTGGATGAACTCACTAGAAGCACTCCTAGGTTGTTCCAAATGATCTTGCTAACAACTTTTGGTACATGTGTCATGTACTTTAATCTCAAAACATGCAAGACACTTGATTCATTTCTATTTGGATGCTTTAGTGTATCCTAATCAAGCTATTTTCGGAAGACACACATGAGCTCAACATTCAATTGTTCATTCCAACTTTACAACAATGGTCAACAAAAGGAAATCAAGTCAATGAAAGGTAAATTGTGTGTGAAAGATTTGAAAAGGAGGGAACAAGAATGAGTATATGCTTAAGGCATTTGAGATTTTATGAGTTCATTTTAAGCACTAAAATTGAGGTGTTTTCACATAATGTTCATTTGTGCCTTGAAATGAAGTGTTCATCTCATTGGTATACTTGACATTCAATAGTGGATTTTTTTGAATTAAACTACCCAAGCATTCCAATGAGAAGTGATCTAAAATTTTAGCATACATTCCATGAAAAAGAAAAAATTATTCTTTTTAGAGAATTTAAAGATGGATTTTTTTTATCAAACACTTAAGGAAACTTACAAAAATGTGTTAGTATTCTGCTCCAACAGATACCTGCAAAAATAAGGTCAATCCAGCAATCTCGTAGACATAAATAATGATCTCACAAGTTTAAATAGTGATCCCACAATGTGGGAATGTAGAGGAGAGCCAGCTGGATTGCACTTAGAGAACTAGTGAAATCATAAGAAAATAGGCCACAGGTAAAAAATCACAGAGCGATCCCATAAAAATTATGATCCTACGAGTTTGTGAGGGAGCATTCCCATCGAAGGATTTGTCTACGGGTTTGACAGAGAGGGAAAAAAAGTGGAATATAATGGTTGAAAAAATATCTCAAGCATTCCCATAGGCCTTTTACAGAGATCCCACTGGTAAAAATTGGTGTTCCTATAGGAATAGGGTTAGTAGGAAGGAGTGAGGTGTTTTAAATTACACATGGCAATGGGTTTTGGAGTAGAGAGCAATCCCACCGATGCAGGGTCATGTTCCTACGGGTTTAGTCTACAATCCTGTGGCTATGGGTTCATGATTTTGCATTCACAGGATTACGAACAAAAGGTGTGAAAAGGTTTCCAAAGAGAGAATTTTCTTCTATGGCTGGGAGCGCAATTCCTAATAAGAGACTTTGGTGCCTGCAAAAATATTAGAAAACCACCTGCATAGACAAATAAATGTAAAAATGTTATTTGGTTAGTTCAAATATTAACAAGCAAAAGCAAGATTGTAGTGACCTAAATGTGGGGTCCCACTAGGTGTGCCAAAATGTATCACCTAATCTAGTTAGTGTAAAAGGAATACTAATACTAAAAAAAGCATTCACAATAACCAAATAAGTAAACACTTATGATAGGATGAGGTTATCACCAAAAGGAAGGCAAACCAAGCATGGTAAGCTCATTGGGCATAACCAATGATGATGAAGCTATGTCCCTAATGGATGGTGGATGTATGCTCACATTGTTCTCAAGCTTCGAAAGGGTGGGGGATTTTACCAAGTGTATACATGGATGAGGGTTTCAACAATAAAGGTATGGATGGCTTTCAACATTATGATGGTATAAAATGGCTAAGATGGAGTAGTTAGTGGAGCATTATAAGGTTGCATAAAAGTGGATTCATGGATTTGTGAGAGGGAAGGGCTTTATTTATAGGCCAAGGGGTAGAGAGATGGATGGTCAGGATGCAAGGATGTCAAAATGGTGAGGGAGGGTTAGGATGCACTCAAAGGGGAGCACATGGACTATGCTTGTTTGGAGCCAATATACGAGTGGCACTTGTCACAAAGAGGATGAGTGTGAGGGGATGAGATAAGGGTTGGTCAAAGGGAGTAATGAAGGAGGATGAGTGTGTAAGAGGGATGTAAGAGGAATTAATGGCATGTAAGAGCCATTAATGCTCTTGGATAGGGATGGAAGAGGATAAAGGAGACTTGTTGACTTTGGTCTAAGTTAGCAACTCTTAACTCTTGCTTAAATTTGTGAACATATTTAGGAGGGGGATTAGACTTATCTTAGGAAAGGGGTTAAAGGGCCAGTGGCTTAGCTTTGATGGGATTGGTTAGTTAGGTGGCTAAGTGAGGTTAGTATGGGTGAATTGGTTGGATTAGGGGTTTGGGATAATTTATTAAATGTTTTGTTTAATAAATGGGGGATGTGAGATTAAATCAAATAGATTTGAGGATTTATTTAATTTAATAGAGGAATATGGATTTAATTGATAAGTTTATTTTGGGTTATCATTTGATTTTATTAATTGGACTATAGTTAATTTAATTAATTAATTAACTAGGGGATGAAAATTAATTAATTAAATAATAAATATTTAATCAGTAAAGTCCTAGGAGATGACTAAATAAGATTACCCAGCGATGTAATCAGATTTAGGTGTCTACAAGAATACGTATCATATTTAGGTGTCTAAATGGGGGATGTGAGATTAAATTAAATAGATTTGAGGATTATTTATTTTAATAGAAGAATAGGGATTTAATTGATAAGTTAATTTTAGGTTATCATTTGATTTTATCAATTGGACTATAGTTAATTAAAGTAATTAATTATCTAGGGGATGATGATTAATTAATTAAATAATAAATATTTAATCAATTTTGTCTTCGGAGATGACTAAATAAGATTACCTAGTGATGTAATCAGATTTAGGTGTCCCACTAGGCATGCCAAAATGTATCACCTAATCTAGTAGTGCCATAAAGGAATACTAATTAATAAATGAAAGCATTCACAATACTAAAGTAGTTAACACTTATGATAGGACCAAAGTTATCGCCAAGAAGGAAAGCAAACCAAAAATGGTAGGATCCTTGTGGTATAACCTATGATAATGTAGATATGTCCCTGATGGATGGGGATGTATGCTCACATTGTGCTAAAGCTTCCAATGGATGGTGTTTATCAAGGGTGTACATGGATGAGGGTTTCAACAATGGAGGTATGGATGGATTTTGGCATTATGATGGTGTAAAATGGCTATGATGGAGTAGTTAGTGGAGCATTATAAGGTTGCATAAAAGTAGATTCATGAATTTGTGAGAGGGAAGGGCTTTATTTATAGGCCAGGGGGTAGAGAGATGGATGGTTAGGATGCAAGGACGTCAAAATGGTGAGGGAGGGTTAGGATGCACTCAAAGGGGAGCACATGGATTATGCTTGTTTGGAGTCAATAGGGGAGTGAAACTTGTCAGAAGGAGGATGAGTGTGAGGGGATGGGATAAGGGTTGGTCAAAGGGAGTAATGAGGGAGGATGAGTGTGTAAGAGGGATGCAAGAGACATAAAGAGGGTTGTAAGAGGAATCAATGGCATGTAAGAGCCATTAATACTCTTGGATAGGGATGGAAGAGGATAAGGGAGACTTGTTGACTTTGGCTTGGGTTAGCAAGTCTTAACCCTTGCTTAAAGTTGTGCACATGTTTAGAAGGGGGATTAGACTTAGCTTAGGAAGGGGGTTAGGGGGCAAGTGGCTTAGCTTTGATGGGATGGGTTAGTTAGGTGGCTAAGCGAGGTTAGTATGGGTGAATGGGTTGGATTAGGGGTTTGAGATAATTTATTAAATATTTTATTTAATAAATAGTGAATGTGAGATTAAATTAAATAGATATGAGGATTTATTTAATTTAATAGAAGAATAGGGATTTAATTGATGAGTTGATTTTGGGTTATCATTTGATTTTATCAATTGTACTATAGTTAATTTAATTAATTAATTAACTAGAGGATGATGCTTAATTAATTAAATAATAAATATTTAATCAATAATGTCCTAGAAGATGACTAAATATGATTACCTATTTGTGTAATCAGATTTAGGTGTCTACAGATGCAACTATTTTCTAGTTTTGGTGAACAAATTTTATAGAATTAAGAGATTTTGGTGATTGTTCCTATGCAATCCTCAGTTTTGTGACTTTAGAGGCTTCATTCGGGCTCATACGAAGACATTTTCAGGTGTCATTTTTTCTAAGTGCATAATTTTTTCTCTACTTTCCATATCTAATATCAATTTGGAGAAATTGTAAGCAAATATTGTACTTTCAGCATTTGGTCATTTTTGACCTATTTTAGCACTTGTACTTCTTTAGATCATTAAGAGATCTGATGTCTTATGTACTTGAGTCTGCTATAGCTTCATCTTTTCTATTGTAACCATCAAAATTAGAAGTCCGCTTTGGTCTATTTTGGCAAGTGGAATTTGTAAATGTACTATATATAAAGTGCCAAAAGCATCACTTTTGGGGTGGTTCTTTGATTCAATAATTTGGGGGGGTGTCTTGTGTTCTTGTTTCTCTCTTTCTCTCTTGTGCTCTTTTAATTTTTTCTCATGTGTTCACCTAAAAATCTACTTTTAACTTCAAATGATTATACTATATGGAAAGATATTGTATGG
Organism: Cupressus sempervirens; assembly: GCA_028749045.1. Lineage (NCBI taxonomy): Eukaryota > Viridiplantae > Streptophyta > Pinopsida > Cupressales > Cupressaceae > Cupressus > Cupressus sempervirens. The sequence goes on along the minus strand of CM053785.1, from coordinate 25,965,250 downwards.
AGTAGACTAATGGATAAAGGTTTAAATATACATGTTGATGGTACAATTGTAAAACCCACTAATGCAGATGCACAAGTTGATTGGAATATTAAAGACAACTAGTCTTTAGGAATTATTATGAGTTGTTTTCATAGAGATCTCTTCTTCCACATTTCTAGCTTTAAGGATTCCAAGGGTGCTTGGGACAAACTTGAAGGGTTGTATAGTAAGGTGGATGAGGAAAATGGATTCCAAATTGAGGATGATCTACTTCTCTTGGATCTTAAGAATTTTGACACAATTCAAGACTATGTCAACAAAGCCAATGAATTGAGAGCACTACTTAAGGATTGTGGTAATCCCATGAAGGATGATAGATTGATTCATCACATCTTGAAAAGGCAACCTTCAGAGTATGCATCTTTTTTTCTGAGTTACAAAACTCATAAGTTGACCATGGAAGTGCCTTCACCAAGCCTTCATTTGATGCATTTGTAGAAATGTTGATGTTGGAACAACCCAAGTTGATAGATATGGAAATTATCAAGTCATCAAAGTCTAAAGCATTGGTGGCTAGTAATGAGAATCAAACAAATTAAGGCGGAAAAAGTTTTACCAACAGCAAGAAAAAGTAGTGGAAGCCAAAATCACAATCAAAGAAACAAGAATCTTCCTCCTCTCAATAAGGCAATTCTTCTTCCATCAAGAAGGGAAGCAATAACAAGAAGGATAAACTATTTTGTGCATATTGCAAGAAACCAAATCACAATGAGCATCATTGCAAGATTAAGAGAATAGATGAGTTGGAAAGCTTACTTAGGAAGAACAAAATTAATGTGTCAAATGTTTCCAAGGATTCAAATCCATCCACTTCAAAGGGAAAATGGAAAGCACTTATGGCAAGTTTAAGTTCTTTATGGGAATGGATTCTTCACTTGGGTGCCTCACATCATATGGGTTCTTCAGAGAAACTCTTTTTTTCCATTGGAGCAATCTAAGGTACCTCACATATTTGTAGGGAATGATACACAAGTGGAAGTTAAAGGGAAAGGACAAGTTGAGATGGAAAATGGAGAGTTCAAAGATGTTCTCTATGTTCGCAACCTTAGCACTAATCTCCTTTCAATTTACCAAATCACTCATTGTGGAGGTGTAAATAAAGTTGAGTTCCTTCTTGATTCAATAATGATGCAAAATCTTAAGGATGATTCATTGGTTGTAGTGGGTAAAGTTAATCATGACACAAGGCTTTATTCTTTCTCCCACTTTGTACCTTTAAAGTTTCCTTCACATACCTTGTTGACACATTCACAATCACAAAGTAAATTATGGTATGAGCAATATGGACATCTTGCCTTCTTTTATCTTCATCAATTTTGCTATAAAAAAATGGTCAAAGGTATACCTACAATCAACTTTTTTAAGGGTGAATGTTCAACTTGTTCAATGGATATGCATCTAGAAGAGAAGTTTGACAAAGGGAAGTCTTGGAGAGCATCAGTTGTTCTTGAGTTGGTTCACACAATTCTAGCAGACCCTTTTTTAGTGACATCAATTAGCAAGGGTTGCTATATCCTCACTTTCATTGATGACTTTTCATGCTACAAATGGGTCTACTTTATTAATCACAAGAATGAAGTGTGTGATAAGTTTCTAGCCTTTAAGAGTCATGTTGAGAAGCAATCAAGTAAAGTCATCAAGGTTCTTCATATGGACAATGAAAGTAGATATGTGAACTTGAGACTCAAAGACTTTGTAAACTTTAGGGTATTGATCTTTAGAATCTTGTAGCAACTAGTCCACAGAAGATAAGTGTTTCAGCAATGAGGATTAGAACTCTTAAGTCAATGGCAAGTTGCATGGTTCAAGTTAAGTCTCTTGATCCATCACTTTGGGTAGAAGCTATAAGTAGTTTCAATCACATCCTTAATAGGTCTCCTCATAATGTCTTAGATGGAATGTGTTTTAAAATTATACATCTAAAACATATAGTCAAATAAGCATTCACAATAATATGACACAAGATATGATTACCCAAAAACCCTCCAATGAGAAGGTAAAACTAGGGTGTGGATGACACCCACAAATCTTCACTACTATAGTAATAGAGTGTACCCAAAAAAGGTTACAATGTTTGACCATGAAACATGATCTACCCTATGAAAGGTCTGCCCTATTAAAAGCTTACAAAGATGGTTAGGTCTTACCTGTTAAAGGATTTCAACACCCTGTTAGAAGTGTGCCTAGTTAAAGGACTTCATCTCATAATTAAGTAAGCACCTTGTTAGAGGATTTCAATACAAACTATTAGGACTACTCTATCAAGAGATTTAATTGATTCACTTGTTAGAATGTCTTAGCAATGATCCTATAATTAGCACTCTATTTCTTGATGTCAGATCATCTTTAAACTGATGTATTCTTGATCCTTCTTAACTAGATGTCTCTTTGCTATTCATTGTTTCCTTCCTCTATTCTCCTTTAATTGATTTGGTAATGAAATTTAGACCATAATGCCTTGGTCACCATGAATGTCCTAGTTTGCATATGCAAACCTCTCCTTTATCATTCATTCATTCCCTTTCACACTCATAAGAAGTTTAAGGTTTGTCCTACTTAAGAAGAAGAGCTAGGTGACTTAGGGTTAGGTATGAATCAATGGTTGTGATTCATCCATATTGTTGCTTAAATATTTCCTTTACCTCATTGGATGCATGTAATGCATAGGGATTCTCACTTAAAAATTTTCCTTATCAACAAAATATCATAATTCAATCCTTAAGTCAGCCCAAAAAAAGATTTACATGGTAGTTTGTGCTAATACAAACAACTCTATCAAAATTGTGTTACTTAGCATCTAAAGTCCCTAGTGCTTGGCACATACTGTGACTTCAATGTTATCACTCGACATCTGAAAGACTCGGCATGCACTGCTTACTCAATTCTAGAATCACTTGACACATAGTGTCTACTCAGCACTTGAGTGACTTGACATATGAGTGACCCGACACTCATTGTTTACTCGGCATGCTCTAATTATGTTGTGCTTAGCATATGTTACTTGTTCGACATGGTGCAGAAGAAAACTAGTTGTGAAACACTTCAGAGTTTTTGGTTGTCCGGCATGGGCATACATATCTTCAAGGGAATGCAAGGCACCACCACCAAGGCCTTGTACTTTTATTGGATATAAATAAAGTGTTAATGTATATAGACTTATGGATCCTGAGAATCATGAGATATTCATAGAGAGGAATGTTCACTTTGAGGAAAGTTCACCTCGCTTATCATCTAATCCTCTCCATACTTCATACATTATGGAAACTAATAGTGACAACAATGTTAGTGATTCAATAGGTTTAGATGTGGGGGATCCTTTTGATAGATGTAGGACAAGGTCCCAACATCAAAAAATTCCACATGCGTACATTGCTACAGTGATAGTTCCATATAATTCAGTACAATTGGGTACACCTTGTCTTTTGGTTCCAGCATCAGGGGGTGACTACTTGATAGATTTTTCATGTTTGTTTGTGGAGTCCTACATAGAAGATTTGAGAGACATTATTGATGATACACATCTTCTCTTTGATGAATATGATCCTTCTTTAGTTGTTGCAAGGGAACACTTTGACCCTCTTTTCCATTCTCTACATGATCATTCTTACAAGGTTGATATGATTGTGGATCCTTATGTACAATAGTTGTAGGAGGTCTCTTTATCATTCAAGGAGACAGTTGGTTCTTTGGAATATGTTCTATATCCATCCTTGCTAGATTTGAACTTGTTCTTTTCAGTAATGTTGGAAGGGGTGACTGTCAATATCGATGTAGGGACAATTGAGTAATTTTTAGAGACAACATTCATATTTAGTATTCTTTTTACACACTGGGGAAGCATCTCATATGTACCTATGACATAGGGGAGGAAAATTATTTGGTAGTCATGTATCAACTTCTACATTCTTCTTGAAATAGCTATCACTAATGGGCATTTTATATTAAGGGGGGACTACCTTATATCATTCCTTCTTCTTCTACTTCTTCTCTCTTATGGGGAGGACCTTTTCCTTTTATAGGGTTTTATCCTTCTCATACTTCTCTATTGTATATACATGATGTATGTTGTAATGGGGGATCTTAATTACTCCATCCATCCATGGATCTTGTTTTTTCATCTCTCTTTTTGGCGGAGGGTTTTTCCCATTAGGTTTTCTCTCTTTCTCTACTTTATGAGAGCTTGCATGTTTTTTACATTTTGTTCATATGTACTTAACATGGCCTGGTAGTCAAGACCCTGCAACACCCTTAATATTGGTGCATACAGGGTTATGAATAGTCAACTTGTGGCTATCTTAATTCTTGATTAAGTCATGTTATCATTATTATATTATTATTTAGGTAGGTAGGTTGTCCTAGGTGTTATGTAGGCTTGTTTCTATTCAACCTAAGCATAATTATGTATATATAGGAGGTTATGAGTCTTATTTCAACATCATATCGTGAAGTGTGTTCTCATTGGAGATATTTGGAGGTTGCCCCCTCAAAGTGGCCTATTACTCTCATTTATTATCAAGTATTTATATAATATTTCAAATTATTTCTTCTATTGTGCAATTAATTTCATTACAAGTGGTATTAGAGCAGGATCTTGGCACCATAAAGGCAAGATTTTTTCTCAACATTGGGGTGATTTTTGGAAGAGCATAAATTTTAGATTTTAGCAAATTTTGCAAAGATTTTTATAGGATTTTTCAAGAACATATTAAAGAAGCTATAGTCCAAAATTAAGAGGAATTGGAGAAAATTTGAGAAACTTATTGTAGAATTACTATTTCTACCCAATTTATTGAGATCTTCATATCTCTCACATCCTCTTGAATTGGAGTATAACTTGTATTGGGTTTTCCAATATATAGTAGAGGAACCTAAATTTCAAAGCTTGGAGAATTTTTTATTTTTTTAAAAGGCAAGATATTGAAAAATTAGGAAAATTCTCTCTCAAGACAACAAATTTGCTAATTTTTTTGGGATTTTTTTCCAAGTAAGGGTATCTTGGCCCTAGTAAGTTACAATAAATAAATAAATCAGAGAATTTACATTTCATTTGTGTGATTTATTTTAAAATACTAGTTTCCATCATGATGGGGCCTTCAATAAGAGGCAAAAAGAATGCTACCACACTGGGGAAATCCTCTGATCAAGATTGGGAAGCAACAGAGGATAGTAATTCCAATGAAGAACTTAGTAAGTTCAAGGAAGAGGTTAAGAGGGATATGTGTGACCTACAAGGAGATATATCAAATATACGAAGCATGTTAAGCACCTATATGAATGAAACAAGGAAGGAGTTCTCAAGCAATCAAGGTGAAACCTTCAAGTCAACTAATAATGACACAAATTTATTAATCCTACGAGATCTAGGATATTTTTTCCAGAGGTGGATATGCAAAAATTAGATGGCAAGGATCCTCTAACATGGATAAATCAAATGGATAATTTTTTTGAAGTACATCAAATCCCATATGGATAAAATGTCATGATGGTTTCCTTATATCTAGAACCAAATCAATTCATTTGGTATCTTTTGCTTTGTACTCATAGGAGGAAAAAGGTTCTCACTGTATCATGGTCAATTTTTACAGAAGAACTCCAAGCACAATATAGCAATAGTATGACAGAAAACTTCTTTAGCCAACTTGGTAAGCTTTAACAAATATGGTCAGTTAAGGATTATATTCAAAAACTCCAAAATTTATCCTTAAGAGTCAATACAATTACAGAGGAGAACATGAATGATTTATTCTTAGGTGGTCTCAAGGATCACATTCAACATGAGGTATGTGTGTTTTGTCCCAGCTCAGTAAATGAGTCTTTTATCACTAATACATTAGGGGTGAATTTGCGACATCAATTTGCGACGACGAGCAAATGTAATGTGTTTTTGGCTTTTTTTTTTCAATTATAACCTGACAACATCGCAATTGCGATGTTAATAGGATATAAGGAAAAAAAAAGTGTGTTCGTCATTATGCCCTCCAGAGCGCACAAGGGTTTCAAAAGGTTTTCAAAGTTTAGGTGAGGTTTTTTGTTTCCTTTTTCTCTTTTCTTCTGTGATTCATAGTAATGAAATGAGGTTTGTTAGCTTAGGTTTCTACAATTTGTGAGGATTAGAAAGTTGCTTATGATTTTAAGGTTTGGTAATCCACTGTAATGTAATCGGATAATTTGAGGATTCGGATAATATACCTTGTTCAAACTGAGGATGGAATGCTTATCGTGCTTTAAAATGGAATGGAATAGCATATTTTCAAGATAGCTCTTGTTTTGGATCACACTTTTTTTTTCTCTCGGATTGAAGCTACAATACATACCTTATGGATGAGCCATGGAAAAGCAAATATACAGACAATAATGTTCTTTTGATTAACAAATACATGATGAAATTAGGTGGTTTTTTCAGTGATTATAATGATAAATGGAGAGTTGGGAGCAAGTAACATTTTGAAAAAGTCCCAAATCCGATGGCAATTATAAGGACTCATTAATATTTCAAGCCTGAGGTATGGTTCAAGAACCACCAGAAAGCTCCAGCAATCTAAGTTGAAGCAATGGTCAAAGCTACAATATACATCACCATTTTTTATTTTAAGTCCTTAGTCAATAAAACCATTGGTGTCATACCAAGGTTAGAAAAACCACTTTCAGAACCCAGTGGTAAATGGAACAATATTGATACCCAAGACTTTTGATGGAAAATGTGAGCTTTGTCACAGGAACATTAATGCAAAATGAAAGTATGTAGAAGCATAGCTCCACCAAAGGTTAAAATAAAAGGTGTTAATGTAGTGACTAATGCATGTAAAGGTGGCAGTAGTGGCAAGAGGAAGAAATGTCAAAAAAAGGCATCAGCATTTTGCATGGGTTCCAAATGTAGTATTGGATCTTGACACAACATTTAGAATTATAAAAGGATAGGAATTTTCAACATAGCTTCCTAATTGGACTTTAGAGCCTGATGCGTCATCTTGAAGTCATTGCATAGGTTACTTTTTAGGGTTCTTCAAGTGTTATCAAAGCCCGCCATATTACTTGGAACCATGGATAAAAAATGTCAATCTGGTGTATGTGGTTGTTTTGTGTGTACTATATTGCTGAAAATTTCCTGAACTAAATATGATCTGAAATATATTGAAGAATATAAAATTTGTGTATTTTGATTTTTGATTTCACAATTTTGAGCCGGATTCACTATCCCTTTTCAGGAGATTATTATCCCAAGGAAAATTGGGTTGAAACAAAATATGAACCCATTTTTATAGCCATGATTCAAACTCCATTAATTAGGAGCCCCTTTAATCTCCCGTGAATTTTTATTTCGAAGGCACAATGTGAGTGTACTTTTTGTTTGATATCAATGAACAAATTGTAACATCCTTTCATTTTGCATGAATCTTAGCTATCTTCACCGTGCCTCCCTCACCCTACTTTCTTGCTTGGAGCGATGAGTGTTTCTTTCTATTGCTTTGTTTTCCAATTGATTTAGTAATTACTCACCATTTGTCTTCTACATGGGTGTGCAGATCACTTGCAATAAAAAGACTACAGCTTAATAAATACCTACGTTCATGTGCAATTCTCTTTAGGATTTGGATCATGATACTCTCTAAAGATGCACCAACATAACAGGTAATAAACCCTAGTCACTAGCAGAGATGGAAACCCTAGTCACACCAGCAATTGAATATGATAACACGAGAATAGAAGAAAAATCCTAGGGAGAAGATGCATTAGACTTAATCTTAGTTGAAACAACAACCCCGGCTAGGACCTCAACCCTTAACATAGAGCTAGTAGGTAGAGAAACCCTGGGAAAATCACCTCTAGCCTTTGTAGAAGGCTCAACACCAGCAGAATCCCAAAAGCCAACAGGATCCAGAAGACCAACACAAATATTTTCAATGTTATCATTGACAACATCATAACATTTTTGTAGTTTTGCAATATGAAGATTCATATGCACTCTAAGGCCCAAGAAAATATAAAATGGTGATGATGACCTTGAATATCATGAAAAACATGATGATATGGTTTTTATCACATTCGACTCTCTTTGACCAAATATGCACAATGCTGCCTAGTTGTTCCTAAAGTATAAATCCATGCCAACTTTGGCTTTAAAATATTGTTTTCCATTACATCATTGGTCTAAATTATCGATGTAATTTATTATACTTACTATGCCCTACTAGGAACTTAATTAGTTTTGGCCTTCAATCTAAGCTTGAGGTGTTCTTGCATGATACTCCCGAAGAGAAGAAGTCTAAAGTCCTCTCAGAGAAAAATTAATCCAAATCAATACATTTATTCCTAATTTCTTCCTCTAGCATCCATGTAGCTTCCAAGTTTTATAGCCTGATCCATTATCAATTATTTTTTCCCATTAAACCTTGTGCCTTGTCATTTTGGATTCTCAAGTATCCACAATAGCTTTAATCTATGTTTCCTTTGTCAATGGTAATTCAGACACCTAGTCTTCGTCATTTAGAGTTGAATATGTTTGTTTAACACCTTCATCCATAAAATCTTTGAACATGGTCAAATCTTAGATATTGAATATAGGAGAAAGACCTATATAAGGTGGTTACAACAACTTGTAAAAATTTTCTCCATACTTTCACAGGATTCTGTGGGAACCTCTAATTTGTTTGATTGGAGGTAAATTCCTAACACCTTTTATATGTAGTCTCATAAGATATAGGTGTTTAGGCTTTCTCAATCCAATTCATGGTAATTGAAAACCTCCAAATTGATTTCTTAAAAACTACTGATTTTCGTAAAAAGAATATAGTATATTGTTTTCTTCCTTTTTTTGACTCAATTTATTTTACACATTTATCTGGAATGCCATATTATTACAAACTCTCGGCTGATGTAATCCATTTTCGCCATTTATAAATACAAATATAGAGACAAATGAATGCCAGAAAAATAATGATGTAAACTACTAATTTTAATAACCCTTTACATATTTATAGATTTGCAGATAGGAGCATGTTGCATGAATGTCTCTCTACTAGGGCTTCATTGTAGGATTTTGAGTTGAGCAATGAGTTGGTAAATGACAAGGATCATGGGTTGGTGAGTTTTTGTATTTGGCTAGATGTGAAAAAGGCATTCTACACAGGGGTGTAAAATTTATGCCATTACAAATTGTAATGGTAGGATAAGATGATATTGTAATTGTTTTTGTTGCATAGTTATTTGATACATTGATAAGAAATCATTAAATGATAGTTAGAGTTAGTGAACTATGTCATTACATGATGACTATGAAAAGAATCTAGGAACATTTGGGTTTGGTGCTATAAAATGAACATGTAGTTTAAGCAAATGATATTTAAGGTTCTTATTATGTGATTCATTAATGTACTTAGATGGTTTAGATATGTTATAGTAGCACTGCTCAAGTAGCAACTTTAAGAAACCCATAAAGGACCTAGGATTAAGTTAATTATTTTCTATTTATGTTTTATGAATAGTTATGTTATGTGATGATGTATCCATAATTCTACTTTCTTAGAATGTAAATTGAACTTAATGTTAAAATAGAAGCTCTAATCATATGTAATGAATATGTAGTTGATTGTTTAAACAAAATATTTGCACCTTTATTTTGGCTAGATTAGTGTCATCGTCTTGGGTTCCTTAGCGGGGTGTTGCACAAATAGTCCAAACAAAAGAATGGAAGCAATCTAATTGTCTATCTTCCAATATTTTGTAGCTTGAATGTCTATCTGAACAGTACAATGGATCAGCTTTGACTCTTGTTGAATCTCTTTCCAGGTATATTGGCTCTGTGTTATGTTATAAAAATTGACATACTTTAAATGTATCTCACACATCAAGCAGTTGTTCGTAGCAACATGATGTATTTTTAAAAATGAAAATAGTATTATTTTCTAAAGAAATTAGTGAAATTTACAACAGACATGAAAATGTTGTTGATATTGGCCTCAAATAATTTGATTATTAACTATATCAGTGTTGGATTTAACAATTAAGGGACAAGACAACATTAATTTATAATTTTGTTTCCAGTTCATGAAAAAGTTGATTGATACATGTGTTATTGCCCATAGACAAATGCTTATGCTACTTTGGAACATTTTCGACAGAGTATACTGATATACATTGTAACATTTGTGTTTTGAGTTTTAGCAACATGCCTTAATCATGTTGCTAAAACTCAAACTATATGTTTTGAGTTTGAGTCTTGCTGCATTAGCTACTTCAAATAAACCCAACTGGATAACCAAAACATATACAACAATGTTTATATTATGATAAAAAAATTTTTAAAAAATGAGTGCAGCATATAAGGAGCAGTACATCAACAAATAAGCATATAAAACAATGTTTATATTATGATCAGACAGATAAAGAAGAATGAGTGCAGCATATAAGGAGCAGTACATCAGAAAATAAACATATGATACTATCAACATTTCCTTTATAGAAATCTTTAGATTTCTAAGGGTGTAAAATTTGTCTCAAGCACCTTTTACCAAATAAACTTCAAAAACACAATAAACTAATCAAATAAAAGCTACATAAGTATGCATTGATCACATGAGAATAATTAAAAAAATTTGATCACATATTAACTCTATTGAGGGTACTACTAGCTTCCAATTCCACTTGGAAGAAGTTTTGTTAAAGTTCCTAATGGTCTTGACATTGTTTATCACCACACTTATCATTTTTTTTTATGGTACCTCTAGTTCTTGTGTTGAGACCAACATCCCCCTTAGTAGTCATCATAGAACCAAAACCAATTGCGACATGTATGCAAAAATATAGATGAGGCACATGAACTCTTTGAACAAATTCATCTAAGAAATTTGGTATGATATGTACAAAATGGATTTTTTGAAAAGGCTTTAGAAACTTTCAAGAAAATACTATTGCTAATGATTTATCGCTGCTCTATTTTGGTATTTGATGATTGTCCATGCTTAAACATTTAATGTCATTATGGTTATATGAATGGATTCTTTGCCTTAGAACACTATCATCTTCAAAATCCTATATGAAATCTATATGACCATTTCATTTCTTCAATGTTCCCTATGGATGTCCCTATCTAACTATATATCTTTTAATTGCATATAATAACTAATTTATGTGTTTTTTCATGACTATGTTTGACTTATATAATTGTGATCTCTCTAGCACTATGATGTCGTTTAATATGTCTTGCTATAGCTTGTAAATTTTGTTCCTTTTTCCATGTCATGTAATATGTCTTGCCTTGTAGCTTATATGTTTTGAAATTGTTGTTAGGCCTTGTAGCTTGTATAATTTGATTGGAGAGTTTCTACAGCTAAGCAAGAAGACCATTGCACGAGTTATAGCCACGCGCTCGGGTATGAAAATTGTATATTGTTTACTCTAATGTATATTGTAAGTAGACTTTTAGCTTATATGTTTTGAAATTGCTTTTAGTGGCTTAATGTTGTAAGGTCTCTTGAAATAAGACCTTCAGGCGGTTGGTCAAAGTTTTACAAATAATCTTATTCACAAATTTTCCTAGAGCAATTGACTGAATGTTATAAAAGGTGATTGGGTTAAATGTCTTAGGAATAAAGTCAAAGAAAGTATTTTTAAAATATTAAATTATTTAGTTACGTCTAAGAAGATTTGTGTACTTTCAACAATTTTTCTTAGTTTGTGAAAGTTGTAGACCAAAGTTTTCATAGCCCAATTTATGCTTCCTATGAAGAACGATCATGTCAGATAATATAAGTGAAGAACAAAATAGGGAGACAATCGCTAGATTGTGGTCTAACTTGAAAAGAAAAGGTGATGGAAAATGTTATTGTCCTTGCAAAATTTGTAAGGGCTTCAACTGTAGAAGACTGCTAATCAAAACAGTTAAGAGACATTGTAGGGAGAATGGTCACATTGAAGGGGGGCATGACTATCATGCACTGGTAAGTTGTTCATTATATCATTTTAACAATTTATATACATATGAAATCACTTGATGATGAGTTGATGATCATGGTTTATTTATGTTAATCAATTTTATATAGGTTGATCTCCCTAGGGAAGTACATGATATGAACCACAACAATCCAAAGAATATGTTTTTCGAAGTGGAGGAACATGGAGGTGAGAATATCCAAGGTGAAGATAATGATCCCATGGAAGATGACGATCATGCACCAGAAAACACAATTGAAGATGATGGTATAAATACATTGATCCATGACACATTTAGTCCAAGCGTATCTGATCATGATGATGATGATAGCCTCGATGTACCTCTACTTGAGAAGGCATACGAGCCCCTATACAAAGACTCCCAAACAACTCTTCTCTCTATTGTATTGTTGTTGTTGAACTTGAAGGTTATGAATAGTTTATCCAACATAACAATGTCACGTATGTTAAGGTATGTCATATATGTCTTTATAGTTAACAAAGGATGAATAATGTACCACTAATATTGTTTATATTAACAACTTATATTTTTTGTTGTAGATTGATAGGTGATTTTCTATTACCACCATCAAATATTCTACCTCACTCATATCGAGAATTATCTATTGTTATGAAAGATATTGGAATGGAGTATGAAGCAATACATGCTTGTCCCAATGATCATGTTATATATTATAAAGAACATTAATTTGAAACACAATGCCCTATATGTCATACAAGTAGATATCGAACAGATTGACTAACAAAGAAGGTACCTCAAAAGGTTCTTCATTACATCCCCATTATTCCACAGATGTGACAATTATTCAGGTGTAGTAGCTTGGCTCAATTTATGGATTATCATGCACCCAATAGAAGTCGAGATGACATTATTCAAATCCCTATGGATGGTTCGGCATTTATACACATAGAGGAAAAGTCGCAACACTTCAAAGAACCTCGTAATCTCGGGCTTTCATTAGCAGCGGACAATGTCAATCCATTTGGAGAGATGAGATCTATTTACTCGATGTGGCCTATTTTTGTTATCAACAATAACATTCCTCCATGGATGTCAATAAAGAGGGAGCACATTATGTTGGCAATGATTGTTCCAGGTATCTTATCATTTGATAGTTATTAATTTACATGTACTTACAAATCTTGCAGTAAAACGGTCACAATAATTATGTAATGTTACTGTTCATTCAAGTAGGTAAATATCAAGTAAAAGATATGAATGTATATATTGAGCCTCTTATTGACAAGTTGGTGGAGTTATGGAACGGTGTCACTATGTATGATGTGTCTAGATCAATAGGACAAAGACAATTTCAATTCCATACAATACTTGCATGGACAATACATGATGCCCCAAGGCTAACGCATTTTTGTGGTATGTTATAGTGAATTCAAGTTGCGCACGATAATTCTAATTATAAAAATCAACATCTTTAATAATCCAATTATATCATTATCTTGTAGGTCTTCAAACAAAGGGAAAATTTGCATGTCTAGTTTGTGGTCCAAAGATGAAATCTTTTCATTCAAAAAGTTTAGGAAAGCAGGTGTTTGATGAGTGTAGACACTTCCTCCATGGGAATCATAACTATCAAAGTACAGAAAAACATCTTTTCAATGGGAAAGAAGAGACTACATCAAAGCCACGAAGAATGACACCTCAACTATGGAAGTTGGAATATAACAGAATTAATCGTCGAGGTAATGTCGTTCCACCTAATGATTTATATTTGTAATTTATATATTTCTATTGTGATTTTTTTTTACTAATTGTGTAATTGATGATCATGAAGGTCGTTAAGGCAGTACTGACAACCTTCCAAAGGGACTAAAAAGCTATCCCAGACAATTTAGTAGGTTTCCCTACTACGAGAACTTACAAATTGTGCATTTGTTTGATACTATGCATATTGGAAAGAATATAATAGAGACATTGTGGAAAATATTGGATGGAAGGCGTGACAAAGAAAAAATTGTAAAAATTTGTAATGACATTCATGAATCCAATCATGCATTGAAGAATTTCATTCACTCAAATAGCAATAGAGATCAGATAAATATAAGTGCCCTTCCTTGGTTATTAACGGAGCAGCAAAGTGATGTCATAAAAGAAGTCATACAAAAAAATTGATTTCCCACAGGATTTGTTGTGAACATAAACAATCTCATGTATTAAAAAAGTGAATTTTTGCTAGGGCTCAAAATGCATGATTGGCATACTTTCATCAAGGTAAGTTATGTTCTTTTGTATTTACAATATATTCATAAACTACATGTACTATTTGTTATGTTATGTTAGAAAATAATGAAATGATTGGTTTATAATTACTACAGTACGTGCTTCCTCTATCTCTCCCAGAGCACTTCAACAATAACATCAAACAAGTGATATACGATCTTGGAAAATACATGAGGTAAGCAGTAACATCTATTCAATTTGTTGTATATATTTATTATATTCGCGATTTGTTTTTCTTGCTATGTAATCTATTGTATATTATTTTGTAAAGTCTCATATCTATATATTTTTTGTGACTTGAATCTCTTAATGTAGGTGGTTTTCATCTAAAGAAATCAATAAAAAAGATATAAACTATTGCAAGAGAAGAATTCCTCATTTACTATGTGAAATGCAAAAGTGTCTACCTCTAACTTTTTTCAATGCATACGAACACTATCTCATACACCTAGTTGAGGAGATTGAATTGTGTGGACCTGTACACACTAGGTCAATGTGGATGGTTGAGAGGCACTTCAAATATTTGAAGGCTTTGGTTCGAAAAAGAGCACATCCTGAGGGTTCTATGGTAGAGGGATATATGGTATACCAGACTATGGTGTACATTACTGAATATCTTGCTAAGTTTGCATCAAATATCCATGTAGATCGCATTTTGCATCAAATATCCATGTAGATCGCATTTGGGATCTCAAGCCTTTTAAAAAATTAGAAGGGGAGTACTTGATGGGGAAAGGTACATTGAGGAAAGTGAGAGGTAATAAATTATAAGATGTTACTGTAATAAATTATTTCTTAATCTTCAAAATAAATCGGTTGTAAGTTTGTTTTTTTTTTTTTGTACAGGTGCTCGAGAGTGGGATGCACTACATTTGTATATTGCAAACAATCTTGATTTGATGACGATATGGATTGAACGATGTCAACATTATGGTCACACATTAACATGGGAAGGTGTATCTTCATTGGTTAAAGAAGCTCATCATAATGGAGATTTCAATGTTACGCAAGGGAAATAGATTTAGCATGTGGTTTAAGAGATTTCTAGGTACGTACAAATTTATTAATCACACGTATGTTTATCAATTCACGATACAATAATTTTGACATGTTTCACATATTATTGCAGGTTAAACACCACAAGGCTATGTTCTGTAATGGTCAAAAAATTTGCATCAAAGTGTTGGATGACATGAAGAAAACTTGTGATTCAGGAATAACTGCAGTCTTTCAAGTGACTAATATTTCATCTAGAAATGACTTACATCCTCGAGAGTCTGAAAATTGATACTATGGCATTTTGGATGATATACTTAAGAGTGACTTTAGTTCCTTCAAATTAGTACTCTTTGTTGTCAAATGGTACAGGCTACGACTTAATCCAAATGATCTTGATAGAACTATTATTGAACATGATAACGGATTTACAATGGTTAATACAAGGTCGTTTGAGCCAGTTGGGGATGAGCCCTATGTTCTTCCAAGCCAATGTGAGTAGGTATTTTACTCAGAGGTTCCACATAAATCAGGTTGGTCATTTTTTGTTAGACATGAGCCAAGAGGAAGGCCAATAAAGTATATTGTGATGGAAGAAGAAGATACCAAAGAAGTAGAAGATGATGTAGATGGTGACCATGATCGACAGTTATTGGATGATGTTCCTGACACAAATTTTCATGAAGAAGAAGAAGATGATGATGATGATGCTGCTACTAATGATGATGATGAAGATGATGTTAATGTTGATGATGATGATGTTGATGATGACGATGACGACAACGATGATGATGACGATGATGACGATGACAATGATGATGATGGCGAGGATGATGATGATGATGATGACGATGATGATGACGATGAGGATGATGATGATGATGCTGCTGATGATGACGAGGATTATGATGATGAAATTTAGAGGTATGCCATAAATCCTTAATCTATTTAATATTCATTTCTTGATAGAAATTTATTTGTCTTATATGGTTACATAGTTTATTCATTATCTATTTAAAAGCTACAAGTTTCAACTACAAATAGAATACTGCTAATCTAAATTAACTATTAATCTAAATTAATTAAATAAAACTATTTAAAACACATATTGATGCGTGAATGTATTGAGCCTTATTATCTTTCAGGTCAAAAGCATTTGTAAGTGTTTAGTTTAGAAAAGGGAATTCATTAGATATCTATAAAAGGGAGTTGTACCTAGAATAAAATTCATAGGGAAAACATAATATAAGTGCTTACCTAATTTTTTGGTTAATAATTCTGCCTCTATAGGTGATGTAGAGACCCTAGGTGGACTTGCAATCATTCATAACAAGAGGGACTTCCATAGTGTTCTCACAACACCAACCAAGCATCTTCATAAGATCCCTCTCCTTGATCCAAGCCAACTCCATAACCTATTAGAGTGCACACCAAATCCTTATGCCACCTTAGGTTCTACATCTTTGGAATAATCCCATGAATGTCCCTCAATCTATCCAATGGATTCATCCAAGCAATCTAATCAACAAACTATCAAATGCTCACAATGCCTCAATAGGTGCCAAACTTGACTTCACCTTAACTAGGTGTTTCATCCACCTCCACACACATCAAACAACTTCAAATAGCATGTCACCAAGGTGACTAAGCCCTCAACTCATCAGCTGATACAAAAACCCAGTTTTAGCCCTTCACTAGGCCTACTTCCCTAGTAGGATTATAATGTGAGCCTGATTTAAGTGTTATATTGTGTACCTTTTAATGTTTTTAATTTTTATGTGATGCTTATGATGGATGTGATTATGATTATGATGTGATTATGCTCACGATAATTGAATTACATTTGCAGGAAACTAAACTTCTTTCAGGAGTATCTCGCACAGTCTCATGGATCGACAGGTATAAGTCAATACTCCTTATAGACAGCCTATTTAATACACTTATCAATAGTAAGATTGATTTCTTCTAAGATCTCTCCCATTTACAGGTAATAGTGAATAGGTATTTGTCAGAAGTGTCTTCCTCGAGTGAGGGAAATATAGGAATAGAATAGGAAAGTGAGACATGCAGTTTATCTAGAACAGGGAGATTAACTAGAGGTCAAAGGGCTAGAAGGGAATTCAATAAATGCATGAAATTTTTCCTTGCTTAAGGGGGGTCATTTTCTTATGATGATGAGATGGAAGGTGACATCAAGGTGCCCTTGAGGTACCAACATCTACAGAAACATTGGGTACCCAAGGAACTTCCTCCAATAAACACTAATTTTTGTGTTAACGAGAGGATATATCGCATAGCACCATCATCATTACATGGTTTGGGCCTATTTTCTATGGACAGAATAAAGGTTTCTTACAAAAAAGTTTTTGAATTGATGGAGTATGTTGGACCATGTTACGATTACAAAAGTTGGATGCATATTGTTCAATATAAAAAAAGTATGCGTAGGTATGCCCGCTTGGAAAATTATATACAATAGCAAGACAATACTCAAAGTAAAAGTGTGGCTATATACATTGATGGAAGGCCAAAAGAAACAAGGAATATTGCAGGTTTTATAAATAGTACATGACCTGGGTCAACTATAAAGCAACCCAATTGCATATTTGAGGCGCACAAGGGAAATCGTGTATTCATCTGTGTGATAAAATTAATACGTGCAAGGGAAGAGCTTCTTATTGATTACAATTTGAACCGCATAGATACAAATGAGGCTACTATCATGGGGGTGGTACATACTATTAAACCAACTTCTAATCAATGACTCCAACATACCATTTAGTCAATAAATTTTTGGCTAACATTTTTAAACTTGATCTTTGTCACGGGGGCACAATATGGAGCAACTGCCCAGAGGGGATGCTGGCAATGTTCCTGGCTCATCTACACATGAGCAGGTAAAACTCATTGTAATTGTGCAAACTAGATAGAAGCAAAATGTTTTTTTTTAATGTTTTTTTCTTCATTGTTTTGGAGTAATTTTGATAATACTAATACTATTGTTGTCATAGAGGGCCAGTGGTCGGAGGGAGGGAAAAGAACCTGCAATTCCTCAGCAGCCCCCCCTGAGGAGGACCCTTTTTATATTGATTTAGCAAAGACTGATGACGTGATCAATTTAGTTAAAAAGGTGCTAAAGAAAATTGGCAGAGAAATTATACATTTGGCAACCATAAAGCCTACTACTCATGAAATAAAAGATAGGGGATCTGAATTGTTGCAAACCTTTGAAACCTTAAAAGTAAGTATTAATGAAATTTTTAATTATAACAAGAGTTCAATAATGGTTTTTATGTTATTCTCTTTTATGGCATTAATTAAAATATGGATGCATTGTCTTTACAGAGTTTTTTCTATGATTTTGAGCCCCATTCCCATGATAAGGGTGTTGCAGGTGGTCCAAGTAGATCACATGTTCCATTCCCCACTTGTGTTTTCCACTGAATATATATAGGAATGATCATAATCATTAACAATACATGCTCAAACAATCTTTTTTTTTTAATTCTCTAACAATCTTGTCCATGCTAGTTCACGCGTTCTATATTTATGCATGCTCTAACAATTTTATTCTTTAGCTTCAAGTCAATTATATCCTATGATGACGTCGCCTCCATCCAGGACAACCACAAATATCTTTTCGACTACTAAGTTGACAACATGTAGCTTACAAGCATCATTTGTTGCACCATCTACTGGTACACAAATCCCTCTTTTTCTCTGTTTTGTTATGTGTTTAAGTGTTATGTGTTTACGATGTAGATTGTAATGACCCCCCTTTAGTAGTCACTCAACGTTTAAACTTTTTCACAATTCCAAACCATAAGAACTCAACTCCATTCATAGCTTGGATATACAAGGTTATGTTATAGTTCAAACTTCAATTAGTTGTCTTTAGTTATGAAAGATTGTAATATTGAAGATCATCTTCTCTTGTAGTATATTATCACAATTATATTCTGATGCAGAGTCTAGCAACCACTTCTTCTACTAGCCTTCAGAAGGCTTTCACAATCCAAATTTATAGGTGTCCTGCCTCCTAGGTACTTGTTCCCTACTTGTTCCCCTGCCTCCTAGATTAGGTGCCCTGCACCATATTCATGTGCTTGATCATGCAATGAGATGTGAATAAATATTGCTTTTATTGATGAAATAATTGTCTAATATAATGTCCTTGATTTCATAGAATGGTTAATGGGATAATAAATCTATAGTGATGTTGATATTTCAGATGAGCCTTATAAACTTACATCAAGTATGATTTTGTTTCTAATGTGTATGAGTTACTTCATGATAAATGGAGTTTTCTTGCTTTGATCTTCCTTAGTAGTAATCAATGCTTTCATCATCTTCAATTTATATATATATATATATATATATATATATATATATATATATATATATATATATATATATATATATATATATATGTATATGTATATATATATATATATATATATATATGTATATGTATATATATATATATATATGTATATGTATATGTATATGTATATATATGTATATGTATATATATATATATATATATGTATATGTATATATATATATATATATGTATATGTATATATATATATGTATATGTATATGTATATGTATATGTATATGTATATGTATATATATATGTATATGTATATGTATATGTATATATATATATATATATGTATATGTATATGTATATATATATGTATATGTATATATATATGTATATGTATGTATATATATATATATGTGTATATGTATATGTATATGTATGTATATATATATATACATACATATACATATACATATACACATATATATATACATACATATACATATATATATATACATATACATATATACATACATATATATATATATATACATATACATATATATATGTATATATATATATATGTGTATATGTATATATGTATATGTATATATATATATATATGTATATGTATATATATGTGTATATATATACATGTATATACATATATATATATACATACATGTATATATATATATATATATATATATATATATATATATATATATATATATATATATATATATATATATTGCCAAAACCATGTTGTAATTATTGGCTTTGACCTATATCTGATTTGTCGTCTTCCCAATAGTCACCCTTCATAAGTTACTCAAGGATTCAACAATGTCTTGGAATCCACTCAAGGAACTAGAGTTCAACTTAAGGATCAATAAGAAGTCCCTAACTTTAGGATATCAACCAAACACTCCTCTGTAATAGGTTCACTACCTTGATTCATTTTGAACAACTTTCAATTCACTTTGTCCATGTTTCAACTTCCCTTTCATTGGGAACACTCCTAATTCACCCTTCATGCAATCAACACTTAATCTATGTCTTCAAGGATTCTCCTAATCCTTCCAATGCCTCAATAACCTTCAAATAGCATAACTAAGGAGTTCCAACCCCTACCAAGCATCAACTCTATACCAATCTTCAAAACTACCTTTTGTAGGACTGTCCTATTAGCCCTGTCTTGCAAGCAAATTGCATTTTTCTTCCATATTTCTCAAACACCATGGTAACTTCTCCACCTCTTCAAATACCCTTTAATGAGTTCTTAAACCCCTGCAAATATAAACCTTTCAACTTATGACTAATGAACCCTTCTATGGCCGTCTCTACAATCAATTAGGCCTAATTAGCCCTTGCCTAACAAAGCAACTACCTTTTGTGCTTATTATCAACCTCCCAAACCTTTACCCAACCTTAAGGAATCTAATAAATAGTAGGATTCCTCAACTTGTTTAACCCTCCATGCATTTCTAGATACTTTTCCATCAAACCCTCCCTTTAAGGGTTTCTAGCCTAGGGCTTCCTAGAAAAGACCCTAAATCAACTTATAAAATCTTTCTAATGGCTCAAACACTTTTAAAAAAACCCTCTCAGATGTTTTCAAGCAGAATTTAGTCATTCCAACCCTCAGATCAGCATATTCACCATGTGTTGCCTTGCAAATGCACCTTCACTATTTGGTTCAACAATGACCCTGCTATTCCTTTCTTTGTTCAATGTCACCTACATCTAAATCATGTTAAAGTCATCATATTTACAAGCCTTAGTACCTCTCCCACAAGTTACATTTTAATCATAGAAAGTGGGAGAGGCACATTTTCCCAAATTACTTCAAAACAATGACAAATTGTCACATTTCCTGTGACAGTAATGATCTAAAAAGTAGTTTTGCTTGAGAATAACTTACAAAACCCTTGCACAAAGTTAACCAAACATGAAAATCTCTTCAAGAAGAAAAATGGTAACTTTTGAATGGCAAGAACCTTATTGAGTTACCAGTTTGAATCTTGCAAATTAGAAAACTGTTTGTGTGATAGTGAAGTGCAAAATTCTTTTATTTATATCTTTTCTTCGTACACACACACCCCTTTTCTTGACAACGAAACTTATGTCTTATAAAAACCTTGCTTTTCAAGCCTTTTTCCCATCTAATTGACTCATCAAACTGAACAAAGACTCCTTGGATGCCAACTGCCCTTCATAACCGTCTTATGACAGCAACAAATAGTTTTTTTTTTTTACAACTTTTTAACATCAATTATCATTTGTTCTTTTATACTTCATGACAAAGACTTATGAAACTTATGAAAATTTTTGCAATAGGAGCTGCAGCATCATTTCCTAGATGTTCCTATGTTCCTAGTACGGGAACATTGAAGGATGTCATATTGATCGTCAGCGACAATGAAGGCATTCCATTAAAAGTAGCCAAAGTTCCAGGTACTTTAAAGTTATTATTATTCTATAGTGATATAATAGTAATTTAGTTTTTGATCACTCTTCATCGACTAAAGATCCCATGATTGTTTTGTAGGGAATGATGTTTTTTGGAAAAAACTTGGTGATGAGTGTTTGCGAATATTCGGGCCCACCCTACATACCTGGTGGAACATCATATCCTAACTAAAACTCCAAACCACTATTTTGATTTCATATCATTGCTAGAATAGTTTTCCTTTTCATCCATTTCTTTAACTATATTAAAGGTAGCTTCACTTCATTTATGAGTCTAACATGTTTTTTTTACTTAAAAGGTGGAATAACCAAGACAAAAAGTTGAAGGATGATCTTATAGAGAGCATGACCCAAATCTTTGGACCTTGTGCATTCGAGAGAAACAAGCTCCTTGAAAAAGTCAATTCATGTTTGAAGTATATTAGGGACCAGTACAGAAAAAATTTACAAGATAACCCCAGGTACAAGTTTCCACCCTATGTTCCAGAGGCTGAGTGGCAGGCTCTGATTTTGGATGGAAAGTATAAAGCTGAAAAGAAAAATAATATTATATCGGTAGAGAGTATAGCAAGGTATGTGATACTGTTGAGAATGTAATTATGTACTAATTAACCTCTATATTTATACTATCTAACATATTTCAAACTTTTCATAGATTGCCTGACACATCAAAGGCAACAAAGGCAAGACTAGAAAAGCATGGGACACACAAGCTTGGCTCTGGTGGTTTTTCGAAACTTCAAGCACAAGTTGTAAGTATTAGTAAATGAAAAATTGTATCAAATTTTTTATATATTGTGATGGGAAATGCTAGGATTGACTAGCTTGTCTATGCTCCTGATCCTCAACTTGGATCTCAATGTTCCTCCACACCAATATATGATGTAGAGTAACATTCTTTGGAAGCACCAACAAACTCCTAGCACCTTGGAACAACTAAGCAGTTCAAGTTATCACCCCAATCATTTGTTTTTCATATGAACATTCAAGGCTTGATTCACCTTCAAACAAGGAACTAATATTTTGTTACAATTGCTCCTTTAATTCATGGACCTAACTCATCACATAAGGCTGCATACTAGTTACTTCTCCCTTGTACCATTCAAGGCCTCATACACCCAACCTCTACACCAAGTGTGTTGGAAACTTTTTTATTTCCTTTTGATATTTTAACTACCCTCCATTGGTTGATGAAACAATGCAAGTAAAATTCACCATACCACGCAAAAATGCAGGGTCAAAGTTCAAGAGATGCCTCATAGAAGAGGATAAGAGAATTGGCTTCCAACAAAGGTATAGAGCCGTGGTTGAACAGCTACAAGCTGAAATCAGTGTGGAAGGTTCTAATAATGATGCATCTGAGCCACATGTAAATAAGATAAATGAAATTTATTTCAAATTGAATACTTTACCAATTAGTCTATTTGATGTTAAGTTCCAATATAAAGTGACTATATCTATTTTAAGCAAGCAATGATAACAATGTGTAGGATGTTGGAATGCAGCCTAACAATCCTTCTACATAATCTGTGGATGTTGAAGGTTCGCATGATGTGCATCCCAGTGGTGGAGGTATACATTTTCTTTTAAAAAATTTATATGTAATTGCAATTGGTGTTTGGATTAACGTAACATTTTGTATAGAAGTTGTAGAGGATCGAGGGGTCGATGTTCATGAGCGTGTTGGCGTTGAGTTCAACAAAATGATGTGGTTAATCAGGTAAAGAGAGCCACAGTTATGTTATTTAAAATAATTAAATACTTGTAACAATTATAATAAATTATTTTTAATTTAACTCTTTTATTTGTTATTGCAGAGGACCCCCCTGTGCAACATAATAGGAATTTGAGATCATCAAGAATAGAGAATAGAACAACTAATGAGGGGGTAATTGATGATGACATTGATGCTCCTCTTAGAGCTTACATAGAAAAAAGAAATAGAAAGAAAAAAAAGAAATGATTGTCATCTACATACCTTAATTGATAATGACTAAATTTTACGTCTCAATGAATTTAATTATGTGCTAATGAATGTTCATGAATTATGTGTTAATGCAAAATATTGATGAATGTTGCATGTTAACGAATCTAATGTGTTAATGAATGTTATCATATGATATTGATTGAATGTTATCATGTGATATTAATTGAATGTTACATTTTATTAATGGTTGAAAGAATGAATGAATGTTAGAGGTTAACAGAGAATGTAGAGTGATGTTAGGGGGAGGGGGGTGGGTCCAAATGAGCTTCCACCTTCACATGGTTGGCCCTATTTAGTAGAGAATATTAAACTATTCTCAAAACAAAGTGAAGCTCAATAAGATACTAAATATTTCTCTATTTTGTCCTATGTTTAGACTATTGTCCTATGCATCTAAGGCTTCATGCTTTGAACTGTCATGGAGTTTTAAACTTGTAGCTTTTTTATTGTATCCTTGAATCTCAGCACTATCTTGGGATTGTATTATCACCAATGATACAATTATCATAATTAACTAGGGAAACAATGAGTCCATATGTTTCATTAGATCTCATGCAATGATAGAAAAGAAATGAGAGTATAGATACTTGTGATGACACTTGAGAAAAACTTTGCGTTTCTATCCTACATTATCATACAATCAACTTACAATTGATGCATGTGTACAAGTTCTTAAAATTTATAGTACAATTTCCTCACTATCATGATCAGACTCCCTTTTCCAAATGATGCCTAATTCAACAAGCGAGAGGGGAAAAAGACTGACTAGCATCCACCTCATGCCAATAGATTGTGGTTAGACAATGTCAGAATCAAAAGATCATAATTTAAGTCAATAGAAATAATTAAAATATTGCTTGTATATGATTTGCAAAACACAATCAATTTTACCAATCTTATTTATAAATTATTCGAATAGGAGGACCTATGGAAAATATTTAGACTAACAAGATATCAAGTCATGGATATTCATAAAATAATAAAATACTAATTGACATAAATTTGTATTTAGTGTCATCACATTTAGTTCATTGTATCGAATCATCAAGTGCACACAAATAAATAGTTAGTTAATAATCATTTTTTTTATTCACATAATGAGTTAATAAAATGGGTTGTGAAAAATAATATAGAATGCTCATGGAATGTGGAAAAGACAAGAAAGCTTATGAATAATATAATCAGGGCCACAAATGTCATACGCAACATCTCACCTCATTGTAACTTAGCCTAAATTGGAGAGTTCAATCTTCAGAAAAAATTGCAAACGTTACTTTGATTTCCACTTTTTTGTATCATGGATTTTTTAAGCAGTATACAAATCTAGTCCTAGTGTCATTATTGTTTTTTCTTGTGAAGGTATATGGGCAGGTATGAAAACTGTGCGCTATTTTGATGGGAAAACTTATGAATGGGTGGGAATAAGTCAACAGTGTAGTATTATGGGTAAGGTAAGTATTATCTTCATGCTCAATTTTCCTTATCCAAATAGAAAAGTATACTATTTTTTAAAATTTCCAATCTAATTATATAGCTCTAGAAATAATGTATTCATAAGGCAGAATGTTTACCTATCTCATCTTTTAGAATTGTCGATTGTATCTGTTTGATTATTTACAGCACAGGATTTATCAAGTATTAAACATTTTTTCCTTCTCTAATTGAAATTTTGAAGTGTGGAATACTTTGAATGACTCTCAAATGCTTAGCAAATCTTTAGCTATTCTTATTCGTACATAAGGATTTTTTGACTCTACTCAAGAAGTCGTGAATTTTCTACATAATACACATTCCCTAAACTTTGGTGTAAATGTACTGACATTAATAGTTGTCTCCTACAAAATCTTTCTCATACAATCTATATTAGAATTTACCAAGGTGTGAGAAACTTTTATCTTGTTTATAATACTTAAGTATATATTTCTGTTTTTCCCTATTTGGAAGACTTCCAATTGAAGAAGTATGTCTCAAATATCTGGTTTCCATCTTTAGGGACCTTGCCTCTGGTGTAGTATATATCTGTCAAGGGTCATTTCTCTCTGTAAGTTTGACTCCCCATGTTAGTGAACTCTTCTCATCATTACATTGCCAAGAGAAGCAACATATGGGTAGCACACATGCACATGATACAAAATAACTGAAGTATGTCTATAAACTGACAATCGGTTTCATGCGATTCCAATGCTTGATAGTACTCCATCTTAGATCAAAATTATTTACAGCATTGTAGAACATGGCCTAAAATTTTAGGCACTTTAATGCTTAATTCAATTGAGTACGCAACTTTATTTTTTAGATTTTAAATTCTGAGTGATCTTAACCATTGTATCAAGGACATCTCAAGATGACCTCCATGGCTAGTGGAACACAAACAATTGCTTAATGCACGTTGGTAATATCTTGCATATAGGATAGCTAAGCATTTGTTACTAGAGGGAAGAAACTTGCAGCCTTTCACTCTGTAGCAACTTCATATGTGTATGCATTGAATACATTTACATAGTAGGCATCTTTCCTAGTAAGTTTTTGTGTAAGTTTTTGTTCAAATAATTCAAGTAACATTAATTAAATAAAAAATGATGAGATCAATATGCACATCTCAAAAAATTATGATGATGCTTTACTGGCATTAATATCCAGAGATATTTTTGATCCAATTACATATATCAATGTATTCAATCTAATGCCACATCATTGCAATCTTTCTTCATAATATTTGTTTTCATTGAACCTTCCCAATTTTACTGGCTTTTGCTTTCATGGTTTCACTACTTCTATATTTGTATAGGGTACAAATCCTAAAACTTAATAGTAATGACATCATAAAGGTCCACTTATGATAACCTTTTGATGTAATGACATCAAAAAAGTCCACCGAGTTGAACTTTATATGCAGTGACATGTAAAATGTCCACTTTTGATAACTTAAAGTCATTTAATCCACTTAATTTCATAAAAATGTTACTAAATGG
Source organism: Cupressus sempervirens (assembly GCA_028749045.1). Lineage (NCBI taxonomy): Eukaryota > Viridiplantae > Streptophyta > Pinopsida > Cupressales > Cupressaceae > Cupressus > Cupressus sempervirens. Next base: position 25,938,266 of record CM053785.1, on the reverse strand, counting down.
ATCACAAACAATATTTATATATCATATTAAAAAATACAACATATAAACATCATTTAAATGAGCATTTGATTTAAAAAAATTAAATTAAATTGGAACTATATAGTTATATAGTCACTTTAATTGAAATTTTTGTTTAAGTAACTTAAAAACATAACAAAAAGTGAAATTAAATTATATTTATCAAAAATTGAAAGTCAAATTAAAAATATAACATCATATTTTTAATTTGTGCTGTTGCACCAAAAAGGTCCACTTTTGAGGCACTAAAATAGGCATATCTCTTGACTTACAACTCCAATTGAGGTCTAGGTTAGGCCGAATCAAAGGGAAAATTGAAAGCCATGATATGAGCACAACCAAAGGACTAAAAATCAACAAACACAGACTCAAAAGAAAAGAAAATGATGATGAAGGCTTCAAAAATTAAGTAAAGGCTCGACAGGAAATAGAACGAAAAAGACTTGATGATGTCGTTAGGAAATAATGTAATGGGATGTACCTGTCGAGGTAACAAGATGTATGTGTCAGTGTATTGGGATGTTCCTAACAGGATATTTGGTTGAGAGGCTATCTTGGCGAATGCATAGAGAGCTCGGGAGGAGTCAATCATCTAGTTGAAGGCACTTCAGTGACACTTGGCTCAGTGGACCCAGAGTTGGAATCAGACTAAGTAGCACGAGTGGCTATCAAGGTTAGCTAAGGAGATAGTTTTTCTTGTCTAGTCGTCGAGAGATGACTTTTCTTTTTGGGGGCGATGATGTCGTCAAGAAATAATGTAACAGGATGTACCTATCAGGGTAACGAGATGTATGCGTCAGTGTATTAGGATGTTCTCGATGGGGTATTGGGAGGTTCTCGACAGTGTATCAGGAGCTTCCTAACAAGGTATTGAGAGGTTCCTGACGGTGTATCAGGAGGTTCCCAATGGGGTATCAGGAGGTTCCTGACAGTGTATCAGGATGTTCCCAATGATGTATCAGGATGTTCCCGATAGTTTATCAGGAGCTTCCTGACGAGATATCGGGAGGTTCTCGACAGTGTATCAGGATGTTCCTGACAGGGTATCAAGAGGTTCTCCACAATGTATTGAGAGGATTTTGCCAGTGTATCGGGATGTGTGCCGTCAGGCTGACTTGTATCGAGATGTATCTAGAAGGTTCTATTATTGTAGTAAACATGTTGTGTGTGGCCAACGGATACCTTCGAGAAGGTTCCTCGAACAGTATTTATATCTCCCTTCAAGATCATTGTAACCATCATATCAGAACCTAATGTAATATCTTGGCATATGTGAATAATAAAAAGAGTTCTGCTATTCGAGTTCATGTTCATTATCTATGTGCAATTCTTAATTAACCTATGCGGTAAATAGATGAAAGCCTTAAGTAAAACAATTTGATATACGAATTGGAGTTGATTGATCAATCAACATTAAGCAATTGAATATCAAAATCAAACTTAGAGATACGTGAAACTAGCTTGAAAAAGTTTCATGTTGTTACCAACATTCTGTAGTGACAAAATATAGGACAACAAGCCTCCTTCAAGAAGAAATAAAAATAATATTTAATTTCACTTTCTAGAAGATTCACCCTTTCTTATAATAGTCACTTGCACTTTCAAGTAATATTAAAAATATAATTAAAGGGAGTGTTCATTCCCATTGGAGGAGCTTGTTACTTAATTTTAACACATGTTAAAATTCAATTGTGAAAATTTTAAAAATGTATTTGCTGAAAGCACTTTTTATTTGATATTTGCAAATGAATATAAATGTCCTTGTATTATTCATTTTTTGAATATACAATTGATATTTTACAAAATATTGAATGAATTAAAATGCTGAAAATGAAATATCTCACACAAGCTATGAGTCTAACTACTACTGTTCTACATATTGAGAATGAAAGAAAAGTATAAAATATGAGAGAATAGTTAGGGGTAGCCAGTCATTTCCTTTTCAGCCTTTGATTGGTTAAGTGTTATTTGTTGCCGCTCCTGGTCCAACCCTCAATCTAGTAGCTCCTAGTTTTCATTCTCTAGCATAAGAAAGAGCGGAGTTAGATCTTTAAAGATCTAAGCAATGACTGATTATCTACAACTACGTACCCACACATGTCATATTTATCTTATTTTGAATACATACAAAAATAGTAAGTGTATTCTAAGTGCTCAAATGCAAAAAATAGAAAGTATAATGTTAAAGGGACATATTATTTCTAATATGAAACCTTGCATTATAATCAAGAACAAGCATATCGATTTCATAAGGAATAGTTGTAGATCACAGAAAGGTAGTTTATGAGTGTCATGAGCCCATGCTCAAACCTCATAGAATACTCCTTAAAATATCACAGAATGAAATAATTCAGCACTCAAGGAGTTGTTTCAGAATATGATGAAAAATTGCATAACTTGCTGCAGAAAGGATCAAGTATGGAGACAACACAGAACATTACTACAGTAAAAGAGCTATTTTCAAGTAGAAGCAAAAATATGCTGAAGATTGAGAACAAAATTAATGAAATAATGCACAGAAATACATACTTGACAAGTGTTAAGAGTGTAATTTGGTATGGTTGGTTCCTCTGGAACTTCATGGGATAGAACTTAGTTTAGGATTTGAAAGATATCATACTCATGGAATTTCTTGTCCTACTAATCACTTGTGTTTTTTGGGTAATTCATTCCAAATAGATACAATTGCATATCATTTATTAGTCTTAAAAGCATTCTGTCTTGATGGCATCAGAGTATTTTCTTCTTAACAAACAAGTAGGAGACCTTGGTAATCTTGGAACAATTCGAGAATGAGGGCAGAAAAATGAGCCTGTAGAATATGGATATGACCCAGCTCTCTTGGGAAAATAAATATTCAGGGCTCCAAGTACTTGCATCCATGTTGCTCATGCAAGCTAGAAAGAATCTGCAATGTCCCTATGGAAATGTTGATTACAATCAGCAATAACAAGAATATTGCAACCAGTATATGAATAGGAATTCAGAGAAAAATATTTCTAGTTTGGTCTCAACTCCAATCAAACTACCAAGAATGAGGCTTTACAAGTCCTTATAGGTAAAGAAAAACATGGTCAAGATGGTGCATAGAATCATAGGAAAAATGGAGTATAACTTTCGAGAAAACAAAACCCTTATGTAAATATAAAATAACAAACACTTCATTCAACAAAGAGAAATTTACAAGAAACTCTTAACTTGCAAATTCATGAACAAAAACAAATATGAGAGTAGATGCTACAAGAAATTTCCACTGAAAATGCAAGGAAATTGTTGTTGTAGCAAGACCTTCCAATATGGTCATCATATATTTTAAAATGAAGAGTAAATATAACAACACATGATAGAGGAAACAATGAAAAATTGAGCTTCCAGCTTAAATATCAAATATAACCCTCCAGCAGTATCATTTATAGCTACAAATGAAAGAAAATGCTCACGTCAAAACCAGTAATGAGCAGCTACAGCAGCCATAACCTCCAAATAGCAGAGTAAAAAGAGTTACTGAAGAAACCCAAATTGGGTTTTTGAAAGAATGGAGTATTGCATATCAGATCTAATATCTACATCAAGTTGAAAACAAGTAATAGTATCCTCCTTTACGGTGCTTCCAGCAGCACAAGTCAAGTGCGAATGAAGATATTACAGTAAAATGCAAAAAAAAAAAAAAGCAAAACAAGAAACCCGTCAAACAATAAAAAATTGTTCTTCCAGCTTTAATGTAAAGAATGGCGACTCTAGCAACAAAGAAAATTAATATAATGAACAACATTATCTGTCATATGGCAAAAATTTCGAGTGGAAGATGTAGGGAAAAATCAAACGTATTACCTCTTTCTTCATGGAATGCAAAAGAACCCTCAACAATGGCGACTACAGAATAAAATATATATCTTCTAACATGGCAGCTCAAAATGAACAATTAGCAAGAAGTAATTGCCAATATGCTTCCAGTCATGGTGGCTGCATGCACCAAAAATGTGCCCAACAAGAGGAAAAATGCAGGCCTCATGAAAGTCAAACCCTAGCCACAAGTTCATTTCTCCAAGAAATTGCAAATGCCAAATGAATGAGTTTAGGGTTAAGACATGATATATCTTGCCCTTAATCATTTTTTATAAACTTTTGGAGTCCAATGCATTGTGTGGGTTTTATTTCCCATTTTTTTTCCAATGTCTTATACATATCATGGGTTATGAGCTATATCTTTTTGCAAATCTTATGTAAAGTAAAAATATATAATAGTGCTCTTATAAACTATTTTATATTTTTATTAAATTTGCAAACCTTCACAACATGTGTTCCTTTTATAATTCATTTTTTTACTATGTCTAGCACTTAGGATAAGTGTGGCATGTGTTTAAAGGAGGAGAAATATTAGGTGAAGACTTAGTACTTCAAATCATTTTGAGTCATGAGGGATTATAGGGATTCAACTTGGGTTGGATTTGGTTTGACTAGTTATTTTTGGGGGTCTTTATGATTAGTTAGAGATTTGTAAGGGAAATTAAAAGTGAGTCATAGGTCCTGTTTTGACTTAGTAGGGTTATGAGGTAGTGAGTCATATTTTTTGATAGGATTTGACTCCTTTTTTATATACTTGTTTCCTAAGTCTGACCCTAAGGGCCCGTTTGGTTGTTGGAATATAAATTAAGCATTGGCATTCAGAATGTTGGCTTTGGGATTCTGGAAGTTGGAATCTAGATTATGATTAGGGAATCCAATTTGGGACTATTTGGTTGACCAAGAATTCAATGTGAGAATACAGATTTCCTCCGTTTGGTTGCACATTGTGGAATTGGAATACTAGCCAATATAACATGAAAAATATTATCATCTAGCTGTAGCATTATCATCATGCAAAAAAATTCAATATTTATTTGGTTTGTTGAAGTCCAAACATTTTTAACAAGTATAAAAAGATTAAGTCATGTTGAAAGTAAACATTATCATAACGGATGAGGACGAGATTGTACTAATGGATACTAAAACTTTTATGACTTGCTCTATAAAAAAAATACCATTGATTATAATTCACATAATTACTGATATGAAATATGTATATTGTTCAAGTCTCGTTGAATGAATCTGAATCACAAGAATTGATGAAATAAGAGTCAGAAACATCCCATTAAAAATATATATATTTGTAGAGATCCAATAAAAAAATTGATCATCACAACATTCAAACTCACAGGTGCAAAGTCTAAATTTTTATATTAAATTTTTACGAGATCTTACCTGGAAACACTTTTACGCCAGAAAAAAAATTAATAGAGTAGATTGTTTTTGTCCTGCATACAATTCATTTAACTGAGAAACAATGTATGTGAAAAAGTTATTTTACCAAACTTTTTTGTAGTAACTATTGAGGCGGATCAAGCAAAAAAAGCCTGATAAATTACTCAATAATGGAAAATATATGAGCAAGGAATAGCGGAAAATTTTCTTCCCATTTAAAAAAATTAAATTTCAAAAATTAGTGCAAAAAAAAGTGCCCCCAAATGGGCATCCAGAAGTCAAACCCAATCAAATTTTACTTTAGTTGAAATCCTCATTTTCAAAAAATGGGATTTAAAATGGGAATTAAAACGGGAATTCCAAATAACAAGTATTTGAAGGAATTTGGAATCCTTGTTTTGGGGGTCAAATGGGGATATCGAATTCCACTTTTTTCCAATTCCAATTCCCATTGTGCGGACCCAAACAATGGATTAGAATTCTTTTAGAATTTCGAATGCCAATTCCACTCTAATTCCAGCTACCAAACGGGCCCTAAGGGGTTTGTATTTAGCATTCTGAAATTGTCAGACTAAGGGATAGAGAGATGTAGTTTTGAAAGGAGAGAAGACTATTTTGGCATTCCATTGTCCTTTGTATGCTCATTTTTTCTGAGTTGTATCTTTGAAGTTGAGGTTCTTTGACCTTTGAAGGCATAATACAGTTAGCTTGATCTACTTTGGGACTCATTTTCTATGTGCAAGACTAGTGATTGATGTTTATTTTCTGTGTTTTCTCAAGAAAATTTAAATTTATGTCTCATTTTTGCACCTATCCTGTGTTAGTAAAATTGTCATGCATAGGTCATAAGTTGTGCAGTTTAATGAAATAATACTGACTATGGTTTATATCTTTTGATATTATTCATTAAAGCCTTCTTCTGAAACACTTTATATGCAGAAATTTTCACCAAAGTTGTATCTCATAGTTGATTGTATGTCCCATCATTGTGTTATTAAAATATCAAATCCTTCATCTTGTTTTGGTGCATCACCTTTTAGGTTTAAATAATCCTCTTTTGTACTTCCTAACCCTTTTCCTCATAAGTTCATAGTATAGGTGGAGCATCACATAACATCAAACAGGAACTGGCCTAGAATCTGTAGGTTAAGTCACCTACATAGTTTACCCACAAACTTGTGATTTTTCCCATGTTCTCCAAAATTTCTAAGTATTTAGGTGCTTAGTTTTAGGGTGCAAATTCTAGTGTTAACAGAGCTTTCACCACCTTAGTTATGTGAATCAATGGGAGTGTTTGTTCCCAATGACCAATATAGAAAACTACAGAAATTCATGGCTCCACAAGTTGTTAGGAAAAGTAGATGGAAACAGGTTCGATAACCAATAATGAGGCTTCCCTCCATATTCATTCTTTTCCTCCACAAGGTCACCCTCCTTTAAGAAGAAATAAAAATAAAATTTAATTGCACTTTCTAGAAGATTCACCATTTATACAAAAATAATTGGTTGCACTTTAAAGTAATATTAAAAATATAATTAATATAAAGTGGAAATATCATAGGCTACAAGAAGTCTGTGGTTGCAAGAAACCTATAACCACCATAAGTTTGTGGTTTTAGGAAGACTATGACAACAATAAGATTTTCCCACATAACCCTCTCCTTAACACCTTGCCTACGAAGGTTTGATTATAGGCCAAACTCCATTAAATCTAAATACTAGTGAGAAGGGGACATTACAACTTACAACTCCAATAGTATCCGCTCTATGTCCTTATAAGTCCATGCAAAAGTTTCCTTGTACTCCATGAAAATTTTAAATGTCTTTGCCTTGATCATGGCATTCTAGTCATCCCCTACCAAAATCATCTTGGCATCATCTTCATCCCCTGAATTTACTTTTCTTCACACTTGGATCTTTCATATTTTATAGTCTCGTCTCTTTCAAAATGGTGTGTAGGGGTCTCATCTACTTGTGCTACTCCTTTATATTTCTCATATTGTGGAGAAAAACTCCCTTCCTCGACTTCCTTTAGCTCCCCAATTTGAGATGGAAGACTCTATCTGCTAGTGAAACAAGCCATTGAGGGAATGGTGCACCACCACCTAGGCTAACTCCTAGTCCTGACTCTTCTTGGCTTGTACAGACCCTAGCCAAGTCAGTTAGGTGTGTTTGGACCTTAGAAGGTCATGTTTGGGTTTGTTTCTAGGTGGATTTGACTAGGTCCAATCCACTTTAGTTGGTTTGAGTTTTCTTGCTTTAGGTAACTTGTGTTTTAATGTTAGGGAGCTAACCTAGGGTTATGGGTCTTATACCCTAGCAACCTGAGAAAGGTATGGTTTTAAGTTATCTTCTCCTCTAATATGGTTTTATATCCTTGTGCATAGGTCATAGGCTATACCTAAGTCATTTGGCAAAAGTTGGGAGATGTCAAAACGATGTAAATTGTGAAAAGTTGTCAAATAGGCCAAAATGGCTAAAATCATGAAAATTGATATCCTAAAGGCTAAAGCATGCCTAGAAATCATTAATAGATCATATTGGACAGGTTTGGAAGTTCCCAAGTGAAGGAATTCAAAGTTTCTCTAAATGGGGAAAAGTTGTAGAAGTTGTCAGCAATTTTGAAAAGTTGCTTCACAACTTTTTGAGAGGAAAAGTGCATAATGAAAGAAAGAGGTTGATGGCTATTCTAACTATCTGCAACCTCTTGAGGAACTTATAAAACCACAAAATGAAACCATCCCAATGGTTGGAAGTTGTAAACAAGTAGAATTTTACAAGTGAATCCACAAAATATGATCCAGATTTTGATAGTATTGAGTTTCTTGGTTGCTTGTACGAACTAATGGATTGATAGACTCATCTTTGTGTTGAATTCTTATTGCTCATGTTATTACAATGCTTTTCATTTTAGATTGCAAGTTATTTAGAGTTCATTTGTGTGTAGTAGGAAATCATTTGTACATAGTCTGTTTACCATTCTTGCATTGGCAGATTTTGGGAAAATGGCTCCTCCATGAATCCTCACCGTGGAATCATCATGATTTTTGAGGACATGGAAGAAGATCCCTTCTAAAATGTACATAGCAGTGGAGAAGCCTAGAAAAGAATGACAACTATTTTTAATGTGATGCCCTAAGCGAGCCTTTGGGGCATGGTTAAGTTATCATAGAGCTAACAAATGAATGTGAGAAGGTTGAATGCATCACTTGGTTCAATCTGAGAGTTAGGAAAGGAGGAGGGATGTGTGAGGATGCCCCATGTGGAAGGACAAGTTTCCATGACCAATTTTACTAAGGTTTTCAACAGGTCCTTGTGATTCCTATTTGACATGATTAGAAACCCTTGTTTTTAGGCATAAAAATAGCAAGGGGGTGTACAGACAGGTTGGGAGTCTGAGAACCACAAAATTTCTTAGTACTTCCAAAAGGGTATCTATAACTAAGATTGGTTTACCACCTTGTTCAAAAAAATTTGGAATGGTAGCCCTAAAACTGACTTTGGAGGCCTAATTCTATTAGGACTTTCCTAGTTTAGTTTGGTCCAGTTTGGTGAAATCGATAACGAAGATCATGGATTTTAAAACCAAGGGTATAGGTGAGGTTAAAAACCTTTAGTATGAATCCCTCACTCCTAGTAGAAGATGGGAAGATCAAGTTTGGTGAAAATAGGAGACTCGAAGGCTTGCTGAAGTGACTTAAGGGAGAATGCAAGTACAAAATTCATTGGTGAAATTGGATAGGAAGGTGTAGGGGATAAATAAGAAATCCTTTGAGGATAGGGTGACAAGGGAAAACCCTAATAGGCTAGGAGAGAAGCCTAGGAGGCCCTTAGTGAAGGTAAGGGCTAGTGGAGGCAATCATGTTACATCACGAAACTAATCTCATCTTCAAAGAAATCTTCCAATTCCAGTAGCCCTTTGTCATTTGGTTCCATTTTTCTCCTTTTTTCATCCACCCCAAAATCCTTGTCACATTTCGAGTTAGAGGATGCCAATTCCTTTCTCACCACTTCTTGGATCAATGATGTACTTTCATCCTTCCCTATCAATGGATAGGGCATTTCTCTTTCAATCATGATTTTCCTTGGTATAGATGAACCAACCTCTCCTGAGGAGAGTGTTATACCCTTCTCTAGTGGGATGACTACAAAGTCGAGGCAGAAATGTCATGTGTTGATTGTCACCTTTTGTGCCACAAGTGTTCCCAATGGCTTAATGCCAAGTGGATCGACACACACCAAGTGAAGGGCTGGTGGTTAAAGTGTCGGCTTCCCAAGACACTTAAAAGTTTCTTTTGGCAGTACATTGACTCTCAAACCTCTGTCGACAATGGTGTTTCTCAACTTTCTTCCCATGATCTCTATCTCAATAATGAATGACTTCCTCTTGATTGGTACTTCCAACAACATGGATCATTGGCCATGTCCCCTTTACATAGCCGTTCCTCTCTCAGCTTCCTTTATTCTAGGCTTTTTCCACCTTTGACTATTTTTGTAATAGCCATTTTTAATTTTTGCATGGTTTGTAGGTATGTCGCCTTTGACATAAATTGTTGTTTGTAACACTTACCTCATTATGTTCTTTTTAGACTTAGACCATAGTGGCATATTGACAATTTCATTTGAGCATTTTCTTTCATCCATCATTGCTTATTTCATGTAAGGTTTGGCTTCTTGCAATTTTTCTCTTTGTATGGTGATCTGGGTATGTTACCTTCGTTGTTTGTAGCATGGTGATCACTAGTACTCCATTTGGCTCCTCTGCCACCAATTATTTACCCTTTTCTACATTGTACAATCAACTTCTTCATGTTTCATGGGTCCAGATCACTTGCATAACAAACCAAAGTTGTTTTGACAACTTTGGCTTTGGTAGTCATGGGAAAAATAACCCCATTCATTGCACATCCAACATTAGATCATTGGTCTTCCTTTTGTATCATAGTGGATTCTATTCATTTTTACTATTGTTATTATTATTGTTATTGTCTTGCTTCTTGTTATGATTTTTGCCAGGTGAGACATTTGAGTTGACAAGTGGTTTTGTTTGTGCGGACGGTAGGGTTGATTGCTCCCCTTATGCAAAGAGAACTTGTGTGCTTCTTGTCTCTCGGTTGTTTGTATTTGGTTTTTTAGTTGTTGATGAGTGGTTGGTTAGTTGATAGTTCTTGATGGTTGGTAATCTTAACTAAGGATTTCTATATATGTGCTAATTTCTATGGGGAGACCATTTTTGATTTTTCATGTACAAATTGTGTATCAAACTAAATGGAATAACTACTTTGTCTCTCTAAAAATTGGATTTATACTTGATACTTTATGTTTTGTATTGATATCTTATGTTCTTAAAGTTTTATTCTTATTTACTCTATGTATTAAATAACATAACCTTATTAGACTAAACAAACTATAAATCTTAAAACAACCATTTTTAATTTTTGCATCCATTTCAAATCCTCATATTTAAATCAAAGTGATCACAAGGAGTAATGCAGGAGCATCCTTGGTGTAAGCGCAATCTTGTGTCACCCAAAAATATTTTTTGGTCTGGCTTTTCAATAAGGGCTATCTTAAGTGTAGAGTTGTTACTTCTTGAAGCTTACTATTTTAATAAGTTGGTCATTCGAGCCCAAAATGTTTTGATTTCTTCCCAGGAGGTTCATTTTAGATAGATCAACCTAATAGTAAAGTTTTATTGCAAGATCAAGTCTATTTGTGAAGTTATCAAAAAAATTTGGTATTGGTAGTAGGGTTTAAAAACTTTGATCTTAGTTTTGAAGGATTTAGAGCCTCCAAAAGGGGTCAAACCTCAGCTTGCTAGAGGTTGAGGAAATTTTAGGGTATAGAGTACTTTGTGGCTTTTCTGAACTGGGTTCATAATAACCAATTAGAGCTGTTGGCAATGAGTCATGGTCTCGAGAAGTTGCACCGCCTGAAATGGACGAAAATGAATTTCGTTCAAAATTTATTTTGAGTTCCAAAAGTTATTGGGGCTACTACAATGTAAGAAAATATGAATAATAATATCTTAGGGTTGGTCGGCCTCAATGTTTAGGCTTAAAATTTCTAGAATTTTCTTGGGCTGTTAAAATTTGTCTATATAAGGAAGGCTCATAGGGTTGTCTAGGATAATTCTAGGGAGGTATCTGGTGGCTCTGGCTTATAGAATTTATTGAGGAAAATTTCCATGTGGCTTGGCATGTTAAATTTTTGAAATTTGTAGTTCTATACTTTTGGAGATAATAAGAAGCAATTTTTATGTTTGTGCAACTTGTTATTTCTCTATTTATGTTTTGTGTTTGTGTTATGAAGGGGAGTATCCTTAATCAAGGAACTTGCATTTAATTCACAAATACTTTTTATAATAATACGTGTTAATCTTCTAGGCACTAAATCATAGATCTACTATATAGTTATAATTAGTGTAACGAAGGGAAACCTACCTAGGTTTTGTAGATCCTAAAATGTAGAGTGAAATATAAGTCTAAGTGTTTCCTATTTGTTGGCCAAATCTCTCATTGTTTCCAAGCATAGGACCTAGTAAATCTTTAGGAATCATTGGAGTAGAGATTTGGGAAACAAAACTTTCAACACCCAAAAACATTGAGTGAACTAGCAAAAAAATAAGAATGATTTCTCCATGCATGCTTCTTCATACACACATGCTTTTTTCTTTCTTTCATGCATGCACTGTTCTTTTAATTCATGCATGTAGCTTTTTTATTTCATTCATGCATTTCTTTTCTAATTCATTCATGCTTTTCTTTTTTAATTCACGCGTGCATGCTTTTTTCTCATTGGAATGAGATCATAGCTTCTCATATGATGACTTAGTAAAATAAGGGAACATGAAAGTGTAATCTAGTGTGTTTCTTGTGATGATTCTTCATCTTCACATTTAACAAATTATTTGTGAAAGTTGTCCCATACAGAGATGTGCTCCATTGGATTAAGAAAAGAAGATTAAAGCAAGTGTAGAAAATAGATAGCTTGCATGGGTATGCATATCCACACCCCTAGTATGTGTACCCATGTACCCAAGTACTAGGTACTTAGTGGAGAGCATCCTAGCTAAGACCTTGATTAAGTTTTCTATTTTTTGTTTGCATGTAGGATTGTTTTTATCAATCTTAATTCAATACATAATCAATTTGAAACTTCGATACAATGCTGATTAACAGCAACCTTTATCACTGTTCAAGTCAGCAGCTTATCCTTTGCAATATATCATTGTTATATGTTTTATGATCTTCTTGCTCATCTTTAAAGTCTGCCTTCTCTTTTATGGATCTAAACACTTATCATATATTATTATTACAAACATATTGCAAATCTAAAACTGAAAACAATACATTACATTTGCAAACTTTATCACTGTTCTTGTTTTGAAAAACCATTCTTATGACTCAAAATTTCAGATTTTCTACAAATATTAAATTATATTAAAAAAAAATTTGATGTACCCAAGTATCCCTATTTGGAAAAATAGTCATACCCATATTCATACCCTAAGTAGCCAAGTACCCTCCACCCCTGTGCAACCTTGGAAAATAGACAAGATCTCAGAACTTCACATGTTTGCTCTGGAGCATAGATACAGATAACATATAATATGCTTAAACAGATTGTTTTTGCTTCTTTTATTTTCAACTTGGGCACAAAAAAGGACAAAGAGATTAGAATAAATAGAGTAATGGTAACACAACCATGGTTTACTGGTTCACATGGGTAGCTAATAGATGAACAATGTGAGATGGACAAACATGCTTTGAAACCGCGAGGGACATGCTGCTCTGTTAAAAGTAACATCTATAAAGGCTACAATTTTTTTTTGGAATTTGCACAAAAATGACTTTAAAAAGAGGAAATCACTAATTAGTGGGATCACTGGTTGACATAAAGTACTACTGTGGAATTCACATCAAAATTCAAGAGACTAAGGAAGACATCTCCAATGGATGTGTATTCACTAGCTACAATATTCCTTGATTGATAATAAGATTTACGAAAACAAGATGACTACAATCCATTTTAATATAAGCGGAAGGGATCAGTTCAAGTAGTTTTCTATTTAATGCTTTATTAGAATTTCTAGCCATGAAAGAAATTTCATGTGATAGCAAAATAGAAACAACTTATTATGAAGTAGTAAACTTACACAAGTTTTCTTATTTGCATAATACTTTTATCACATGAAAAAACAATCTATATAGAGATACACAACATATGCACATACATTTAGAATATTGCAGTCAACATCGATCACAGAAGGCTTGTGAATAGATTCCTATGCATATTGATACATTTTGGAAATTATAAAAGTTTATAATGCATGATATCATTTGAAATAATCAGTAAAGTACTTGATGCCTTTCTTTGTATAATATATCTTTATGCATTGAGGTTGGTTGTGCAGGTAAAATTAGGCACATCAAAATGGGAAAGAATTTCAGCTGAGGCTGCAAGAACTATTCCAGGTAGAGAAAATGGTGGAAATTGTGACATAAAAAATCTCAGTAGGGGATCAAAGATATACTTTCTTGTATTTGTAGATGGTGCAAATCTCAGTATGGGTGACATGCATTTCTCCTAGGGTGACGGTGAAGTCTCTTTTTGTGGGGCTATTGAAATGAGTGGATTTCTTGAGCTTAAGTACTTTATCTTCTCTCTCCTTTAAAAATTTATATTTTTAATTCAAAAAATATTTTTGTGAACTATCTTTGAAAATTTTCCCATAAAATAGAGCAACAAGGGTTCTCTTAATTCAATTTGCCAACCAATCTCTACAGTGATATGGCCGATTTGTAATGCAATTTGTTGGAGCCTTCTCAAAAAATAGATAACTATCTGCAATATCTCTATCTGGCTACTTCACTTTTTATATTTTTTTTACCTACATTAGCTGGGGTTAGTTACACACATAGTTGAAAAACTTGGACTCGACAATAATTTGGCTAGCTCTAAAATTTAAAAAACTTGAAACTTGCCAAAACCTTAGCACTTTAATTGAACATGTGAAAATATATAATTTCATAAAATATTATTTAAAAACACATACACACCAGATTTGTAGAACATATACTAATTTGAGATTTCCATCATATATAAATCAAGTTTTGAGTTAAATACACAGCAATTAGAATTTAGCAAATTAGCATAGTCATAGACCAATAAAAAAGTGCAACATCTGAATAAAATTTAGTTAAATACGTATCAAAGTCCAACTCCAAAAAATAAATAGAATCTTTGAATACATATTAAGTTCAAGTTTTGGTATTGATGAAAACTAGAAAGCATGAAGTGTGTATGTGATGAAAACTCAAATAAGATCGTGACTTCAGTTTTCCTTTGCCCGATAGGTAGAGTATGTTCGGATTTGTTTTGTTAGCAGACCACACAGTCTCTTACATACTGCAATACATCTCCTTTAAGTCCTTTCCATGAAAACCTCTCCTTGAGATGCCTGTAAGTTTTGAGGAAGCCCGAGTGTCCTACCAAGGGTGAGTCGTATACCTCCTTCAAGATTTTCTATTTCAATTTGGATTTCAGCACTAAAAATATCCTATTCTTATAGTAAATTATGTCATCCACCACTTTGTACTGATCATCCTGGATGTTTTCGTCCATTAACTCACAAGCAAATGTGTTTTTAAAATATAATACCAAAAAATGTGCTTTCCAGTCAACTGAAATCTGGGTCAGTAAGCAGATGGCGGGTTTCCTAGACAAAGCATTTGCAATCACATTGTTCTTTCCTTTCACATATTCAATGTCAAAATCAAAAGCCTAAACCTTTCTTACCCTTTTTTGTTGCCTCTCGTTCAAGTCCTGTTGCTCCAAAAAATATCTCAAACTATTGTGTTCTGTACGAATGACAAACTTGGCACCCACCAAATACTGCCAGAACTTGGTTAGTGCATGTACGATGGCAAACATCTCTTTGTCATAGATGAAATATAAGCAATCTGTTTGCATAAGCTTACTGCTCTCATAGGCTATGGGGTGTCTATCTTGCATCAGTACGTCACCAATGCCTTCTTTGGATGCATCACACTCCATAATGAATGTTTGAGTGAAATCAGGTAAAGCAAACATGGGAAAAGTGCACATTGCTTCCTTCAACTTATCAAAAGTGAGTTGTGCCTTTTCATTCCACTGGAAGGACCCTTTTCTTGTCAAATCTATTAATGGTGCGCTAAGCTAAGAGAACCTTTTTACAAACCTCCGATAATAATTGCATAGTCCAAAAAATCCTCACAACTCCATGAGTGATTTTGGGGGAGGCCAATCAAAGATAGCTTGAATCTTCTCTTGATGAACTTGAACGCTATATTTACTAACATGTCCCAGGTACAATATTTTTGTCATACCGAATTCACACTTGGATTGCCTAGCGAACAAAGATTGATCCTTCATGATTCTTAGGACTTCATCCAGATGCTTCAAGTGCTCTTCCCATGTCCTAATATAAATAAGAATATCATCAAAAAATACTAGTAAGTACTCATGCAATTGTTTGTTGAAGATGTGATTCATGCATTATTGGAATGTAGCAAGTGCATTTTTTAATCTGAATGGCATCACCAAGAACTCATAATGTTTTTAGTGACAATGAAAGACCATCTTTTCTACATCTTCCTCCCTCATGCAGATCTGATGGTATCTAAAAAGGAGATCTATTTTTGAAAAATAGATTGCACCATGTAATTCATCCAACAACTCATCTATCCTCAGAATGGGATATCTATTCTTTGTTGTGTTTTTGTTCAATGCATGGTAGTCCACACACATGTGCATCATCCCATACTTTTTGACCAAAACCACTAATGATTCAAATGGGCTAGAAATGAGATGGATCCATCCTTTCTCTAGCAGTTCCTAAATTGTCTTTTCAATCTCACCTTTGAATTTCTTGCGATGGCAGTAGGGTGTGGTTATGACCGGCTTGGCTCTTGCTTCCAACAAGATAGTGTGTTCAAACCCTCGATGAGGCTATATGCTAGGAGGAATGTCTATAAAAACTTTATCATGTTCACTCAAAATATATTGGAGGTCATCATCTTGTGGAGTTGTCCATTGGCCTTTTATAGGTTTCGTCAAGACAAAACAATGTGCAGCCCAAGCAATGTCATCATGCCAAAAAATTGCCTCCATCCAGTGTGCAGAAACTTCCTTTGGACCCTCATTTCTATTCCATGGAGAACAACCTTCTTTCCATCGACAATAAAAGTGAAGTCCATCGGTTTGAAGCTCTGAGTGTCTTCATCCACTATATGCCCAAAATAACCTCCATGTCATCAAGGTCCATTATGAAGAAATCTTCGATCACTGTGTGATTTTCCATTGTGATACTTGTTGGGCATTCGTTTTACATGAGGTCAATGGCAGGAATCCATAGTGTAATTCCTCTCTTGAAAAGAAAATCTTTTTGAGGATCCACTCCAAGGTTCAGTGTTTGTCTTGCGACGTACCAAAATTTGCTCAGTAGAAGATAAATGTGAATGTTCATGAGGAGGCCTTTGCTGGTTCCAAAAAACTCTTTTACCTTGGAATCAAGTAAAATCTGTTCACTGTCTCAAAATATCACACCAAAAGAACAATATTTTTGCATTTTCTGATTTTCAATGAATGCAACTCTAACAATGCAGCTACTATGAGGTTCCATTCTAATAGGGGGGTTAGAAAAGCAAATAACGAAATTGAAAGCAAATAACATGAAATCAAATAACTTGAAATTGAAATTCCTAAATGGACATAAACTACAGAACACAACATGTCGTGAGTTAAACCTTTGAACAGATCGGTAGGAAACTAATGAAAACAGGAGCAGGGCTTCCTAGAATCCACTGATGCAATCATCGGTGAGAATCTGTAACAAATCGAATGATATTTCACTCTTCATCAAATTGCAAGGCCACAAAAAGTGCACTCATGCAAGACAAAAAGCTATGTAGACACAATTGGGTGATCTCTTCTCAAGCTCGTTACATCAATGAAATTCATATATCTGTAGCAAACACCAGAACTAAAAGATCGCACAACCAGAAACAATGCAATAAACCTTTGGCTCAATCACAATCTCATGAATAAAATCCATAAAACAATGACACATCTAGGCAAGAATAACTACACTCTAAATGCTAGTACCAAAAGCATAATTTTATTGCATAATAACGGCGACCCTTGTTACATTTTACAATGGGGTATTTATAAGAAATTGTCTCCTCAATTTGTGTTGAGAGTGAGAGATATCTTGATGCAATAAAATGCTTTTAAAAAATTAAAACAAACTAAATATATAAAAACTGGTAATCTAACTGGTGCTTAGAGGGACTCCATCCATATTTTATTCATTAATTGGATGCATGAGCCCTTTACATGTCAAAAACAATGAAAGCATGAGAGAGAAAGTAGAAGGAAGCCATCAGTCAAAGTAGAAGTGCATGGAGACACCCAAAAATAGAATTTGGCCCTTCACTTGATGTGTGTCGGAGTTAACTTGCCATCAAAATGTGTCTCCAATGCATGGAAAGTGCTATTTTTGAAACTAGCAATCAACTGTCAGCGCACCTCTGAATTTAGGAGCTACATGAAAATGTCGAGTTGCAGAGCTGTGGACTTGCGGAGCTGACAACCTGCGGAGCTATAGAGCTCGACTGAGTCAAAAACCTCAAAAAAATTCTAAGTGTCAAAATTGAAATTCTGGCATCTAGGTTTTGTTCATCTTCATCCTAAAGATATGTTTGGATATTTGCCCTTGAATTTCTCTATAATCTCAATAATCTTAGCAGCATCGGCAAGATCCAAAGCCTCATATTTATCTTTAACCTTCTATCTGTAGTTGTCCACCTCAATTCAAGTTTTTGCAAAATCCCCAAGTTTGGTATCCAACTCTAACAATGCTTCTTCTATCCTAAAGGCTTGTCTGATGTCTTCATCACTGGATGCTTCCTCTAATGTCTTTCTAAAGTTTTCTACAACTACCTCAACTAATAAAAGCTTCTCTCATTCTTCATCTTCAAAAATATCCAAGCATGCATCACTATATAACTTTTCTGCTTCCAAAATTTGCTCTTGAGCTTGGCCCTTGACCCTATGTATCTCATCATGCAATGTTTCCATCACTTTATTTCCTTCTGCAATCTTTTCTATCCAATCATCTATCATGTCTAGCTCTTCGCCAGTATATACATCAATGAGAATGTGGTACCTTTGTCCTTTTATGGCCTGTAGAATTTGCAAATCCTTGCTCCAAACCCGTACCTCATCCATAATGTTGAAGTCCTACCTCAAAATTGCCACGATCTTATCAACATTATCTTGTGTAGCATGCAATAATTTCAGACTTCCTGTAATTATAGTGATACCCCTATCCTCAAGGTTGTCTCGCCAATCCTGACAAGCTCTCAAAAATGGATTGAGCCGTACACCTTCCCCTTCTTTAAAAATGGTAGTCAAAGTCTCCTCGGGGCATTCAAAATCAAGAGGACAAATAACTTTAGCTAGATATCCTTTCAAGATCTCAACTTGCCTTCGAAGTGCTCTGATTTCAATCTCATCACATTCCATGTGGTTAAGAACCTGTTTGACTCCTATACTCATCATTTGTCAAGAAGTATCTCGTGTAGGTTTCCCTAACGTGATATCCTTTACTTCATAGTCCTGAAGGCTGACAGCTTCTTCATCTGTACCTTTCAGGGGATGAGCCACTTGTGCAAATAGGTCCTGATTTCGAGTAGTGGTAATGAATGCAAATGGTGTTGCATCCTATAATGGAGAGTCAAGCTTGCTCAAAATCTCTACAATTTCACAGATATCATCCTTTGAAGCAAGGAATTGATGCTTAGCACTTCTCATTATTTCCTTCCGAAACCATCTCGGGATGTGTCTTTCTTCAACCTTAGCTCTAGATGATGAAGGGATGTGTTCAACTACCTCCTTCCCTTTGTCATTTTTTCTTGGAGTTTCGTATTGTGAGGGTTCTTCTTCTATAGTCTTAGTTTTTGTAGATCCCATAGTTTGATCCTCAACTTCCTGGGAAGGCTGTTGTATACATTCCATTACGTGTGCCTCTTTTGGTGGCTCATTAGTCCTTGGTTCTGGTTCTCCTTGTAATGATGATTCTTTTTTAACATGTTCCTTTGAACTTGGAGGTGGAGGTGTCACTGAAACCTTATCTACCATCATAGACTGAGGTGAAGATGGGAGCGTTGGATGAGGACCTTGTGTCTCAGGTGGCATCTGCGTCCAATCTTGCTGTTGAAATTCACCTATAGGAGTACCTCTAATCTTATCTCCAACCAATTTTGTACCTACTGGCATGAAATCAAAATCTAGAATGGAGAGAATATCATCACCTAGCTCTCTTTTCTCATTCACCCATCATTGTACTTCATCTTCCAATGAAGAGAGCTCTACTATTTCAGTTTGGGTGGGTGGTGGGGTATTTGTGACATTCTTCTTTCTTTCCAATTCTATAGCTTTGACAAGTCAGGTTCTCCCTTGTAGAGGCACTTTCTCTTCCTCCCCATCTAAATCTATTTCATCCTCATCTGATTCTTCCTCGAGAATGGTTTCAGGAACAGATGGATTAGGCACTAATCTTTTATGAACTCTCTGCCTCTTGTTCATTCTAACCTTGACCCTCCTTTGCTTCTGTGGAACCATAGGAGAAGCGAGCTCTTGATGCATCAGAGAAATGAATGTCTCCGGAATCTCTCCCTCCTCTTGTTGGCTTGACAAAATAGGAGGTAATGGAAAATCAACCTGGATATGAGAAATCCCAGAGTCATGGGGGTCCTGGGGAGTAGATTCATGTTGCTACAAAGGGGTCTGTTCTTCAACATGCTCTGTCTGGATCCTCTGAGGAGAGGCTATCTTCCTCTTTTCTTTCTTCTTCTCTGGTGGATGGTAATATCCCACTGGATGATCAAGCTGGTAGACTATTTTTGGCCTGAAAGGAGACTGGAGCACAAAGATAGGAAATGTGACTTTCCTCCCCTTTACCTTTTCTGGGCGAGCATGTATATGGAATATCACTGTATCTAAAATTGGATCAAGTGGAAAGGGTTTCTTGATCCAACTCTTTGTCATTCTGATGACATGTCTTGCTCAATGATTAATATCATCTCCTTCCTCTCTATCAATTTCTGCATTTAGAACGGGCCTCTCACCAACTTTATCTGTATTGAATAAGGGATCTAGTAGCTCCTGCGAATCTTGTAGCCTTATCTCATCCAGGATGGTCAAATGGAGAGCCTTCTCTTCTAAATACAAAGTCATTCTACAATAGTCCCTGATACGGGCATCATAGTCATCTGTGGCATTCATCCAATGATCTTAAATGGCATCCTCGTGGTAGAACTCTTTTCTTGCCAAATTTTCCACTTTACCAACACTGTCAAAAAATGGTTGGGGAGAGTTATATTCTTCAAGAGGATAGTTCTCCCACTCCCACTTGAACGTCGAGATATCCTGCTTTCTCTTTACTTGGTATGCCCCTATTACAAAAGGCCAATCCCAACAAGGCCTTCATTGTTTCTTGATCCTCTCATAGGCTAACTCAATCTGTCGAGAAATTTCCATCAGAACCAACTTGTCACTTGGGTACCTTGGGAGCTTCTTTGGATGGATAGATGCACCACCAACCTAAATGTATGTGAATGTCCAAAACTAGATAAAATATGCACCGAGAGCTGTGATATGTGCCTTGGCCTCATCAAACAATCTCTTTCCATAGTCACCTTCGATGAATTGAATGATGGCAAAGATAAAGGCATCATTCACAATCTTGTACTCTTTGCTTTGCGGTGAGAGCTTTTTCTTAACTAGCTAAGGATAAACTATATACGGCCATGCATTAGGATCCTACATACTGGCCCTTTTGTACAACTCAAGATAGTCAGTGGCTCTTGCTGCAAGTAGATATATCACATAAGAAGTGATATAGAACTTCTTCTTGTCCTTTACTATCTACAACTGATCACACAAGTTCTCACTAAGTGTGGTAGCCCAATCTAGTGGCATCTTTGCATTTCTAATGGTTTCAATGAAGTTAACCATGAATGGAGCGAGATGACCTGCTATAGGCAATCCCATAACTCTCCTCAGGAGAATGATTGAATATCCAATGTCATCCCTCATGTATCCTCGAGCCATATCTACTTTGCTGATTGTCTTTCCTCGAGATGGCTTCTCAATGAAGTGTGAGGAATATATGATGTCCATGGCCTCCTGGTGATGATCCTTATGCCACCTGTCAGCTGCTTCATATGAAAGCCTGATATACTGATCAGCTCTAAGTAAGTGAAAGACTCTCTCGATATTATCAAGTCATAGATCCAAGACTACTTCCCCAATGACACTCTTTACCACCCTTTCCTTGGGAAGAAAATGTCGAGATAAGGTCATAATCAATTCAGTTGATTGAACAGTCCCAGGATGTAATGCTGCATTTACCAATCCAAACCGTATTAAGGCTGATCTCAAAGAAGATCTTTCAGTTGGGTTGTTACAAACCCTCAAAAATTCTCCCAAGTTCGTGTGTCCAAGTTCTGTGTCTTTGATCTCAAAGTGTTCATTGTGCAATCATGACTTCGGGGTTACGCCTTGGAACTTGTATACGACTAGCTTTACTATTGATCTGGATGTAGATGCCATTTGATTGTATTACTTGCACATCACAAAAAAAAAGGAAAAATGATTAATTACTGGATACATAAAACACATTAAAAAAAAATGATATTCAAAAACGAATTTTATTTTACTTATGATTTTTATTTTTATTTTAATTTTTAAATTTTTTTTTTGGGTTTTTTGATCAAATATAAAATAATAAAAATTAAAAATTAAAAAAAAATGAGGGCGATGGTCGTGGCCACATGTGCCGCGCACCCAAAAGGGCGATGCAGCACGTGCGCAGCCCTAAAGGCACGCGCAGCACACCGTGCATCCAAAAGGGCATCGCGGCGAAGTGACACATGTGTAGCCCTAAAGGCGCATGCAACACCATGCATGCGCCACACATTGAAAAGGGTGTTGCAACAGTGTGGTGCACCCACAGCCCTAAAGGTGAGCGCAGCGCCGTGGGCACACCGCGCGTCCAAAAGGGCAGCACGACAGCGCGGCGTGTGCAGCGTGTGAATGGAGAGAGGGGGGGGAAGAGTTTTCTCACCTTCCTCTCTTAGCTAAAAAAACAAAGGAAGTGAAAAAATCATAATGACTAGGAGGAAGGAGGGGTTTTATAACACCCTCTCCTTACTTGTTTTTACAAAGCGCGCTAGCCTTGATATTCGCGCGCGCGAATTTTTTTTTCCTTTTTTCTTTTCTTTTTTTTTTAAAATTTTCAATTTTACTCTAACTGATTTAAATGAGACTTTCTCCTTCTTTCGATTTCTAAACTATGAGCCCGGGAGTCAGAAGAAAGTAGGGGGTCCCCATTCCTAGTGAGGAATGGGGCGTGTGTTGTGGATACCACAACAAATAGCCCCAGAAAAAGGAAGAAATGACCAAGGCATTTCTTCATCATCAAACATTCTTCCACTATGTGTCAAACACCAACCGAACCTCAAACACCTCGAGCATATCTCAAATGACCTTGCAATCCAAATTTTCAAAGTCTAAACCTTCAAACTCAATGTGTGCATTGTGTATTCATTCTCTTTGACGTATCAGGATGTCATCAATCAAAGTTTTCTGTCAAATTAAAACAATCTTCCACCCCTCTCAGTTCATTCATTCAAAATTTTCACGAAGGCTCTTTGTCAATCAATTGCTTGACCAAATAAGAGAATCAGTTCGAGGGCTCTTGGCAGGATGTCACGTTCTTTAATTTCAAGCCTTTTGCATAATTGATCCATTTCATTTAAAACGTTACTTTTGATGAAACAATACTTTTGACTACAAGGTGCTTTGTTTTGTAATGCACTTTTAGCCATTTTAAATCAATAGAATCCTTCTGACTTAACACCGTCTCCCCTTTTTTTTTCTTTTTTCTTTTTTCTTTTTTCTTTTTTTTTTTTGGTATTCTGACTATGCTTAGATTGTGTAGCCAGAACATCGATGTTGTTTCTTGAATTTGATCTCTTATGAAAATCCCATGCGTTCCTCTTTTAGAACCTTTTAAGAAACTCTTACGCCAAACAACGATCTTAGTAACCCTTCGAAGAGACCCCTCCTGTTTGAACTGGTTAGAATTTGGATCATTTCTCATCATCTTTGACTTGAAATTGAACCACACCTAACACCATCAAATCTTTAAATTTGCAAAGTTTTGAGAGTTTGTTAGTCTAGGCTTCTGATTTCTAGATTGAAAATCCCTTTAATTCCATGAGAGATGTATGTTGCTTGGTTGGTATAAAACACACAATCAGCCAAATGTTTTGACAAAGAAATACCTCCTCCTGAAATCGAGACCAAAGAGTGGTCAGTGAAATCTCAAGAAAATTCCCAAGTACACCTTACCCCCTAGGACCAACCTGACTTTAAAAGAAAACACACGACTGAAAGAAAACACACAACTTAGGAAAAGGAAACACACTTGCAGAAGTAAACACCATTGCAGAAATGAAAATTTCATCTACGTGCGGAAATGAAACCTAACTTTTTTTCTTTTTTTTTTTCCCTTTTTTTGTTTTTTTTTTTTAGACCTCAAAATAATGTTTCAGAAATTGCCCATTTATGGGCAAAGGTAGAAACTCCCCCTATAAGGAACTTAGCCTAAATGTGTTTTCTCTAAGAATTTCTGCAATCTGATATTGGCCTGGCCACAAGCATTAAAACTTGGTATGGCTTCCCGACTTTTCTTTCGCCTTATCCCAAAGTAGGACTAGGTCAGAAATCCTATAAGATTTTATGGTGGCCCTCTTGTCGAACCATCTCTTGACTACGGCTTGATGTTTAGCCATGTGTTCTAATGCAGTTGTTCGTTTCTCATCCATTTCTAGAAGATTCATCAATCGGATTTGTACTCTATCAGTGTCATCCACATACCCACTCATGAATTTTAAAACAAGAATCTTAAGATTGAGCAAGAATACCCATTCTTGCCTGTAAACAAGTAGATAAGGAGAAGTACCCAAGGCCTTTTTTATTCTAACCTGATCTGTCCACAAGGCATATTTCAATTGTGTATGCCAATCCCTAAGGTTCTCCTTCAATAGTCATTTTATCACAATGATCAAATTTTTGTTTGTAGACTCCGCTACCCTATTTCCTTGCAGGTAGTAATTTGAAGAGAATCTGATGATGGCTTTGTTTTCAAATGCCCATCGTGTCAAAAATGCAGATCCATTGTCACATACAAGAGAAAATGGCATTCCAAATCTGGTAACAATATGTTCTTCCAAAAAGTCTGTCACCACCTTAGCAGTGCAATTTCTGAAAGTCTCAGCCACCGTCAATTGTGTGCAGTAATCGGTACTTGTAAGGATGAATGTGTGTCCAGTTAATGATGGTGGGTTTACTGGACCAATGAAATCTAGTCCCCACTTTGTGAAAGGGCACACCTCATATACCAGTTGGAGTGGCATTGTTGGGTGCCTCTCTTTGTTAGCACTATTCTGGCATGTATGACAAGAATGCACATGTTCAAATGTATCCTTGAATATTGAGGGCCAAAAATAACCCGATCTTAAAGTCATGTGTGTTATGGCTTCTGCTGAATAGTGTCCCATTCCATACTTATCATGAAATTGTTTCAGGACATCCTTAGCTTCTTCATGTCCTAAGCATTTCAAATAAATCCCCTCATAGTTCCTTTTATACAACTTGTTACCAAGTAACTTGTAAGACTCGCATTTCATCTTAAGTCCCCTACGTTGTGAACTGTTCATCCACTTGGGGCATTGGCCTTGTAGGAGATAATAGACAATATCCTGGTACCACACATCTATCACCACACCTTGATTGATATCAACTTGTGATACAACCATCTTCTTTTGATAATCTTCATCAGTTTCATAATCAAATTTGAATTCCTTTTGACTTCCTTCTTGGTTGTCAGCGATCATTTTGGATAATCCTTGGCCTCTGACTAATCGCATAGGTTGAATCTCTAGATCGAATTCTTGAAGTATTGCCATCCACTTTCCTCTTCTTTCACCAAGTTCATTCTGCATCAAAAGTGTTTTTACTGCTGGGTCAGGTACAATTGCATACACCTTACTTCTGAGTATGTAGTGACAGAACTTCTTTACTACCTTATTAATGCAAAGGACTGTTTATCAAGATTTGAATATTTTAACTCAGCATTCTTTAGAGGATAACTCATGAAAGAAATGGGACGTTCATCCTTCTTTTCTCTTTTTTGTGTTAAGATCCCTGCGCAAGAATGTTCAAAAGCAAAGGAATAGATCTTGAAGGGTAACTCGTAATCTGGACTTACCAAAATCGGGGCTGTGGAGATGAAAACCTTAATATCTTGGAAGGATTTCTTTATCTCTGGTACCCATTCTATTTTAGCCCCTTTTTTGAGTAAATCATTGAGGGGGTGCACTATCTCTACGAAACCACTTATGAATTTGCGTACAAAGTTTATCTTTCCAAAAAAAATTTAATTCCTTCTGACTATGAGGAGGTGTTAACTTCAAAATAGACACAACTCTATCTAGATCAATGGAAATTCCAACTTCAAAAATGACATGTCCCAGGAGCTTTCCTTTAGTAACACCAAACGAACATTTCTTGGGATTGAGTGATATGTCATACCTGTGACATCTATTGAATACCTGCCTTAGATCAGCAATATGAGTACTTTGATCCTTCGAAAAGATATTCAAGTCATCCATGTAGATGACTATACACTTGTTTATCAATCCTTTGAAGGCTTCATCCATTACTTGTTGAAATGTAGCTCCCACATTAATCAACCCGAAAGGCATCCTTCTATAGGCAAACGTTCCCCACTTGGTCGTGAAAGTAGTCTTTAGCCTATCTTTTTCATCAACCATCACTTGGTTATATCTTGAGCAACCATCCAAAAATGACATCATCATTGAACCATTAATGATTTGCAACACTTCATCTAACGAGGGTAGAGAGTAGTTATCCTTCTCAGATGCCAAGTTCAAGTTACGAAAGTCAACACAAAGGTGAATCTCTCTAGTCTTTTTTCATACAAGGACCAAATTTTCTACCTAGGTGGAATGACAAATAGGGAATATGATCTTAGCATCCAGTAGTTTTTTTACTTCTTTCATAATTACTGGTTCGATTATCAGATTTACCAATCATTGTCTTTGCCAGAAAGGTTTAGCATCTGGTTTCAATGGGATGTCGTGTGTGATAATCTCAGGATCATAAGTTTTTAATTCTTCATAGCTCCAAGCAATGACATCTTTGTACTCGATGAGCAACTTGAGCATGTCTTCCCATTCCTTTTGGTTGCATGCTTTTCCTATTTGTACCATTTTTGGTTCTTCATCAGTGCCTAAATTGTACGAGTCACATTCTTCGATTCCTTTCTCTTGAGTTTGCCTTATATGGAGTGTTGATTCATCATGGTCGAAGATGCGTTCAAGTTCAACCATCCCTTTCGGAATATTGTTGGTTTTCAAATTAAGGATTCCATCATCATCCTCAAGCTCATCATCTTCGAGCTTGTCTTCAGGTGTATCATCAATCTCTTGTCCTTGGAAATGGTGACTGCACATAATAAACTCAATTATATGTTGATCATCTTGAAAGACTTGAAAGTTCATGATATTTTTGGGAATGGCAGGAATGGCAACTAATTCAACTGAGAATCTTTTCAACTTTGTTCTTTCTACTGGTTGTAAAGCACTGGCTAAAATTGCAAGGGCGTCTGCTACCACATTCTTTCTTCTTGGAATGGATTTGATGTTTAGAGCTTCAAAGTCATCCATTATATCCCATACCCTTTTCTTGTAAGTGATTAATCTTTTATCGTTGAATGAGTATATGGATTTTACTTGCCTTATCACTAGTTGAGAATCCCCTTCGATTATAAGAGTAGCAACTCCTTTTTCCAATGCAAAGAGAAGTCCTCGAATCAAGGCTTCATATTTTGCGCCATTATTAGTACATCTAAACTGCAATCGATATGCGGCATAGAAAGACCTACCTTTTGGGTTGATTAGTTCAATACCTACACCGGCTCCTTATTTGCATCTAGACCCATGGAAGCAGAGTATCCAAATTGTATTTTCCTTGGGTTTTCTGACTTTGTGCCTATTTGTCCTTAACTTTTCTTTTACTTGAGTCTTGAACGATTGTTTCTTAGGAACCCATTGTAACTTTTCTTGTGTAGGGCTTGATGAATCTCCTTCATATCCCATGGATAGAGGAAGAGTGTGTTTTTCTTGCTCCTCCTGAATTTCCTCTATTAGCTCAGTGATTTGTTCAACCTTAGGTTCTAGATGAATGACTATTGAGGTCCATCCTTTACCTTTAACATATCATCTTCTTCTCTGAACTTTAATCATCCCAGGAGGAGAAGAAGATAAACCTCCACCATTTGAAGAGGTATCACTGTATGATACATTTAAATCTTCACTTTCCTCCTCGGTTTGTTCAATAAGGTTGGATGAATTCACTAAATCTTGAATTTCAATAATTTCATCACTTGAGGTCTTTGTATTCTTGTTTTCCATTATTTGTGTCAAAACCTTTGCTACTGCTTCTTGGCACGCTGAATGTTCGAACTTTGAATGACTAACTTTGTGCAACTGGAAAAATCTTGGAAGGAGGAGGATACTAGGGTCAGCTTCCTCTCCTGAACATTGTAGATTGTCACCAAACTTTCTATGAATTGTGTCACAATCTCACTTTTGGGTACCGACACCTCAGGTTCTTCATTTTGATCTTGAGATGTCTTGTTTGGGACCATATTCAATAGCATCACTTTGTATGACCCGAAGTTAGATTATAAGAATGCTACCTCATTCAGGGCGTTGTAATCTGTGATCATTTTTTTCAATTTGGGCTCAGCATCTATCTTGATTTGATTGTTCAAACCTTTCCATGGCAACCATAATTGAGTGAAATTTGTAGAGAACCATCCTCTGAGACATTTTTTCCATTCTCTGCTAAGGAGTAATCCGTAGGTCTCTGGGATGTCAACCACATGTATGTCAACAATATCTTGGATCCGAGGATCAATTGTTAGCTGTATCCGCACATCTTTCAACACTCCAATGAATTTTACCTCTATTTTATCCAACTGTATTACCACTCGGTTAGAGGGTTGAGGATTAACTCCTAGCCTTTGAGCTATTGATAATGGCATCACATTACAAGAAGCTCCTGAATCAATAAGACAATTGTGTAGATTCTTTCCATATATCCTTATGCTCAGCAAAAATGGGGGTACCTCAACTTTGTCCTTGAACATAGTAGGCATTGCTTCTACAGTATTTACTTGTTGTGGCGCCGTCTTTTGGGGGATATTATTGATATTATGGGAAACCTTTGTATTATCCAATGCCTTCATGAGTGCTTCTCTTTGTTGTGGGCAATTCTACAACATGTCAAACATGGACATATTGGCTTTTGTTTTCTTCAGGTCTTCAACCGCATTATATTTTTCAGTAGACCAAGCAGGGTTCCTCAGTATTGTCAGTATGTTTACTTGATTCTGATACTGTGGTCCTCCTTGGGCTGGTCTTACCAATGGTGGATTGTTGCTTGCTCTAGGATCAGGTGGGGTTGGTTGCAAACCAGGAGGAATTCCATCAGTCAAGGGATCCTTTTTGTTTCTAAGATTATATGTGTTTTGATTATCATTTCGAAAGGAAAACATGTCATCATGTTGAAGATTGGGTTCTTGAGTAAAAGGGAACGAGAATTCTTCATTTGCTTGTTGTTCCACTTGTACATTCTGGGTAGAATCATAAGATTCTAATAGCATTGCATTAAATTGAACAGGAGGCTAATTATCATTCATTGGCAGGTTTTGATTCACATCCTAATTACCATTATAGTATGCACCATCATTGCTAGGCATATTTTGGCTATCATCATACTAATTAATGTCGGCATGCTGAATGTGGTTGTTATCGGCAGAAATGCTTCCATTATTTGGTCTAGTGTTCCATTGTCGATTTTGTCTTTGGAAGCCATTGTTGCGATCAAGAGGATTGAAATTGTTTCCTCCCCCATTATTTCCTGCATTTTTGTTGTCATTATTGTTGAAGTTCCTATCGTAATTTTGACAAAAATTGTTGTTGTAGGGGCCATCATTGTTTCTCTGGAAGTTGTTACTTTTTCCTTGAGACAATCTAAGATGCGTCAATTCATTGTTCATTTGCGACATGGTTTTCTTCATCTGACCAACTTTCGATAGGAGATTGTTATCTGCTTCCACAAGAACCATCACCTTTTGTTCAAAGAAGGCTATTTTCGGGGCTCATACCCTAGATATGTTATCGCTTGAGTTTGTGGAGCTGGTACCTGTTGTAATGGAACTGGGTTCATAGGTATGAACTAAATAGGTACGGTGGGTGCTCCCATAGGAATTGTTGGCATTGCAGGGACTGCCTGCATAGAAAGCATCATTCCTCCTCCATTAGGATTAGCTTGCTTTGTGAACGTAATTGCTTCTGCAAATACTTTGTCCAATGTGTCAATATTTGCTGTAGGGAGTCTCCTTAGAAAAATCACAGTAAGAGGATCCATGGCATTGAAATAAACTTGGATGGTAGCTTCAACTGAAATTGTGTACAGTGTCTCCAACTTGCGGTAGGCCATATGAAAATGATGATTGAAGCATGAAACTATTTCAGCTAGGTCCCTTTTTATTGATATGAATTGTTGATGTATCACTGCTAGATTGATGAATGTTTTGAATTGTTCCAAAAATGATTTTTCAAAAGTGTCCCAGTCTCCAATACATCATGGTGGTAGGTTCACATACCAATTGAAGGCAATTTCCCCCAAAGAGTAGGGAAATAAACGAAGAACCACATCTTCATTAGCAATTTGCTATCAGTTGCAAATTTCCTTCAAAATCTTGACATGATCTTCGGCGGTTCTTGTTTCTCCATAAATAAACCTTGGATAGAATTTCTCAGGATTCTTAGGGAGGTCATGGAGGGCACGTCTCAAGCTAAGGGGTGAATCAATTGCATTTGAAAAAAGGCCATTGGAGGATTTTGTGGACCTAAAGGCGGGTGGAAAGGTGATGGGAGTGTTGGAATATGTGGAGGTCCACCTAGTGGTTGAATGGGTGGTGGAGTAGAAGAAGATGATGAAATTTTGAATGGAAGTGGTTGAATTCGAGGTATTCCTCTGTCACTATGTGGCTTACAAAAATGAGTAAGCTTTAGAAATTCTTGGGCACTTGGTGAAGATCTTAATGCTCACTGGAATGGGGATCTAGGATCAATATCTTCCAGCTTGTATCAATTCTGGGAAAAGCGCACCTCTGTAGAAGCACACTTCCTCACTTCTTCTAAATTTTGTGGACCACAGAGTTTTGCGGATATGCAGATCTGTGGACCTACAGACCTGCAGACCTGAATTTCTAAAAATTTTAGAAGTGATTTCTAAACCTTTTACGTAGTGTAGATTTATTGCAAGGGTGCAAAATCTTTGACATTTGATAAAATCTTTCTTGTTTTCAATAGTATGTTCTTTGTAGGGGCTCTCCTTCTAGCACCACTTTTGTTGGGCATTCATTTTGCACGAGGTCAACGGCAGGAATCCATAGTGTAATTCTTCTCTTGAAAAGCAAATCTTTTTGAGGATCCACTCCAAGGTTCAGTGTTATTCTTCCGACATACCAAAATTCGCTCAGTAGAAGATAAATTTGAATGTTCACGAGGAGGCCTTTGTTGGTTCCAAAAAACTCTTTTACCTTGGAATCAAGTAAAATCTGTTCATTGTCTCAAAATATCACACCA
The DNA here is from genome assembly GCA_028749045.1 of Cupressus sempervirens. Taxonomy (NCBI): domain Eukaryota; kingdom Viridiplantae; phylum Streptophyta; class Pinopsida; order Cupressales; family Cupressaceae; genus Cupressus; species Cupressus sempervirens. The sequence continues at coordinate 25,907,148 of CM053785.1, read as the reverse complement.
AAAGAACAATATTTTTGTATTTTCTGTTTTTCAATGAATGCAACTCTAACAATGACGCTACTATGAGGTCCCATTCTAACAGGGGGGTTAGCAAAGAAAATAATGAAACTAAAATAAAATAACATGAAATCAAATAACTTGAAATTGAAATTCCTAAATAGACATAAACTACAGAACACAACACACTGCAAGTTAAACCTTTGAAGAGATTGGTAGGAAACCAATGAAAATAGGAGTAGCGCTTCCTAGAATCCACTGATGCAATTGTCGGTGAGAATTTGTAACAAATCGAATGATATTTCACTCTTCATCAAATTGCAAGGCCACAGAAAGTGCACTCATGCGAGGTAAAAAGCTATGTAGACACAATCGGGTGATCTCTTCTCAAGCTCGTTACGCCAACAAAATTCATATATTTGTAGTAAACACCAAAACTAAAAGATCGCACAACTAGAAACAACGCAATAAACCTTTGGCTCAATCACAATCTCATGAATAAAATCCATAAAACAATGACACATCCATGCAAGAATAACTACACTCTGAATGCTAGCACCAAAAGTATAATTTTATTGCATAATAACGGTGGCCCTTGTTACATTTTACAATGGGGTATTTAAAAGAAATTGTCTCCCCAATTTGTGTTGAGAGTGAGAGATATCTTGATGCAATAAAATGCTTTTAAAACATTAAAAGAAACTAAATATATACAAACTGGTAATCTAACTGGTGCTTAGAGGGACTCCATCCATATTTTATTCATTAATTGGATGCATGAGCCCTTTACATGTCAAAAAAAATGAAAGCATGAGAGAGAAAATAGGAGGAAGCCATCAGTCAAATTAGAAGTGCATGGAGACACCCAAAAATAGAAGCTGGCCCTTCACTTGATGTGTGTCGAAGTTAACTTGCCATCAAAATGTGTTTCCAATGCATGGAAAGTGCTATTTTTGAAATTGGCAGTCAATTGTCAGCACACCTCTGAATTACGGAGCTGCATGAAAATGCAGAGCTATGGAGCTGTGGAGCTCGACTGAGTCAAAAACCTCAAAGAATTTTCTGAGTGTCAAAATTCAAATTCTGGCATCTGGGGTTTGTTCATCTTCATCCTAAAGATATGTTTGGATATTTTCCCTTGAATTTCTCTATAATCTTAGTAATCTTAGCAGCATCGGGAAGATCCAAAGCCTCATACTTATCTTTAACCTTCTTTCTGTAGTTGTCCACCTCAATTCGAGTTTTTGCAAAATCCCCAAGTTTGGTATCCAACTCTAACAATGCTTCTTCTGTCCTGAAGGCTTGTTTGATGTCTTCATTACTGGATGCTTACTCTAATGTCTTTCTAAAGTTTTATACAACTACCTCAACTGATAAAAGCTTCTCTCATTCTTCATCTTCAAAAATATCCAAGCATGCATCACTATATAACTTTTCTACTTCCAAAATTCGCTCTCGAGCTTGGTCCTTGAGCCTATTTATCTCATCATGCAATGTTTCCATCACTTTATTTCCTTTTGCAATCTTTTCTATCTGATCATCTATCATGTCTAGCTCTTCACAAATATATACATCAATCAGAATGCGGTACCTTTGTCCTTTTATGGCCTGTAGAATTTGCAAATCCTTGCTCCAAACCCGTACCTCATCCATAATGCTGAAGTCCTACCTCAAAATTGCCATGATCTTATCAACATTGTCTTGTGTAGCATGCAATAATTTCAGACTTCTTGTAATTATAGTGATACCCCTATCCTCAAGGTTGTCTCACCAATCCTGAAAAGCTCTCAAAAAAGGATTGAGCCATACACCTTCCCCTTCTTTAAGAATGGTAGTCAAAGTCTCCTCGGGGCGTTCAAAATCAAGAGGACCAATAACTTCAGCTAGATATCCTTTCAAGATCTCAACTTGCCTTCAAAGTGCTCTAATTTCAATCTCATCACATTCCATTTGGTTAAGAACCTCTTTGACTCCCATGGTCATCATTTTTCAAGAAGTATCCCATTTAGGTTTCCCTAATGTGATATCCTTTACTTCATAGTCCTGAAGGTTGACAGCTTCTTCATCTGTCCCTTTTGAGGGATGAGCCACTTGTGCAAATAGGTCCTGATTCTGAGTAGTGGTAATGAATGCAAATGGTGTTGCATCCTGTAATGGAGAGTCAGGCTTGGTCAAAATCTCTGCAATGTCACAGATATCATCCTCTGAAGCAAGGAATTCATGCTTAGCACTTCTCATTATTTCCTTCCGGAACCATCTCGGGATGTGTCTTTCTTCAACCTTAGCTCTAGATGATGAAGGGATATGTTCAGATACCTCCTTCCCTTTGTCATTTTTGCTTGGAGTTTCCTATTGTGAGGGTTCTTCTTCTATAGTCTTAGTTTCTATAGATCCTGTAGTTTGATCCTTAACTTCCTGGGAAGGCTTTTGTATACATTCCATTACCTGTGCCTCTTTTGGTGGCTCATTATTCCTTGGTTCTGGTTCTCCTTGTAATGATGATTCTTTCTGAACATGTTCCTCAGAAATCGAAGGTGGAGGTGTCACTGAAACCTTATCTACCGTCATAGACTGAGGTGAAGATAGGGGCATTGGATGAGGACCTTGTGTCTCAGGTGGCATCTGCATCCAATCTTCCTATTGAAATTCACATGTAGGAGTATCTCTAATCTTATCTCCAACCAATTTTGTACCTACTGGCATGAAATCAAAATCTGGAATGGAGAGAATATCATCACCTAGCTCTCTTTGCTCATTCACCCATCGTTGTAATTCATCTTCTGACGAAGAGAGCTCTACTGTTTCAGCTTGGGTGGGTGGTGGGGTATTTGTGACATTCTTCTTTCTTTCCAATTCTATAGCTTTGGCAAGTCGGGTTCTCCCTTGTAGAGGCACTTGCTCTTCCTCTCCATCTGACTCTATTTCATCCTCATCTGATTCTTCCTTGGGAATGGTTTCAGGAATAGATGGATTAGGCACTAATCTTTTATGAACTCTCTACCTCTTGTTCATTCTAACCTTGACCCTCCTTTGCTTCTGTGGAACCATAGGAGAAGCGAGCTCTTGATGTATCGGAGGAATGGATGTCTCTGGAATCTCTCCCTCCTCTTGTTGGCTTGACAAAATAGGAGGTAACAAAAAATCAACCTGGATATGAGAAATCCTAGAGTCGTGGGGGTCCTGGGGAGTAGATTCATGTTGTTGCAAAGGGGCATGTTCTTCAACATGCTCTATCTAGATCCTCTAATATTTAATCCAGACATCATAGTCATTTGTGGCATTCATCCAATGATCTTTAATGGCATCCTCCTGGTAGAACTCTTTTCCTGCCAAATTTTCCACTTTACCAACACTGTCAAAGAATGGCCGGGGAGAGTTATATTCCTCAAGAGGATAGTTCTCCCACTCCCACTCAAAAGTCGGGATATCCTGCTTTCTCTTTACTTGGTATGCCCCTATTACAAAAGGCCAATCCCAATAAGGCCTTTATTGTTTCTTGATCCTATCATAGGTTGACTCAATCTGTTGAGAACTTTCCATCAGAACCAACTTGTCACTTGGGTACCTTGGGAGCTTCTTTTTTAATGGATAGATGCACCACCAACCCGAATGTATGTGAATGTCCAAAACTAGATAAAATATGCACCGAGAGTTGTGATTTGTGCCTTGGCCTCATCAGACAATCTCTTTCCATAGTCACCTTTGATGAATCAAATGATGGAAAAGATAAAGGCATCATTCACAATCCTGTACTCTTTGCTTTGCGGTGAGAGCTTTTTCTTAACTAGCTGAGGATAAACTATATACGACCATGCATTAGGATCCTGCATACTGCCCCTTTTGTACAACCTGGGATAGTCAGTAGCTCTTGCTGCAAGTAGATATATCACATAAGAAGTCATATAGAACTTCTTCTTGTCCTTTACTCTCCACAACTGATTGCACAAGTTCTCACTAAGTGTGGTAGCCCAATCCAGTGGCATCTTTGCATGTCTAATGGTTTCAATGAAGTTAACCATGAGTGGAGCGAGATGACCTGCTGCAGGAAATCCCATAACTCTGCTCAGGAGAATGATTGAATATCCAATGTCATCCCTCATGTATCCTCGAGCCATATCTACTTTGCTGATTGTCTTTCCTCGAGATGGCTTCTCAATGAAGTATGAGGAATATATGATGTCCATGGCCTCCTGGTGATGATCCTTATGCCACCTCTCAGCTGCTTCATATGAAAGCTTGATAAAATGATCAGCTCTAGGTAATTGAAAGACTCTCTCGATATTATCAGGTCATAGATCCAAGACTACTTCCCCAGTGACACTCTTTACCACCCTTTCCTCAGGAAGAAAATGTCGGGATAAGGTCATAATCAATTCAGCTGACTGAACAATCCTAGGATATGATGTTGCATTTACCAATCTAGACCGTATTAAGGCCGATCTCAAAGAAGATCTTTCAGTTGGGTTGTTACAAACCCTCAAAAATTCTCCCAAGTCCGTGTGTCCACATTCTGTGTCTTTGATCTCAGAGTATTCATTGTGCAATCGTGACTTCGGGGTTACGCCTTGGAACTTGTATACGACTGGTTTTGCTATTGATCTGGATGTGGATTCCATTTGATTGTATTACCTGCATGTCACAAAAAAAAAAAGAAAAAATTATTAATTACTGGATACATAAAACACATTAAAAAAATGATATTCAAAAACCAATTTTATTTTACTTACGATTTTTTTTTTTTTCAAAATTTTTAAATTTTTTTTTTGGGTTTTTTGATCCAATATAAAATAATAAAAATTTAAAAAAATTTTAAAAATGAGGGCGATGGCCGTGGCACGAGCGCAGCCCTAAAGGCAGGCGAAGCGCCGCGCCCAAAAGGGCGGCACAGCGTGCGCACAGCCCGTCGCTCGTCCAAAAGGGTGGCGCGGCATGTCTACAACCCTAAAGATGCACTCAGCATCGTGCGCGCGCCGCACATCCAAAAGGGTTGCACGACGATGCGGCATGCACGTAGCCCTAAAGATGCGCGCCGCGCGTCCAAAGCGGCGGCGCAGCGCATGTAGCATGTGAATGGAGAGAGGGGGGCGAGGGGAAGAGTTTTTTCACCTTCCTCTCTTAGCTAAAAAAAACAAAGGAAGTGAAAAAATTATAATGACTAGGAGCAAGGAGGGGTTTTATAACCCCCTCTCCTTGCTTGTTTTTACAAAGCGCGTGCGCCTTGATATGCGCACGCGCGCGAACTTTTTTTTGCTTTTTTTTTTTTAAATTTTCAATTTTACTCTAACTTATTTAAACGACACTTTTTCCTTCTTTTGATTTCCAAACTATGAGCCTGGGAGTCAGAAGAAAGTAGGGGGTCCCCATTCCTAATGAGGAATGGGGCGTGTGTTGTGGATACCAAAACAAATAGCCCCAAAAAAAGGAAGAAATGATCAAGGCATTTTTTCATCAGCAAACATTCTTCCACTGTGTGTCAAACACCAACCAAACCTCAAACACCTCAAGCGTATCTCAGATGACCTTGCAATCCAAATTTTCGAAGTCTAAACCTTCAAACTCAATGTGTGCATTGTGTATTCATTCTCTTTGACGTATCAAGATGTCATCAATCAAAGTTTTTTGTCAACTTAAAATAATTTTCCACCCCTCTCAGTTCATTCATTTAGAATTTTCACGAAGGCTCTTTGTTAATCAATTGCTTGACTAGATAAGAGAATCAGTTCAAGGGCTCTTGGCGGGATGTCACGTTCTTTAATTTCAAGCCTTTTGCATAATTGCTCCATTTACTTTAAAACATTACTTTTGATGAAACAATACTTTTGACTGCAAGGCACTTTGTTTTGTAATGCACTTTTAGCCATTTTAGATCAGTAGAATCCTTCTGACTTAACACCGTCTCCCCTTTTTTCTTTTTCTTTTTCTTTTTTTTCTTTTTTTTTTGGTATCCTAACTATGCTTAGATTGTGTAGCCAGAACATTGGTGTCGTTTCTTGAATTCGATCTCTTATGAACATCCCATGCGTTCCTCTTTTAGAACCTTTTAAGAAACTCTTACGCCAAACAACGATCTTAGTAACCCTTCGAAGAGACCCCTCTTGTTTGAACTGGTCAAAATTTGGATGATTTCTCATCATCTTTAACTTGAAATTGAACAACACCTAACACCATCAAATCTTTAAATTTTCAAAGTGCTGAGAGTTTGTTAGTCTAGGCTTCTTATTTCCAGACTGAAAGTCCCTTTAATTCCATGAGAGATGTATGTTGCTTGGTTGGTATAAAATACACAATCGTCCAAATGTTTTGACAAAGAAATACCTCCTCTTGAAATCGGGACCAAAGAGTGGTTAGTGAAATCTCGAGAAAATTCCCAAGTACACCTTACCCCCTAGGATTGACCTGAATTTAAAAGAAAACACACAATTGAAAGCAAACACACAACTTAGAAAAAGGAAACACACTTGCAGAAGTAAACACCATTGCAGAAATGAAAATTTAATCTACATGCGGAAATGAAACCTAACTTCTTCTTCTTTTTTTCCCTTTTTTTGTTTTTTTGTTTTTTTTTTTTTTAAGACCTCAAAATAATGTTTTAGAAGCTGCCCATTTATGGGCAAAGGTAGAAAATCCCCCTGTAAGGAACTTAGCCTAAATGTGTTTTCTTCGAGAATTTCTGCAATCTGATATGGGCCTGTCAACAAGCATTGAAACTTGGTATGGCTTCCTGACTTTTCTTTCACCTTATCCCAAAGTAGGACTAGGAATGAATGTCTTTGGAATCTCTCCCTCCTCTTGCTAGCTTAACAAAATAGGAGTTAATGGAAAATCAACCTGGAAATGAGAAATCCCAGAGTCGTGGGGGTCCTAGGGAGTAGATTCATGTTCCTGCAAAGGGGCCTGTTCTTCAACATGCTCTGTCTAGATCCTTTGAGGAGAGGCTCTCTTCCTCTTTTCTTTCTTCTTCTCTGGTGGATGGTAATATCCCACTGGACGATCAAGCTGGTAGACCATTTCTGGCTTGATAGGAGACTGGAGTGCAAAGATAGGAACTGTGACTTTCCTCCCCTTTACCTTTTTTGGGCAAGCATGTATATGGAATATAATGTATCTGGAATTGGATCAAGTGGAAAGGGTTTCTTGATCCAACTCTTTGTCATTTTGATGACATGTATTTCTTGATGATTAATATCATCTCCTTCCTCTCTATAAATTTTTGCATTCAGAATGGGCCTCTAGCCAACTTTATCTGTATTGAATAAAGGATCTAGTAGCTCCTACGAATCTTGTAGCCTTATCTCATCCGGGATGGTCAAATGGAGAGCCTTCTCTACTAAATACAAAGTCATTATACAATAGTCCCTGATATGGACATCATAGTCATTTGTGGCATTCATCCAATGATCTTCAATGGTGTCCTCCTGGTAGAACTCTTTTCCTGCCAAATTTTCCACTTTACCAACACTGTCAAAGAACGGCCAGGGAGAGTTATATTCCTCAAGAGGATAGTTCTCCCACTCCCACTCGAAATTCAGGATATCCTACTTTCTCTTTACTTGGTATGCCCCTATTACAAAAGGCCAATCCCTGTAGGGCCCATTTTCCATTGCACCAAAAGCCATGACTGTTAGTGAACATGGAACACCACATAATTAACCACCTATGGGCAGGGGAGCGCATCGTATCACCCAACAATCTCCCCCTCGACGTGCATACCAGGTGCTTACATGGGTCAGGAAGGCACCGGGGAGATTTGAACCCATGACCAAGCCAAAACCAGGCTCTGATACCAATTGTAGGGCCCATTTTCCATTGCACCAAAAGCCATGACTGTTAGTGAACATGGAACACCACATAATTAACCACCTATGGGCAGGGGAGCGCGTCGCATCACCCAACAATCCCAACAAGGCCTTCGTTGTTTCTTGATCCTCTCATAGGCCGACTCAATCTGTCGAGAAATTTCTATCAGAACCAACTTGTCACTTGGGTACCTTGGGAGCTTCTTTGGATGGATAGATGCACCACCAACTTGAATGTATGTGAATGTCTGGAACTAGATAAAATATGCACTGAGAGCTGTGATATGCGCCTTGGCCTCATCAGACAATCTCTTTCCATAGTCGCCTTTGATGAATCGAGTAATGGAAAAGATAAAGGCATCATTCACAATCCTGTACTCTTTGCTTTGCAGTGAGAGCTTTTTCTTAACTAGCTGAGGATAAACTATATACAGCCATGCATTAGGATCCTGCATACTGCCCCTTTTGTACAACCCAGGATAGTCGGTGGCTCTTGCTGCAAGTAGATATATCACATAAGAAGTCATATAGAACTTCTTCTTGTCCTTTACTATCTACAACTGATCACACAAGTTCTCACTAAGTGTGGTAGCCCAATCCAGTGGCATCTTTGCATGTCTGATGGTTTTGATGAAGTTAACCATGAATGGAGTGAGATGACCTGCTGCAGGCAATCCCATAACTCTACTCAGGAGAATGATTGAATATCCAATGTCATCCCTCATGTATCCTCGAGCCATATCTACTTTGCTAATTGTCTTTCCTCGAGATGGCTTCTCAATGAAGTGTGAGGAATATATGATGTCCATGGCCTCCTGGTGATGATCCTTATGCCACCTCTCAGCTGCTTCATATGAAAGCCTGATAAACTGATCAGCTCTAGGTAAGTGAAAGACTCTCTTGATATTATCAGGTCATAGATCCAAAACTACTTCCCCAGTGACACTCTTTACCACCCTTTCCTCGGGAACAAAATGTCGGGATGAGGTCATAATCAATTCAGCTGACTGAACAGTCCCAGGATGTGATGTTGCATTTACCAATCCAGACCGTATTAAGGCCAATCTCAAAGAAGATCTTTCAGTTGGGTTGTTACAAACCCTCAAAAATTCTCCCAAGTCCATGTGTCCAAGTTCTGTGTCTTTGATCTCAGAGTGTTCACTATGCAATCGTGACTTCGGGGTTACGCCTTAGAACTTGTATACGACTGGATTTGCTATTGATCTGAATGTGGATTCCATTTGATTGTATTACGTGCACGTCACAAAAAAAAAATTAAAAAAATGATTAATTACTGGATACATAAAACACATTAAAAAAAATGATATTCAAAAACCAATTTTATTTTACGTAGGATTTTTTTTTTTTTTAATTTATTATTTTTTTATTTTTCAAAATTTTTAAATTTTTTTTTTGCGTTTTTTGATCAAATATAAAATAATTAAAATTAAAAATTAAAAGAAAATGATGGTGGTGGCCACAGCGCATGCGCAGCGCTGCGCACATGTCACGCGCCCAAAAGGGTGACGCGGCGGCACGGCGCGTACAACGTGTCGCACGCCAAAAAGGGCACTGCGCGCGCAGCGTCATGCACGTGTGCAGTGTTGTGCGCATGTCACACGTCCAAAAGGGTGCCACAGCGATGTGGCACGTGTCCAAAAGGGTGCCGCGGCGGCGTGGCACGCGTGCAACATGTGAATGGAGAGAGGGGGGGGGGAAGAGTTTTCTCTCCTTCCTCTCTTAGCTTAAAAAAAAAGGAAGTGAAAAAATGATAATGACTAGGAGGAAGGAGGGGTTTTATAACCCCCTCTCCTTGCTTGTTTTTACAAAGCGCGTGTGCCTCGATATGCGCGCACGCGCAAATTTTTTTTTCAATTTTACTCTAACTGATTTAAACAAGACTTTCTCCTTCTTTCAATTTTTGAACTGTGAGCCTGGGAGTTAGAAGAAAGTAGGGGGTCCCCATTCCTAGTGAGGAATGGGGCGTGTGATGTGGATACCACAACAATACTTAGCTGAGGAACAAGGTGTGTGCAAGGCAAAAGAGTCCCTCCGACAACCTAGACCTAGAATCCTGTGTACATCTCTGTAGGTAGACCTCTTCACTTCACCAAAGATGAGTCTATGAAGTTTAGAGTAGCCCTACTATTGAGCATCACCATAACCCTTTGTCCTTGAAGGGTTCCTCATACATGAAACACCGTACACCTCAAGCTACCAGCAAGGGTGATAGTTCCTCTGCACTGTACCAATGCTGTAATTCTTTCCATACAATTCAAAGTAACCATTTTGGTGTCCTCATGGGTTTGGTTTCTTCGGAGGATGTATCTTCTTGTTTGTCCTTATCATCAAACATGACCTCAATGTAGTGGATTTTTGCTTTCCCGAGGCATCTGTGCCCAGGTTCCCATGGTCCTTTTTAGTTGAAACATAATTTCTTACTTTGGAGCTCTTGTCTAGTAGCTTTGTCCATGTACAACTTTCTCAATGGAGGTTTGTTATCTTTGTCCTTCGAAAACATCGACGGTTTGGAATGTGAGTAGCTTTGTGAGGATGATGCCATTGATGATGCCATACTCTTTGCCTTCTTAATGGCCTTCGACAGGGTGGTAGGATTAAACTCTTTTACCCAACCCTTCAGTGGTTCTATTAGTTCGTCCATGAAGAGCACTATCCGTCTTCTTTCAGAAATGTTCGTGACCAAAATAGAGAGTTTCTAAAATTCTACAATGTACTGGTCAATCGATCTAGTTTGCCTCAACTATGCCAAATCTTTGAAATTGAGTTCTCGATCTTTACTATCAAATCGATCTATCAATCTCTTAGTGAATTCCACATAGGTATTTATTTGATCATGTCCCAGTGTGATGGCATTGTGATGCCACCATTCATGCACAACTCCCTCCAAGTGTAAGGCTGAAAATTTAATTGCTTCTTCTTTAGGCATGGGATTAAGCAGGAAGTAAGTATCTTCTTTCATTACCAATGCTTGTACAAATATGGATCCAAATCCATCAACTAGTGACAAATTTACTTAACTTCCTTCTAAGATCATCGTTAGAATACCCTCAATTTCTACCTTCGAAATATCTCATTCTCAGATTTGTGTAATATTTGTAGGATATATCTTCCTCCAAATTCACATTCTTCCAGTCTTCTTTCAGTTGTTCTTGTATTTCTTCAAATGTCGGCTGCTTCCCTCTGGGTGGTGTCTCCATCTGTGGAGGAAAAGACAGCATGGAAGGTCGAGAGTGTGTTGAATGAGGGTTTGCTCTACTCAACACCAAGTCCATGTTGTGACCATTTTGTGCTCCGGATATTTTATTGTCTTCCAACTTCTTGAGAATCTCTCTCATGAGTCGTTGAGTATCATTGATCTGTGCTTGATTCCTCGCAAGCTCTCTCAGTAGTGCCACAAGTTCGGTAGCTGTGGGTTCCGATTCGGCAACCATTCTATCAAAAGAATGGGTTCTTCTCTTTTGGCTATAAACTCTCATTCACTATCCACTGGTTGGCAGGATCGAAGCTCTGATACCACTGTAATGAACCAACCTAGCAATGCAGTGTCTAAGTACACAATGAATAGTTAGGTACAAATGACAATCTGTACATGAAGGTAGGAGTTCATATGGTGGAGGCTGGGCTGAAACATATTGTACAGTGTAGAGGGGATGTTGTAGTACGATGTAATGGAAGGACCATACACCAACAACAAACGAAAGAGCATATGGGGTGGTAGGATGAAGTACGGTGGAGTAATAGGTTGTACGGTAGGAGACTTGGCCGTACAATGCAAGATGTAATGATTGTATGCTGTGACAATGATAACCGCAAGGCAAGCAACAAGGCCGAACGGTAGACTTGGGGTGAGCTAGTGAATGTTGAGGGAGGCCATACAATTGATGGAATGAGGGAAATGGGAAGTTGTTGTATAGTAGGACAATGTAGGCACACAAAAAGATGAACTTTGTGCAAGAAGAAGTGAACAGTGTATTGATATTAATAAAGCCAAAACATGAATGGAGATAGAATAAATGGAATCTTCAAATAATATTTGCCACAAGATGGTGCTTTGATTTGTCAAATCCAAGTGAAGTATTATAGGTGATGGAATAGGGTGAGGGTTGAATCCCACCGAAACCAAAAAGCCAAGAAGGGAAGGTTTTTCACTTCCAAAATGGTAAACAAACCAGAATTCCAATAGGAATTCATAGTATAAAGAAAATAATCCAAATTGCATACCTCATGACTACTTGCAAGTCGTGCTTAAATACCCATTGGGAAAAAATTTCTGAGGGTGTACAAAGATAGCTGACGGCAACACAAACTATGGAAACAAAAACAAAAATGGATCCGAGATATATTAAATCAATTGGCTCATTAACAATAGTTTGATTAATAATCTATTTTATGACAGGGATCTTACACCTTCGTTGTGTCACACTATCGACGAAATTTCATTGTGTCACTCTAATATAAATATTGTCATGTCCATTGTGTTTAGGATCCCAAACACACAAATCTTGAAATTCATCAATATAATCCTTCATGGTCACAAGTGGAGGATAAACATCATGATCAAATAATGATATCAATTGTTTTTGCAAATGATTGTCGGTATTGCCTCTACCGCTAGGTTCATGATTGCCTTGATGTGACTCCAACTCACTACCCGTATGCTTAGGAAGATTTATATGTTGGCAGTATGACCAATCAATCAAATAAGGTGAGATATGTAGTTGTCATTTATGGCAACATTTGTTTTGCAGTTTAGTCATGATTATTTGTGAAGGAAAATTGTCTTAGATATTGTTACAGCAACATGACAAGATTTGTTGATAGAAAAATATTCCCTTGGAATATTCTCTTGCGTAGTTAATCAGAGATGCATGACATCATCCTAATGATGCATACCACTGTGCATGTCTGTACGAGCAACCAAGTTCAAGTTATGAAGGAAATAGTGATGAAGTGATATCACAGTGCAAAATAGAGCATGTCAGTAGAATGAGTTAAACGACTTGAATAATTGTTTTAATTATTAATTCTTGATGAGCTAACTCTAAGGATGATATGTGAGCCGACCAAGGATAATTTTATAATATGTTTGGTATATATAAAGAACTTCACTTGTGAATTTAGTGTGATGCAATGATGAAAATTTTTATGCAAAGTAATGTTATGTGATGCGAAATATGATGTAGTTTGACATATGCGCAGTTACCCTTTGTATGAAGAACTGACAATCAGAAGATTTGTGAAGTATAGCAAGTAATCTAATTTTATATTTTATGTTCCCAATGACTTCTCCTAGCCAAATCGAAGAATTTCAAAATCCATACAGATGTGCAAAGAAAATAGGAGGTACAGACTGAATTGGAGGAATGAAACAGTGCCATACGGCTGATAATTGCTAGTTGTACATTGAGACAGAGCTCTGTATAGGATTCCAAGTTGATGGCCATACTTAGGACTAGATAGTCCGTACAAATGCTAGAAGGCCATACATTGTAATTAGAAGGTTTTACGTTGTGCAAGGAAGGCTATACAATTGAAATAGAGCCAACCGTACGGTGGATTGGAGATGGTTGTATGGTGTTTGGGAGAAAACCATACGGTGACTATAGTAGGGTCATACGGTGATTCAAATGGTTGTTTCTCAACACATAATGGCGAGTATGATGAGGTGTATGGACAGTGAAAGTTGTGGGGAATGACAATATGAGAAAAGGGGATAGGAACCCAAACCCAACACAGAATATAAACGTGGTTCATGCACAGAACACCATAGAACTTAATAAAATCCACAATAACAAAGACTTACATATGAATAATAATTACCAAAGATACTTCAACTTGCCAGATTTGATCCAAGCAATACATGCATAACACAATAGGTTGAGGGTTGAATCCCATCGAAACCGTCGTGCCAAATAGGGAAGATCTTTCACTTCCTAAATGGAAAACCATTTCGAACTCCAATAGGAATCCGCAATACAAAGAAATATAATCCAAGCATGCCTACAGACTACCTATGAGCCATGCTTAAATACCTATTGGAAAACTCTCCGAGGGTGTACAAAGATAGCCGACGATGACACAAACTACAAAAAAAAAAAAGGGTCCGAGATAAATTAAATCAATCAGCTCATTAAAAAGGTTTAATTAAATGCATTTATTTTATGACGGGGACATTACAGTTCTCCCGTCCCAAAATTTGCTTGTCCTCAAGAAAATGCAAACCTAGTTTTAATCCTTCCGTATTCAACTCCTTCAGTTCCAAGTCAAGAACTAAGTAGATCTTCCCATTGCAGTAAATGATGTTATCAATAACCTTGTATCTTTCATCGTGTACATAACCATCCATCAACTCACATGCAAAAGTGTTCTTGGAATACTTGTCTAATAGATGGGCCTGCCAATTATCCAAGGAATGCAGTGAGGTGTTGACTATCTTGTTTTTACTTGCAGCATTTGGGGCTGAATCCTATTTAAAAATTGTCTCCATCTTCTTGATGGTGACTTCCCTTCATCCTTTATTTGACTTTCCTCTTAACAACACCTTCTTGTCATCCATCTCGAATGAAAAGTCCATCCTATTGAAACCTTGAGTGTACTAGTCAAGAGTTTCCAACCATTGGATGTCCAAAATGATATCAGTATCAACCAAATCTATGACAAAGAAATCATCTGCCAGGGTATAGTTTCCCATGGAAATTTGTAGCCGTGGGATCACATGAGTGCAAGGTAACAAGGTTCCTCCTATAACTTTAACCTTAATTCCTCCATGCTCAATTGTGCACCGGCCTTTACTAATGACCAAAGATGAATTAATGAAATTGAGTGTGGTGCCACTATCAATCATGATTTGGACTTGTTTTCCTAAAGTGTGCTACGAACTCTGAATATACCACCTCTAGTCAGTGTAGTGAGGGTAGCAATGGAACCCCCTTTTTGTATCAAGGCATTTATTCTCTCTTGCTAGGTAATTTCTTCATCAGTTGCTACAAGTATTTGTTCTTCGTCATCATTAGGCATCACCTCAATGTAATGAATCTTTCCCTTCCTAAGGCAATGATTATGAGGACCCCATGGTTCTTTGCACATGAAACAGAGCTTTTTCCTTGTAATGTCCCCTTTTTTGATAGGCACCAGCTACTTGTTTTTTTAGCCTATAATTTTCCCCAGAGGCTAAAAAAGGGAGAAATAAAGGGGAAAAATATATTAGATTAATTACTTATAAGGTTATTAAAAATAAAATATTAAAAAGTAACCTTATATTTAATTAATTTAATATTAAAGTGACTAAAGTAATAAAATATCAAAAAGTCACTTAAAAGAAAGTAATAGATTATTCTAGAAGTTTCTTGAAGTTACTTATGAATTCTTTATAAGGAGCTTTTGGGGGGGATATTTGAGACATCTTGAGTTGCATAATCATCTATTGTGCTGAGAGCTTTAGTGCTTGCAAGTTTGCCTGAGGGTTTGAAGACTCTAAGGTGCCAATTTCAGTTGTGAGATATCAACCCTATTTGGAGGAGTGAAATTGGTATTCAGCCAATTCATTTGAGCTTCATTCGGACTTAATTTTTGCAGGGTTTGTCTCAGATTGGGCATCAAAGTTTTGACATCATTTTTGCAAGGTGAAGGGCAGAGTTGAGTTTGAAATTCTTGGACCAGGAAAGGGGTTCAAATTTTGTGAAGTGAATCAAGGAAGAGTAGTTCAAAAGTTTGGAGGAAATCCATGTTCATTGGTGGCATCAATTTCAAGTCTTTTTGCAGGAGTTTAAGGCTGTACGGCTGGGCCTAGGAAAGCATTTTTGCCACCCATAAAAAATCACAAAAATTGCTACATCAAAATCACAGTCTAGCTGGGTTGATGTGACTTTATCCTAGGCATATAACGACAATTCCTAACAATGATTATAATAGGTTGAAGAGGTGAAGGGTGACTCAGTTTGGTGCAAGTGTACATAGTAGAAGTTTCTAGCCTCATAGTGGATAACAAGAAGGTACAGGTGGGTACTAGTTTAGTTCAGCAGTAGAGATACAACAGTGAAAGGAAGTAATGCACAATTCAAACTAGAAGACAGAGTGTGTAGAAGCAAATCCAGGGACAGATTTTTGAACTCAAGGGAGACTACTCAGCCATAAACATCTTCAATACTATTCTAGGTTCTCTCCTTGTTTTACAATTGTGAAAGGAGTTTCATTTTGATAAGAATTTATTGTCTTGCCATGTATTTGTGCTAAACATTCAGTCATTTAAGGAAATTTGTTAAAATTAGCTGTTCAGTTTGTATGCCAAATGTTTGATAAAATGCCTCATTGCATATTCATTCATGGGATGCATGCCAAGTATTTGTGAAAATACCTCTTGGCTGTAGGAGTACTTTTCATATTAGAATTTCATTTGCATTGAAAAAAGAAATAGAAAGAAGTTGCATATCATTAGCATTTCAAGTAGTTACTTTGCAATCACTTGTATTTACCAAAACATCATTGGCATCAAAAGCCAAAACAAAACAAGCAAACATTAGCAAACCCAAGTTGCAGGGAAAGTGTTTGACAAAATTACCAAGGCAGAATACAAGGATAAAACTTCAAATTTGTCAAGGCACTTTACATTCCTCTAGAGTTCTTGCCAAGAATCTTCATCAAACTGGGGTTTTTTTTGAATTGGCTCCTTGTCTTTGTTTCTTGTGGGGATGGTGTCGGTGTAATTGCGTGAGTTTTGGAGGAATATGCGGCCATGTCACACACTTTCTTAATAGCTTTTTCGAGTGTACCTAGGTTGAACCCTTTGATCCAGCCTCTCAAAGGCTCTCTCAACCCATCCATGAATATCACAATTTGATGTCTTTCAAATATGTCTATGACTAATACGGACAGCCTTTGGAACTTAATGACATAGTTGTCGACTATGCCCATTTGCTTTAGCTGAGCTAGATCTTTGAAGTTTAGCTCAAGATCCTTCCCATCAAAAAAATTAATGAGTCTCTCAGTAAACTCAACATAAGAGGTCACTTGATCATGACTGAGAGTAACTAGTCCATGATGCCACCACTCATGCGCCACTCCTTCCAGATGAAGTGCTACAAACTTGATTGCTTCTTCTTTGGGCATTGGATTGAGTTGGAAATAGGTATTTTAGGACCCACGACTATGCGGTAATGACTCCAGATCCATCAAATGGCATAATTTCACCTTTTTGATCTTTCTCCTGAGATCATCATTAAAATAACCATGATTTCCTCGACCAAAATATATCATTCTTAGATCAACATAGTCTCTATAAGATATTTCACCTTCCATATTTGCGTTCCGCCAATCTTCTTAAAGTTTTTCTTGCATTTCCTCTAAAGTGGCCTCTCTTCCTTTGTGTGGTGCTTCCGTCCTTGGAAGGAAGATGGGTATTGAGGGTCGAGAGCGAGAGGGTTGAAAGTTTGTCCTTTCAAAAATAGAATCATCGCTATGCCCATGTTGTTCTCCTATTGTCTTTCCCTCGACCAATTTTTGTAGAGTTTCCTGCATAAGCCTTTGGGTTTTGTTGATTTGCATTTGATTTCTGTTCAGCTCTCTTAAAAGATTCATGAGTTCTTTCGTAGGATCTTGATGATCTGCCATCCTATCAATAGGTTATTTTGTCTTCTCCTTCGAGTATAAACTTGCATTCACTTCTACAGGTAGGAAAGATCAAAGGCTTTGATACCACTATAATGTTCCTGACGACTTCTCCTGGCCAAATTGAAGAATTTTGGAATTCGTACGGATGTGCAAAGAAAATTGGAGGTATGGACTAAATTAGAGGAATGAAACAGTGTCGTACAGCTAATAATTGTTGGTCATACATTGAGACAGAGCTCTGTATGGGATTCCAAGGTGATGGTCATACTCAGGACTAGATAGTTCGTACAGATGCTAGAAGGTCATACACTACAATTAGAAGGCCATACATTGTGCAAGGAAGGCCATATGGTTGAAATAGAGCTAGCTGTACGGTGGATTGGAGATGGTCGTACGAGTTTTGGGAGAAAATTGTACGGTGATTGTAGCAGGGTCGTACGGTGATACAAATGATTGTATCTCAGCACAAAATAACGGGTATGACGAGCTATATGGATAGTGAAAGTTGTGGGGAAGGACAGTACAGAGAAAAAGGGGGTAGGAACCCAAACCCAACACAAAATATAAATGTGGTTCATGCACAGAACACCATAGAACTTGATAAAATCCACAATAACAAAGACTTAGATATGAATAATAATTACCAAAGATATTTCAACTTTCCAGATCTGATCCAAGCAATACATGCATAATGGAATAGGGTCAGGGTTGAATCCCACCAAAACTGTCGAGCCAAATAGGGAAGATTTTTCACTTTCGACATGGCAAACCATTCTGAACTCCAACAAGAATTTGAAGTATAGAGAAATATAATCCAAGCATGCCTACAAACTACCTACAAGTCGTGCTTAAATACCCGTCAAGTAACTTTTTGAGGGTGTACAAAGATAGCCAATGGCGACACACACTATAGAAATAAAATTAAAAAATGAGTCTGAGATAAATTAAATCAATCAGCTCGTTACAAAGGTTTAATTAAATACATTTATTTTATGATAGGTACATTACATTGTATGTATATCTATTCTCTTGAACTTATTTGTATAGTTGCATGTTAGGGCAATGGGCACTTCTTGCACACATTTGTATATGATATATCAACTCCTAATAGGGTTGAGGCTTCTAACAAGGCCTGGTTTCCTAATAGAGACTCAAGACATTATACATTCTTCATAAACTCCTAACAAGGTCAATATCCTTAATTGGATTCTTTATATAGTAAATCATCTTGTGGGTTCCATCCACACCGGGGTTTTCTCTTGGCCAAGGTTTCCCTAGTTAACAAAATATGGTGCTATGAGTTCTCTTCATGTCTGGTTGTTTATATTGTTTAGCACTATTGGTTCTCTTTCTTATGCTTGTGGAAAAGTAATTAATAACATTCAGTTGTGGGTAAAAAGATTGAAAATACTAATTCACCCCCCCTCTCAGTATTATCTATTTCTAACAATTGGTATCAGAGCCTACTTATTTAGAAGAGGCTTAACAACTTGAATAAAATCCCTATGGATATGGAACAATTGAAGAAGAATCTTGAAAAAAATCTTGAGAAAATTGATCTTCTTACTAATGAAATAGATGGCCTAAAAGACAGATACAAAGATGCAAACACTTAGATTGGTGAACTAAAGGACAAGATAGATGACCTGAAGCAAAAAGGGCCTAGTGAGCAAACTAGTGATGATGATATTGAAGATCTAAAGAAAGAAAATGAGATCTTGAAACATTAGTTTAAAATATTGTTTAGAATGTAGACTCTAAAATAAAAGCTGAAATAAAAGGATGACTGAGAAATAAAAGCTAAGAATGCAGATCTAAGATCCCAGTTAAGCAAAGTAACATTTGAATTGGAATCTATCAAGTTAGAGCATGTAGAATTAGAAAAATACAACACTATGTGTAAGGTGAGTTGGTGCAAACCAAACAACAACTTGAGAAATTATATACCAACAGTGAAAAGATTGAAGAACAAATATTTGTACAAAGACCTAGTTATGACAAGACTGGACTTGGATTCTTCCTTGGACAATCCACCAAGAAATCTATTGAGAGAAAAGAACCTGATACCCCTGAAGTCAAAAAGGATCTAAGCATAAGCAAAATAGATGATACATCTAAGGAAAAGGAGAATATTGTTCACTTTGAGAAATCTAAAGAATCTGATCAAGATGAGGATAACAGAAGAAAGGAACCTCGTGCCTGGTACAATGAACTTGAACATATTGGAGACGATTGGAAAGGTAAGACTTTTAAACCTATTTCAAAGTTTTATTGTCATAATTGTCGTGGATATGGACATTATGTAGTAGATTGTAAAAACCTAAATGTGATAGTGATAATGCAAATAGTAGAATGTCTAGGAACACTAATCATGCCAGTAATAGAAGAAGATACGGATGGAGGAACCAGACTCTTTTTCTACTAGAGCTTTAAACTGCTGAAATATAGGAAAAACATCTGATTTTTGCTTAAGAAAATATACCCACATTTTGTGACTAAAATCATCCACAAAGAGTAAAAAATACCTATTGCCAGTAATAGAAGGAGTATTCATAGGACCAAATACATCAGCGTGGACCAGCTGGAGCACTCTAGATGCCTGCCACGATTCACCATTCTTAAATGGTGTCCTATGTTGCTTCCTTGCTTGACAAGCTCTGCAAACGTGATGGTTCTGGGTCTGAATATTAGGTAGGCCATGGACTAAATTATCTCAAGCCAGGTGTGCTAGATACTGAATGTTTAGATGACTATATCGCTGATGCCAGAGACAGTTGAGAGCAGATGATTTGGCAATGAAAACATGCTCAAGGAAATCACCTGAATCTACAAGCCTATAAATACCATGATCCTCAAGACCGACAACAAGGGTAGTGCGAGAAGCATGATCAATAATCAAACACTTATTTCCACTGAAAATGACATCCAACTGAGGAGAGTGCTTCATAATCTAACTAATGGACAAAATATTATGTTTCATGTTAGGAACATAACATACATTGAGGAACATGAGTTTTCTTCCTCCAGACTAAATCTAAATATTTCTCTTGATCATAATATTGTATTCTTCGCCACCTCCAAAGATTACTAAGTTAGAATCGGGAGTGAATTCAACAAACCAATCACGCCTATTAGTGAAATTTTGGGAGGCACTAGAATTGATGTACTAGGTAGAATATTTCACATGATTTGCAGGTATGCTGGCCATAAAGGCATGGTAGATAGATTCTTTTTGCTCTGAGTGTTGGGCAGCATGGGCTTGTTGTTTAATTGAGTCTGACTTCTGATGTTGCTAATAAAAATGCTCAAATGGCACAAACATCGAGGTGAGAAAATGAAAGACCCAAAAAAATTGAAGTACCCAGAAAAGAGCTCGAAAAACTCAAAAATAAAGTGTTGTCAAAATTTAGATCCACTAGCTCAAAAATTAAAGCACAAAAAATGAGGCACCCACAAAAATTTGATGAAGACCCATTGAGATCTCCAAAAACCCACCAAGAATATGTGATCAAAAATATATTTTTTCGAGGTCAAAAACTAGGGTTTCGAAGAAAACCCTAGTCGACAGCTATGGAGGTCGATATTTGCAAAAAAATGGCAGATTGCTTTAAAAAAATGGTCGATTCTGCTTCCTAGCACATGATTATAGATTGAGACGTTGCTTAAAAACAATCTATGACCTCCAAATAATGGTAGATGTTGTGTCTTTTAAAAAACCAGATCCGTCAGACACGAGTTGAGAAAAAACTATGCAAGTGTAGGATTGAAGGCGTGATTTGTTCTCTCAGTCGCGAGTTGAAGAAAAGGAACCAGACAACCCAGATACAACAGCTGAAAACTTGATCTTTCCAATGGATTTTACTAATCCAATGTGAGAAAAGAGATTGCCAAAAATGGACGCGATTTTGGGAGATGATTTTCAGACAAACCCAGATTCGGGATTTGCAAACAGACCTGAATTCAGGATTTTTCCTTTAGGTTGAAAACCCTAGGCAGGTTTCTCAAAACGAGCACCAAGAAATGCACAGAATAATTTTGAAAAATTTAAGCACTAATAATTTCAAAAGAAATTACAAATTTTTGAAATAATAATGTATTAGGCTCTGATACCATGTTACAAACGTAAATAGCAGAATACTTGATCTTAAACAAAGATCAAAACGATCAATATATACAAAAGGAGAATCGAATAGAATAGAAACATTCTATTCTAGACTACACCTAAATATTAGAAACATTCTAACATTTACAATAAGCTACAAGAGTGAGCATTAAAGATTATTCTAATATCTATCACATCACAATCATCTTCCTCTTCAATAGCTATTTCCAATGGAAGGCCATCCTCTATCGTAATGAAATTTTGAAGTATACAACATGCTAAAACAATATAAGATTGTGTCATGATATCATAAGATGTTGCATGTCTTAAGATTGTAAAACATTGCTTCAAAATACCAAATGTACATTTGATTGCATTTCTAAGAGAGGAGTGTCGATGGTTGAACAACTCATGTGCAGAGTTTATTGGGTTATCTCTTGACCACTCTTTCAAGTGGTATCGTGTACACCGATAAGGAGCGAGAAATCTAGGTGCATTCGGATATCCATCATCCACAAGAAAATATTTTCTTACATAAAAAAAGTATATTGTCAATACTTGAAACATTTAGCATACCCTTGAGTATATTAAAATGTGATTTGGCTTACCAGGGGGAACTACAAGTGGATCTTATCTGGATAGAGCTAAGGCTAGAACACAACTATCTATAGTAGAGCCTTCCCAACCAGCAAGGTAGTACTGAAACTTACAATCAAAGGAGTAGACACTCATAACATTTTGTGACAGGTTCCCTTTTCTATCACAATATTTACCCTGTATGTCGACATCGACTCGCACTAGAATATGGGTTCTGTCAATAGCTCCAATGCAATCCTATGGGATATGATACACTGATCAAATGTATGCTCAAGTAATAATAAGATAAGGACAACAATCCAAACAATAAACTTGTAACAATGCAAGATTTACCTTGAAGAACGGTTCAAAACAATCCTTCCCACTAATTTCGAGAGGAGTGCTTGGACTAGGTGGTATGAAGTAATCCCTGTGAAGGGCTAAGACAACTGTCAACACCTTGTGGAAGTACCAACTAACTGTCTCTCCTGAGTGCCCAAAGTTATGGGCGATCTTGCAGTTCCTTAGATTGTGCCCAAGGGTGTGGAGGAACATCACTAGTTGTTCCTGTAACTTCAAGTGGATCGTATCTCTCAAGATTCCTTTCAACCTGAGAATATGAGCTAGAAAAAAGAAGGCTACCCTACTCAACCGCATCTAATCATGACAATCCACCTCATTGGAATGAATAATGTCACTACAAAAGGAATTTCCTTTTCTTATTCATTTACCCATTTGACTACCTTCTTGGGCTACCAGTACTTTGGCTATGCCAACAAAAGCAAAAAGAATTGTGAGAATGTTGGTGTATGTGGTCTTCCTAACTATGCATCCTTGAACCTCTATACTATCCATAGGATCCATCAGTGGACTGAAACATGGACAATTTAAACACTATCACTTATGAGATATCAACTATCACCTATCGAGATACAACATGATTATTTACTAGCCTCATTGCATTAAGAAGTCAATTATTTATTCAAATACAACAAGGAGTACCAACTTCTGAGGATCATAAGCCCATAATGAACAAATTACAATAATGTGTCATTCTACCCCATGTAATCTATCTGTACCAATGAAAGCATAATATTGATTCCATTTGTCTATATGTATACACACATGTATGTGTGTATGTATGTATGTATGTGCACACATATGTATGTATGCATGTACATACACACACATGTATTTATGTATGTATGTATGTATGTACATACACACACATGTATGTATGTATGTATGTATGTATGTACATACACACACATGTATGTATGTATGTATGTATGTACATACACACATGTATAAATGAATAGACACATATATGTACGTACACATACACATGTACAAATTATAACCTGAATTTGGGTTTTTATGAATGTTTTTTAATAAACCATCGGGTCCGCTGAAATTGAGGCTCATCTTTTAGAAGATGAAAAGGAGCATTGTTGGCATGTGGAAATAGGGTTTCTTTTTGCATTAATCTATACATAGTTTATGACCTCATAAACTATGTATAGTTGATGTATACATAGTTTAGTTGCTCATTTCATTGGCATGATTTGCATTGATCTCATTACTGAGCACATATTTGTTGTTTTCTTCAAAACAAAATATTGATTGTTTTGCTAAGTAGATAGCAGATACAAAAAGAACCATTATAAACTATGTATAGGTCAACTATGTATAGATAAAAGCTACAATTGTCATTGATTTGCCACGTATACAATATACTACATAAATATAGAACGGATTTAGTATCCACCCTTTCCCAATGCAAAATTGAAACATGTGAATAGGGTCATAGGCATAAACGCTTATAGTTAGGTACATCCATACATAGTTTATGACTAGGCAGTGTTTAATAGATTTGCAATGATCTATACATAGTTTATGATTTGGCTGTGTTTAATAGAATTGCAATGATTTATACATAGTTTATGACCTCACAAACTGTGTGTGCATGAACTATGTATAGATTAGAGCCAAGATTGGCATTGATCTATACATGATTTATGATGCCATAAACTATGTATAGATAAAAGCCCTGATTGTCATTGCTCTATACATAGTTGATCCATACAGAGTTTACGACTTGGCTCTATTTAATGGTATTGCATTGATCTCTCACAACACTTTACTAGAACTCATTACTAGCAAGAAACTATTACATAGTTTAGTTGTTCATTTCATTGGCATTGGCATGATTGACATCTGAAGTAATTTCAGTTTATGAGTTTCCTATTTTTAATGATTTTGCATGGATTTGTACATACTTGATATATCCATAGTTTAGTTGTTCATTTCATTGGCATGATTTTCTTTGATTAATGGTATTGCATTGATCTCTTACAGCACTATACTAGAACTCATTAATGATCACATATTGACTATTTCGCTAAACAGTTTCAAAACAAACAGTTGCAACATATATTGACTATTTTGCTAAGCAGATAGCAGATAGAAATAGAAACATGATAAACTATGTATAGATAAAAGCTATTGATATACTTGTACATTTCATTGCTATTGGTACAGATAATCAAAGCTTTAACTATGATATATACAAGTAATCAGAGGTAATGGCATGAGCACATACTGAAACTCATTACTGACCATATATTAACTATTTTTTTAAGCAAACTTGCAAAAAACCCAAAATGCAAATGTGGGTGGGAGAAGAGAACCGTGTGTGCAGAGGTTGGTGGGAGAAGAGAGCTATGTTCAAAGTTGATGCCGTCATCCAACGCGGAGAAACCCCAGCGACGACAAACTTGCCACAACAACAACCACATCAAACTCACCACAACAACAGCTGCAGCAAACTCGCCAGAAACCCTCGTCTTCCTAGAAACTCTCCACAACAACAACAGTGGTGCTAGAAAACCTCGTCTTCCCAAATGCATTTTTGATCTTCCAAAAACCTAAGTAGATTCCATGGACTCGATGGTCTAATTCAAACCCACTCATAAAAACCCAAATTCGGGTTTTCATTTCAACTTCCACCTATTTGTTGGAAGATGTTTCTTCCATTTTTGGAGCAAAATTGGAAGAAGAAACTAGAAACTAGGTTTTGCGTTTGATTATCCAAATGCCCCTTTTTTCCTCCATAACTAGGTTTTAGCCCTCAAAAACCTATTTTGCCCCTCATCTTCCTAAAACCAAGCGGGGCCTCAATGTGATGTCATCATGGACTCTCTCAACATGATGTTCACTTCCCAAAGTGAAAGAGATATTGATGGGGACACAACCCAAGAACAAAATGGACACAACAGAAAAGGGAAATTATATTAACTGAGAAAATAAACTAGTACAAATAGTACAAAGAGAATAAACTTCAGAACATGCCCTAAGGGCTTACAATAGCATAAATCTAGAGAATCTCTCAAACTCCACTCCGAACTGCCTTTTACAATGCCAAAAATCTCCTTAAATAGACCCTGAAGGGTTAAGGACTAGGAGTACATTCTAGAAAGTGCTAGTAGGCATCCACCAACAAAATAGAAGGTTCCAAAAGTTGCGTTAGAAGTCGATGTAAATCTAGAAGAATCCAGAAACGGTAACCGAACTTCCGGGAGGCATAACTTTTGAACCGTAGCTTCGATTGATGAACCGTTTACATTTTTGAAAAGCTCTCGAAGTGCTCTATAGCCCAATGGACGAGCTTAGCTCATCCCCCATTTTTCAACCCTTTTTGAGGTCATTTAATGCCCCAAACCTGACTTTGAAGCATTCTTAGGAGGTCTCCAAAACTCAAAAAACTGCAATAACTTTCAAACCGTGGGGCCTATTGACCTGATTCTTTTTTTGGAATGCTCTAAATCATGATTACATTCATCTGGACAATTCACACCTTCTAGTTTACCGAAATTATGGCCCAAATACATGCTCCTATTTTTTTGGGATTTTCAAACGCATTGATATTTGAACTATGAGAGTTGGAACCTTTATTTGAGCCAAATGGGTATCCAAAAATGTAAAGACATGAAATAGAAACTAAGTCTAAGTACATTTTTTTGGTTGACACAAGATTGCCCTTATACCTCTGGATGCTCCTACATCAGACACCCAAGGTAGATTGAAAAGTGACCCTATCACTTTATGGATGGTAGAGGAAATCCCAAATGGGAAACCTCAGATGCTGAAATCCAAGTTGAGTCCTCGATTGGCCGTCCTTTCCATTTGACCAAATACTCTTCATACTGCCTATTTCTGGTACTCCTACCCACATGATGATCTAGAATGTCTTCTATCTCCTCCTTCTTAGAAGCAGGAATTGGACATGGCTCTAACACCAGCTCCTCATCTGCACCATCATCATGATACTCTATTAAATCTGCAATGTTGAAAATGGGAGAAATCTGAATACCATCTGGCAGCTCCACTTCATATGCATTTCCTGAGTCATGTTTCTTCAAAATTTTGCAGGGGCCAAATTTCTTCATTTTCAGCTTGTTGTAAGTACCAACTGGAAATATTTCTTTTCGTAAGTGCACCATGACTAGATCCCCTACTTGGAATTCCTTATGTCTTCTCCTTTGATCAGCCCTAGCTTTATACTCTTGATTCATCTTGGTAATGTGTGCTTGAACCTCCTCATGTAGACGCTTGATATGTTCAGCAAATTCCTCAGCTTCAGCACTTGTCCTCTCCCCTTGTTCTATCTTCCTTAGCTCTGGTGCAGTCCTTGGGCTATTCCCATATACAATTTGAAATGGTGATTTTCCAGTACTCCTATTTACAGAGTTATTATAAGCAAACTCTGCCTGTGGTAGAATCAAATCCCATCCCTTGGGCTTATCTCCAACTAAACATCTCAGCAAATTGCCCAAACTTCTATTTACCACTTCTGTTTGGCCATCAGTCTGTGGGTGATGCGTGGAACTGAATTTCAAGTCTGTTCTCAACTTCTTCCACAATGTCCTCCAGAAATACCCCACAAATTTAGTATCTCTGTCAGAAACTATACTCCTTGGAAGACCATGTAGTCTTACCACCTCTTTGAAAAACAAGTCTGCAATATGGACAACATCATGAGTTTTGTGGCATGGAATGAAATGTGCCATTTTGGAGAACCTATCAACCACCACAAATACTGAGTCATTACCCCTTTGTGTCCTTGGCAATCCAAGAACAAAATCCATACTTATGTCCTCCCATGGCCTTGATGGAACAGGAAATGGCTGATATAGGCCAGTATTTTGACTAAACCCCTTGGCAACTTGACAAACCTGGCAACTCTGTACAAACTTCTTCACATCCTATGTAATTTGAGGCCAAAAATAATGTTCTCTAAGAATGGAAATGGTCTTATCCCGACCAAAATGTCCTGCCATCCCTCCACTGTGTTTCTCCTTAATCAGATTTTCCCTCATGGAACTCCTTGGAATGCACAATTGACTACCTTTGAACAACATGCCATCCTGAATCAAATAGTCTAACCACTTGGTTCTATCTATAGCAACAGGTTCTTTACAAGCTTTCCATGCTTCAGCAAAATCAGGATCCTCGGGGTACAAATTCTTGAGTTCATCAAACCCAACTACTTCAACCTACATTGTTGTAAGCAACAATTGTCTCCTACTTAGTGCATCTGCAACCCTGTTAGATTTTCCACTTCTATGCTTCAACACAAATGTATAACTCTGCAAGAACTCTACCCACTTCATATGCCTTTGATTCAATTTACCTTGGCTATTTAGGTACTGTAATGCCTAATGATCAGTATACAAAAAAAATTCCTTTGGAAATAAATAATGCCTCCATTTCTTTAAGGCTTGAACTATTGCATAGAACTCTTGATCATAAACAGAATACTTCTTCTTTGCATCATTCAATTTTTCACTAAAATATTCAATAGGCTTACCTTCTTGGCTTAATATAGCCCCAATAGCACTACCACTAGCATCACAATCCACCTGGAATAGTTTTCTAAAATCTGGAAGTGCCAACACAGGCTGTTCAGTCACCTTCTTCTTCAGCAATTCAAAACTTCTCGCAGCTGTTGCAGTCCATTTGAACTCTTTTCTATCCCCTCTTATTGTATCAGTTAGGGGTGCACATATGCCACTGAAATTCTTAATAAACTTCCTGTAAAAACTAACCAGACCATGAAATGATCTTACCTCAATAGCAGACCTTGGAGTAGGCCATTCCAAGATGGCTTTTACCTTCTCTGGATCCATTTTGAGACCTTCAAGTGATATAAAAAATCCCAAATAGACTAACTCCCTTTTGCAAAGACACGCTTCTTTAGATTAATTAACAGTTTCTCTTCCCTTAGCCTTTCAAGGACACTACGAATATGCAGTAAATGTTCTTCCAAAGTCTTGCTGAAAATTAAAATATCATCCAAATAGACAATAACAAATTTTCCCAAGAACTTCTTAAGTACCTCATTCATGAGCCGCATGAAGGTGCTTGGGGCGTTCGTCAATCCAAAGGGCATGACTAACCACTCATAAAGACCCTCCTTGGTCTTGAAGGTTGTTTTCCACTCATCTCCTTCTCGAATCCATATCTGATGATAGCCACTCTTCATATCTATCTTTGTGAAGTACTAAGCTCCACTCAAGCAGTCCATAAGATCATCCATCCTTGGTAAAGGAAATCGGTACTTGATGGTTATCCTATTTATAGCTCGAGAATCTGTACACATCCTCCACTCTCCATCCTTCTTTGGTGCAAGTACTATAGGTACTGCACATGGACTTAGGCTCTCTCGAATCAAGCCCTTCCTCAACAACTCCTGAACCTATCTATTTAGCTCCTCTGTTTCAGTAGGAGACATCCTGTGAGCAGCCTTGTTAGGAAAACTAGCTCCTGGAATCAGATCTATCTGATGACTGATTTGCCTTACTGGTGGCAATCCATCTAGAACATTATCAGAGATAATATCTCCAAATTCCCCTAGTAAATCTGAAACTTTAAATGGTATTTCACTACTACCTTCTTTATCTTTCCTAGGAATCAAAGCATAGCACATATGTTGATGTTTCATGCCATCTAAAAACTTCCTTCCATCAACAAGACAAATCCTAGCACTACTACATACCTTTTCACCTTCCTTTTTCATGGGCTTCAATTTGTGGTGAACTCCATCCTTTGTCAGAGAGTATGTGTTTGCATGTCCATCATGTATTGCATGTCTATCAAACTGCCATGGTCTACCCAAAAATAGATGGAAAACATCCATCGAAATAACATCACAGAGAACTTCATCATGGTAACTCCCAATTTTGAATTTTACTAAACATTGTTCACTTACCAGGACCTTATGATCATCTTTTACCCAAGAAATCTGATAGGGTTGGGGATGTTTCTCCCTCTTGAGCTTTAGCTTAGAGACCATTTCTTCTGATACCAGGTTATCAGTGCTACCACCATCAATGATCACGTCACAACATTTATCCTCACACTTGCATCTGGTACGAAACAAACTCCTTTGTTGTCCTGGTTCATTCTCACCACTTAGTAGGACTCTTTCATTTACCAAGGTCTCTCCTCTTTCTGCATCCTCTGAATGTGATGATTGTGCATCCTCATCCACATGAGCAACCCTAGCTTGGCCCTCAGCTCTCGTATCTTTCCTTCCTTGTCATTGAGGGCATTCAAAGGCACGATGACCTTCTTCATTACAATGGAAACAGGTACCATGAAAGCCTCCTCTTCACTTTCCATGTCCTCTACCTCTTCCTCTTTGATTTCCAAAGTCTTGATCATTGGAGCGGTTGAAACCCTCATTCCTCTGGTTTCTGCTAGTACCCACATCTTCATTTTTCTTTTGGGTTTCATTGCGGCCTCCAGATGATCTACCGCTTCCCCTTCCTCCTTGACCACACCCTCTTTGTCTTCCTTCAAACCTGTTATTCAGCTTCTCTTCAACTCATAGGGCAAACTGGTATGCCTCTTCAATGCTAGTCATTCTTACCAGACTTAATTCCTCCTGGATGCTAGGTTGCAACCCACTGATATAATGAGCAACCTTCTCCTTATTTGCTTCTGCATGCCCCACTCTAATCAAGAGTCGGTAAAACTCCTCTGTATATTCTTGGACTAATCTTCCTGCTTGCTTTAACCCATGCATCTTCTTAAACAGATCAAGCTCGTAATCCACAGGAATGAACTGCTTCTTCAATTTGTCCACCATGCGATCCCATCTTGCGATCTTCTCCTTTCCTCTTCTAAGTCTTTCCAGTTGAACCTCTTGCCACCAGATTTTGGCATGGCCTTTCAGTTTGGCCTTTGCAAACTTAACCCTATTTGGGTCCCTTATATCCTCATACTCAAAGTATTCTTCCAGTTTATTGATCCAATCGATCAACTCATCTGGTTTCAGATTTCCTAAAAATATACCCACTTCAATTGTAGGTCTTTTTCCAAACTTAGTAATGGCCCTAAAAAGCCTTTCCTCTACAGGATTCAGAACTTCCCCGTCAACTTCCTCTTCTGGTTCCATTACTTCCTCTTCATTGTCATCCTCACTATTGTCACCTGTGGCAACATTTGCTCCTCTACGAAGCTCCTCTTGCAATGCTTGTACCTGCCTCTGGAGGGCTCTCACCTCCTTAGGATCAATAGCTCTGGCCCTTCCACCATGCTCTCTTTGTGGAGGCATCTTCTAACTCGAACCCACAACCATACAGTCCTGGCGCAAACTGCCTCACAGTCGGTGCTCTGTCTACACACTCAGGAAAACCCGCTCTGATACCACTTGATGGGGACACAACCCAAGAACAGAATGGACACAACAGAAAAGGGAAATTATATTAACTGAGAAAATAAGCTAGTACAAATAGTACAAAGAGAATAAACTTCAGAACATTCCCTAAGGGCTTACAATAGCATAAATCTGGAGAATATTTCTCCTTTTAGCACCTCCTCTCAAACTCCACTCCGAATTGCCTTTTACAATGCCAGAAATCTCCTTAAATAGACCCCGGAGGGTTAAGGACTAGGAGTACATTCTAGAAAGTGCTAGTAGGCATCCACCAACGAAATAGAAGGTTTCAGAAGCTGCGTTAGAAGTCGGTGTAAATCTAGAAGAATCCAGAAACGGTAACCGAACTTTCGGGAGGCATAACTTTTGAACCGTAGCTTCGATTGACGAAATTTTTACATTTTCGAAAAGCTCTTGAAGCACTCTATAGCCCTATGGAAGAGCTTAGCTCGTCCCCCATTTTTTGACCCTTTTCGAGGTCATTTAATGCCCTAAACCTGACTTTGAAGCATTCTTAGGAGGTCTCCAAAACCCAAAAAATTGCAATAACTTTCAAACCGTGGGGCCTATTGACTTGATTCTTTTTTTGGAATGCTCTAAATCATGATTACATTCATCTGGCCAATTCACACCTTCTAGTTTACTGAAATGATGGCCCAAATACATGCTCCTATTTTTTTGGGATTTTCAAATGCACTGATAGTTGAACTATGAGAGTTGGAACCTTTATTTGAGCCAAATGGGTATCCAAAAATGTAAAGACATGAAACAAAAACTAAGTCTAAGTACATCTTTTTGGTTGACACAAGATTGCCCTTATACCTCTGGATGCTCCTGCATCAGATATGAGACTATCCTTACTAACTCATTATGAATAAGAGTTCACAATCAACAAGAAATGCAATCATAGTTAAGACTTGTTTCCATTAAGAGTCTCAAAAACCTACTATACCAAAATACCACCAACATATGTAAGAATGGAGGGGATTCAAAGAACTACTTTCATCACCAAGAAGAGGTAGAAAATGAACCCTCCCTCTGAATCTCAAGCTCCCTCTGAAATTCATATCTCAAAATATGTATCATTTAGTAAACAACATCCTCATGCAGTTTGCATCATCTCAATGGATCCTTTATGTTGGTGCGAAACCATAATCCATTGAGCAACCTTTGTAGTCATCTCTGCTACCATCATCGGCATCTCAAGAGCCAAATGTTTCCCCTTTTTTATCAGCTTGCTGCCTTCCTTGAAGCATCCAACTCTGATCAGTAGAAACACAAAGAAGATACATTGAAATAAATTTGATAATTTATACACCACTTTTCTACTTATATCCATAACTCCTAAAATCCTGTCACTTTGTCTAGAGTTCAAATTAACTATTGTTGGTCCAAATGGTAATTTCCTTAAGTCTAAGCTTGTCAGGTCTATATCTAAGAGAAGGACAAATTTTGAGAACCTGATACAAGCTTGTGCCACCATTTTTAAAGGAAACCTGTCAAAATTTACCCCAAATTTGATTTTGCTCTAAAATTTCTTCAGTAAAATGTTTCAAAAACTTATCAATGGATATATCAGCAAAAATAGGACTCGCATGAAATTTTTTTCCAACAAACTCTGACCAAAATTGCCATTACAAAGTGAGTAGTCTTAAATTTTCTTCAAGGACCTTGATAGATCAAAAGGCATGAATTGAGGCAACAACCATAGAATTTTCACAAAAAAAAAATGACACAACCAAAAGACAAGGAAACTACTGTTACATGTTACTGACAATGTCCACTTCATGTTCAATACACCAAAAGGCATCTCACGATGAGGAACAAACAATAATCACTTTGATAAAAGAGCTTTCTCGCATACATGATAACAAGATTGTCCCCATCTTCCTAAAACCAAGCGGGGCCTCAACGTGATGTCGTCATGGACTCTCTCAACATGATGTTCACTTCCCAAAGAAAAAGAGATATGAGATTATCCTTACTAACTCATTATGAATAAGAGCTCACAATCAACAAGAAATGCAATCATAGTTAAGACTTGTTTCCATTAAGAATCTCAAAAACCTACTATAACATATGTAAGAATGGAGGGGATTCAAAGAACTACTTTCATCACCAAGAAGAGGTAGAAAATGAACCCTCCCTCTGAATCTCAAGCTCCCTCTAAAATTCATATCTCAAAATATGTATCATTTAGTAAACAACATCCTCATGCAGTTTGCATCATCTCAATGCATCCTTTATGTTGGTGCGAAACCATAATCCATTGAGCAACCTTTGTAGTCATCTCTGCTACCATCATTGGCATCTCAAGAGCCAAATGTTTCCCCTTTTTATCAGCTTGTTGCCTTCCTTGAAGCATCCAACTCTGATCAGCAGAAACACAAAGAAGATACATTGAAACAAATTTGATAATTTATACACCACTTTTCTACTTATATCCATAACTCCTACAATCCTGTCACTTTGTCTAGAGTTTAGATTAACTATTTTTGGTCCAAATGGTAATTTCCTTAAGTCTAAGCTTGTCAGGTCTAGATCTAAGAGAAGGACAAATTTTGAGAACCCGATACAAGCTTGTGCCACCATTTTTAAAGGAAACCTGTCAAAATTTACCCCAGATTTGGTTGGGCTCTGAAATTCCTGACGGCTGAATATTTCTTCCATTTCTTCAACAAAATGTTTCAAAACCTTATCAATGGATATATCAGCAGAAACAGGACTCGCATGAAATTTTTGTCCAACAAACTCTGACCAAAATTGCCATTACAAAGTGAGTAGTCTTAAATTTTCTTCAAGGACCTTGATAGATCAAAAGGCATGAATTGACGCAACAACCATAGAATTTTCACAAAAAAAAATGACACAACCAAAAGACAAGGAAACTACTATTACATGTTACTAACAATGTCCACTTCATGCTCAATACACCAAAAGGCATCTCACGATGAGGAACGAACAATAACCGCTTTGATAAAAGAGCTTTCTCGCATACATGATAACAAGATTGTCCCCAACTTCAAAGTGGGTGATAACAAGATCGTCCCCAACTTCAAAGTGGTTCCATAACCTCTATCGATCGAGCTCGCAACAATAAAAAATCAAGGTGTTGCATTGCGCGTTGAAGCCAATAGAGAATATAATTAGAGAAATAAATGTCTTCCACATAGTTGCCTCTTGTAGAGAATAATGAAAGACTTTTGTTTACACTACTGATCAAGAAAAAAATAAAGAACCAAAAAAGAAATGAACAAAGCTGACAATACTACCCGTTTTGTCCAAGACTGATCATTGTAATTCTTTAATTGTCACTAAAATGCATTGAATGTTAATGATTCCACACAACAACCTGCTTTGACTCCTCTAGTATCATGATCACCACTCCACTCTAGTCAGGTGCCAATGGTTTACACAACACCAACCATATTCACCAAGTAATTAAATATAACTGATGAAGTGATCTAATGCTAGAGAGATTCCTCAAATTCCCATGACAAATTCCAAAAGAACTTAAACAAAATTTATCTTGCAAAAGACGAATAAACATAGATCATTGTCCAAGGAAGAGTCATGCAAGAGACAAGGTGATGGAAGGTACATAAGACATAGGAATCAAGAAATATGAAACAACGTGAACAAAAGAGGTCGATGGCTAAATTAGGAAAACTGACAGATGCAAGGAATAACCAAAGCTAGAGAAGAAGAAATCATACATACGATGACAAACATAAATCTTCAATTGTTAAAAAAGCCAGCAAGAATGTTGACACACACATAGTGCCAAAATTAAGTACAAGATGTCAAAGGGTAGAACATCCCACAAACGAGATGATAAAACTTCTATAGAATAGAAACATGGAGATAGGAAAAAAAGAGAGATAAAGAACAACCAAATGCAGAGAATCTCTTAGAACTCCATAGAAAAATAGAACACCAACCATAAACATACATAATACTAAGAAGCTCAATCCAAATTATAGATAAGCCTACCAAATAGATGCACAAAATAATGAAAAAAAATTAACTCCTTTATAACAGTTATCGAAACATGCTATGATACCATGTTGGATATAGAGCATAGAAAATAATGATGATAAACAACAATAAGAAATGAGCCAAAATTGAAACAATAAACACTAGAAATATCCTAGGAAAACCCTTCTAGAATGAAGGGGAAAACCCAGCCACAACAAAAATCATTTTATTGATCATAAAAGTTCAAGTGTACAATGTCTTCCACTTGAAGCTATATATATAACTTAAAGAGAGGCTTTTCACATTCTTACCAAAGGTCTCTTCAATTTCCTAAAAATAACTCTTTATTACAACTCTTCATATTTACATGCCTTAACACATGTTGAATATCACATGTATTTATATTTAATATTACAATTTAATCATAAGTGTCCTCTTCATCTAAAGGCAACCATAACAATAATTGTGTCCATATTTCTAGAGATAAAGATCTTTATCGCAGCTACAAAATCCAACAAAGACAATGGGCAACATAAGGGCTCCAAAATAATGTCAAATGCCTAGCCAAGCCATCAAAGCTTTGTTGACTACCACATAAGTAGTTGCATTATCAGTCACAATATAGACGACATTCGCACACCCACTTCCATCATTAACTCATCCAATATGTTGCACAAAGTCTGCATTTTTCATTTGATAAGTAGGACATATTTTCCACAAGTCAAATAGTGATATTTCTATTAGGATTCAACTTTGTAGTTTTTAGAATCAAACTTGTTGACCCATGTTTCATGAGTAGTGGTTCACACAAACCCATCTCTTATGAGAATGAATGGAACACTCCAAACTCATTGCATCTAGGTGATGCTCACAGAGGTGAAGCATTGGGACTTTTGGGGAGGTCTTTTTTTCTAGTACTACTCCAACTTGAGTGCACTTAACTATGGAGTTTCCTCTATGATTTTGCAAATGGGGTTACAAGAAGAATTAGTTTAACCATGGAGGAAACTCCATAGTTAAGCACATTCAAGTTGTAGCAGTACAGAGATCGGTGACCTCCTAGGAAGTCCTAGTGCTTCACCTCTATGAGCGTCACCTAGATGTAATGAGTGCTAAGTGTTCCATTCATTCTCATGAGAGATGGGTTTGTGTGAACCACTATTCATGAAATATGGCTCATAAGGCTGACTCAGAAAACTACACAGATGAGTCCTAATAGAAATATCACCATTTTTCATTTGATTAGTGGGATCAACTAATCTTCATAATTTCTCTAAGAGTGCCTTTAAATCTCCTATAAGATCAACTTCTGAAACTAACCCACTCTATTTTTTTGTAGTTTTACAAAGATTCTTTTGGATATCCATGTATCACTTCCTAACGAGGAAACCCTAAAAGCTAGGTTGTGTCTTTGATACCAATTGTTGGTATTACTGAGGAGGGGAGGGGGAAGCGAATAACTAATATAACAAACCAAAATTATTTTTTACTTAACAAAAGCTTATGATAAAATTCAATAGAAATGAGAGATGACAAGACAATTGAAATATGCACAAAGAATATAACACAAGATATGTCCTCAATGAAAACCCTCTAGGGAATAAAACCACTTGAATTGTGTCACTGGCTATACATATGTCTTAGTAACAATGCTATCTCATTGATAGACTTTTAAATGTCTCAATGACTTATCTTCACTTTACAAACACCGATTCATACAGAGTTCAACTATGTAATAGCAATCTTGATTCAGTACGATACATCATTCGAAAGAATTTGCACTTTGTATCAAACAATGCATCATATTAAACAAAACTGACATTATTCTTATCTGGTTGTCAAACTAATGTGCACAAATGAATACTAAATGTATCATGAAAATTCAATCTCTCTATGTGTACATTGAGAAAATCCCTACTGTCATGTTTTTACAATATTCCTTACTATTCAATTGAAATGCAACTGCAATGTAGAACTGATTTACAAGTTACTTGAATTGTCTCTGATTATGCTAAAAAAACTGATTGTCATTTTCCTTAAGAAATCATTTAAGAATGTATGTTTGTCTCTATTTTTCACATAATGAATCAATTTAATTAAATCCTTAATCATGGTCCCTTAAGATGTCTTGATCTAAAATCATCAAAGTGAGCTTAACTAATGATTAAGAAAAACTCCAACAATCTACTCAAACTTTGAAGACCCAACTACGGGTATTAAAACTCAATACTACTCAAAGATTCATACTTAGGTTAAAACAAAACCACTCAAATCCAACACAAACATTTAAAGAAAAATTGAGAGACATACAAAACCCTTATCCAAGAACCCTTGACTAGGGTTATAAATAATACAATTGTGCATTCCAAGGAGTTCTATGAGGGAGAATCTCATCAAGGAGAAGCATAATGGAGGGCTGAGTGGAAATTTTTGTCGAGATAAAACCATTGCTTTGATTAGTGAGAATTATTATTGGCCACATTCGCATCAAGATGTCAAGAAGTTTGTATAGAGTATATCAGATGAAAAAGGGAGAAAAGAAGAATATAGGGTTATATCAACCATTACCTGTACTAGAGAAGCCATGGGAGGATATCAGTATGGACTTTGTTCTTGGTTTACCAAGAACTCAGTGAGGGCATGATTCAATTTTTGTGGTGATTGACAAGTTTTCAAAGATGACACGTTTCATTCCTTGCAAGGAGACTCATGATGCTGTTTATGTGGAAGAATTTTTTTCAGAGGAGAAGTGAGACTACATGGTCTACTAAAGAGCATAGTTTCAAATTGAGACACCAAGTTTGTTGGGTACTTTTGGGAAAATTTGTGGAATAAGTTAAAGACAAATTTGAAATTCAACTCAACTCGTCATCGATAAATTGATGGACAAACAAAAGTGGTCAATAAGATGATTGACTAGAGATAAGCCAAAGGGATGGGATTTGATTTTACCATAGGTTGAATTTGCATAAAATAATTCTTTCAATAGGAGCACTAGTAAATCACCATTTCAAATAGTATATGGAAGTAGTCCAAGAAATGCTTATGAATTAAGGAAATTGGACAAAGGGGAGACAAGTAATGCCGAAGCAGAAGATTTTGTAGAACACTTGAAGAACTTGTATGAAGAAGTAAAGAAGCACATTACTAAAATGAATACACAATACAAGGCTAAGGCAGATGAGAAAATGAGGCATAAGAATTTTTAGATTGGAGATGAAGTCATGGTTCATGTGAAAAAGGAGAGATTTCTTTTGGGAACATACAATAAGTTGAAGATGAAAATTTTGGACCATGTTAGTGTTTATGTGAGTTTTTGTACCACTACATAACATATTAGCAATTAAACACTTGATATGGAATATCAAGTCCTCAATTTCTCTCTTGAAAAGTTAATGCTCATGGGACGTGAGAATAACTCCAATGTTCCTTACACCTGTGGATACTCGCTCAATTTATCGATGTGATTTGCTGGTAATCACGTAGGTGGGCTTACGTTATTCATTCGAAGATAACTTGGTTTTTAGTGGAATGATGGTGATGGTGATTCGATGTGAATGCCAGACCATGTTGATGGAGAAGGTGATGGTGAAGGATATAGTGCCAGATAATGTTGATTGCACAAGGAGGAGGCAATAATGCTTCTAATGACTTCTACCTTCCTAACATTTTTAGGGTGAAATTTGACTACTCAACTACTTGCTATTCTACTCCTACTCCTATGAATGGAAAGATTAGCAAATGGACAAAAATCGAATCTAATGAAAGCTTACCAGTGGCTCCACCTCCATAGATGTAATGATTCAAAGGAAAAGAGAACTAGTTTACCACAAAAGGCTCCCTAACCAATGGCCTAGTTGTAGATCCCTATCAAACATTCACTAACATCACCATACAATTAGCCATCTACTTCTACTTTAACAACACGAAATGAAATCCTAATTTAATTTGAGAGATGAGAAGAACCATGCAATACACCAAAATGATCATGTATATCCACCATGTGAGCCACAACAATGAATAGAGAACAATTTTGATAGTATTTTGGCAACAATTCTCCAACATAACTCTCCCACAAATGAGAGCAAAATGGCTTATATAAAGGCCAAAATTACAACCGATGGTAGAGCTAAAGAAGCAAAATCAACGATCCAGATTGAATCCTAGAAACCCTAATTAGGGTTGCCACCCTATCGACCAATGAGAAGATGCCACCTCATTAATAGACCAATGAAAAAAGTGGAAAAGTGGCAACCAATGAGAAGGCACCAAAATGGTGGCCAATCAGAAATACACTTGTCCTATCCTAGAAGAAAGGGAAACTACCACTTGGGCTTACATCAAATGATCTTCTAATATAAATCTCCCTTTTTCTTTCATTCTTTTAGGTAGGGCAATGAACCTAGCTAGCCTTTCATTGACTTTTTCCATGGGAGGACAAGGTGTATGCTTTATCTTGAGCTCAGCCGATTTCATCATGTTGCTTGCTGCTTGTAGTGTCTTCTCGTGATCCTTCTCATATTCTTTTGCAAATCCAATAAAGGAATTGAGGGAGGAAAGGGTGTTCAAATGTTTCTTCTTGATAGAAACCTTTCCTAACTCGTCCAATCTTGATCCAAGTTTTGTCTCATTGGTATCCTCTTCTCTGATGTCTTCAAAATCAAGTGCGACCCCAACGTCGCTCATCATGGTTGAAATGGAAGTTTCGATGCTTGGACTATGATGTGCAACTGCCTTCTGTATATCTTCTTTGCCAAGGAGGATTGTCCTTCCTTTAGTCTGTCCTTTACCTGTATCATGTTTACTATACCAACATTGGTATTGGTTATTCATCTCATTTTCGAGAAGAAAGTTATTTTGGGCATCATATCCTCTGTCTTTCTTAGAGTTTGTTCCCTTAGGATTCTTGCTTGCACTAACATCTACCATCTTGTTGCCATATGACAGGATGGTAAAGTGGTGGATAATGAATGCAAGAATAACCAAGCGAGACTATCTAGACAAGATCGAAAGAAGGAAGTCAGCTTAAGGACCCCTTTCAACTCTAAATGATTAAAAGTCACCTCTACCAATAGCTAGATCTTTCTTTTGGAATTTAGGATCAGACTTCGAGAATTTCAAATCCCTTACAAATAAGACCTTCATTGTTTATTTCTTCACCAACAAAATCGTCCAATCTCAAGGAGAAAATCGCAACCCCTCATGAAAATCAGAATTTTGTCTTCCACAAATTTTGGCTCTCACAAAATTCGGCTCCCTCAAAATTCACCAACGAAGAAGAGTGCAAATCTGCCCTCAATCATGGAAAATCGCCAAACATAGAGATCTTTACCATGAAGAAATTTGCCAACAATAATGCCAATTTGCCCTAGCTGGAAAAATAACCCAAAGAAGATGTCAATATGCCTTAGGAAAATCACTCAAGGAAGAGAAAATCTGCTTCAAGTCAAAAATTTCCTAAGCACCAAAGAGGAGTGAGGAATGAGGAAATGAGAGGAATGAGTTTCCTCTTATACCCAACTTGCTCATCCTCCCTAGCTGGTCGACTAGGACCCTGGGAGCAAAAATAAATTAATTAGAACACAAGACATGGCCCCCAATTAAATGCTTAGCCCAAAATTAACTTTTCCAAGATGAAATTTACTTTTAAAAATTGCCAATTAGACCAAAATTGCAAAAAGAAAGTAAATAATGCCTTGGAGATGCTAAATGTTTACATTTAATGATGACTTAGTAATTAATGTCATTAAAATTGGATTAAATTACCAATTTCATTAAAGGCTTAAAAAATTTCAAGACAATTTAAATCCATTTAAAGCTAATTTTTTTGCAATTCAATTCAAATCGATTTTGCCAAGCAATTTTAGTTTTGACAAAAATAAAATCATTTCTCTAGAGTCTAAAATCGATTTTGCAATTTGATTTCATCATCACAAAAATTAATTTTCTCACTGAAAAAAATCAATATTTTCCAAATAACTTAAATCTAACAAAAATTTATTTTTTGAAAATTATTCAAATTTGCACAATTATATCCAAATTTTCAAAAAAATCGTCTAAGTACAAAATTTACAATTTTATCCTGCCAAGTGTGGTTCTTTGAAATTTGTTTGACCTAAGGATGAAATTGGTCATTCTGGAAAATCAAGTTTAGAACCGGGTGAAAATAAATCTAACCCCCTCCCTTCTGGCTTGAAGGTGTCCAAGACTTGAAATTTTCAAAAAATCAAATCAAATTTTTTTTGGACAACTCAAAAATTTGCCAAGGCGATTAAAAAGGGGGTCCCCAAAATTTTTGGGGCGATGGTGTGAAAACCTCACAATAATAAGATAGTGAAGAAACATGATTCAAAGAATCCCTCTGAAGTGGAATTTCCTAGTGAACTAAATATTTTACCTGTATTTAATATTTCCAATCTGACAAAGTATCATGAAGGAGGTGTTGAAGATGAGGTCACAAAAGTACAGTGAAATATTCTAGCA
This sequence comes from Cupressus sempervirens, assembly GCA_028749045.1. Lineage (NCBI taxonomy): Eukaryota > Viridiplantae > Streptophyta > Pinopsida > Cupressales > Cupressaceae > Cupressus > Cupressus sempervirens. The sequence continues at coordinate 25,865,867 of CM053785.1, read as the reverse complement.
ACTACTTCAACTACATAAAAGATTGAAGACATTTTGGGTAGTCATATTGGCAAAAGCACCAAAAACAAGATATATGAAGTACATATATGGTCAAATGGAAAGGAAAACTTGTTCAAGATTCATTAGGGCTATTCAAGAAGGAGGTTAATTGTCTTAGTTTTCCTCTTAACACTTGAGATTTTACAGAGTCACTTCTCAAATTACCTCGGGTGTAAAGGAAATCTTGCATCCTTAAATCCAAGTCATAACCATCAAAATATATCAACCCAAGCATTTGGAACCTTGATGAGGAGGTTTTGAAGGTATCTGAGTACTTAAGGCCTTGGGAAATACTAGGTAACTTGCACAAATTGGTAAACTTGTAGTTGGTACATCTATACACCACCCTTACCTCTGCATTAGATTTTAAGGGTTATCTCAATACCGAGTTGTTATTTCTGGAAGCTTGCTATTTTTAGTAAGTTTATTGTTCAAGCTTAGAATGTTTTGACTTCTTCCCTGGAGATTCTTTTTTGATATATCACCCTACCAGTTAGTTCCATTGGAATCTCAAGTCTATTTCTGAAATTATTAAAAATAATCGATTTTGGCAACAGGGTATAAAAACTTTGAACTCAGTTTTGAAGGCTTTTGAGGCTCTGAAAAGGGGTCAAACCTCATCTGACTAGAATTTGCACAAGGTACTTGTTATAGAGGAATTTGTGGCATTTCCAAAATGAGGCAATAATAGTAAATTGGAGCAATTGGTGACGAGTTATGGTCTTCAAAAGTTGCACCACCTAAAATGGACAAAAATGAATTTCCTTCAAAATTTCTTTTCAGATCCAAAAGTTGTTGGGGACTACTCTAATGTAATGAACTATGAATAATAATAATAATATTTTAAGGTTGGTCAACCTTAGGATCTAGATTTAAAATTTCTAGAACTGTCTTAGGTGGTGGAAAATTGTCTATATAAGAAGGCCCTTAGAGTTTTCTAGGACATTTTGGGAAAATATTTTTATGGTAGCTCTAACGTATAAAAAATTGTAAGGAAAATGCCCATGTGGCTGTGCATGTTATATTTCTAAAATTTGTATTTCTATACTATTGGAGATAGTAAGAAGCCCATTTTTTGTTCTTGCAACTTGCTGTTATTTTTCTACTTTTGTTGTGTGTTTATGCTATTAAGGGGAGTGCCCTTCATCACAAATGAGGATAAAAAATAATCAAATCAAAAAAGAAAAATTCCAAGATTTTCACAAATCGAGTACCTGCAATTAGGAAAAAAAAACCCAAAATTGTCGAGATAACTAGAAAAAACTCAACGAAAATCTCGGAAAACAACATCTAAGGGATAAAAAACCAAGGCCAAATCAAGGCATGATTGACTGCCTTTGAGAAACGCCTTTAAAATGTCTACCTTAGAGAAGAAGTATGAATTTATCAAAAATTTTGTAGTGTTGTCTCAAGTTTGCAAATTCAAAGTTACAAACAACAAAATCACCCACCAATGTCCTAGTTTGAGCTTTGACAATGAAGATTGAGATTGGAGACAATGCGGAAGAAGAAAACTGAAAGGTGGAAATGATCACACGTGAAGAAAGAGAGCTTGAGGTAAGAACTAGAACCACCTCATTTATAGTTGAAAGTTAAATATATTGACATTTGATGGTCTGCAGAAAATTTAGATTCTTCGATCAAGTGAAGGTGAATTTTAGTGACCACAATGTGAGTGAAGCACAAATAACATCCTTCGCACATTTCAAAATGAGTGACATGCTCATGGATGGTGGGAGAGCTATCTCACTTCATGCGTGACTTGAAGAAGAAATTGACAACATGTAGTTGGCTTTAAGATCATTTGAGGAAGAATTTTTTAATCTAATTGATCATGTAACAGTATTGATTGTCTGCAAGCTTTGGGTAGTGATAACTTATAGAGTGGATGAGTTGATAGTTGTGTTCTTGGCAGTCAGAAAGTTCTTTAAATAGATTTTGTATCATCAAGGAAATTAGCATGATAGTCTGATAAATGGGCTGACCATCTTTGGTCTACTTCTATAATAACTTAATAAGAAAATAAATTTATATTTTTACTCTTCTACCTTGTATGCATTATAATTCTGTTCACTATTTTAAGTATTAATTTTATCAGATTGGAAATTAAACATCTATAAGCTAAGTTGTTGGGTTCTTTCAAAATTGACCATATTCTTGTACCAAATGGACAAACCTGCCATCCTAGAAGGGTACTCGTGATGCTAGGACCCTAAAAAACAAATTTTGAAACTATAAACAAAACAATTTCTCACGTGTTGAATTAGAAACTATTGACTCCTCTAGCACTAATCTTGTATTCTTTTATTAACCTGTGCATATTTGTAATGACTTGATTGAATGAGTAAAGACCATGTGAATTATCTATCTTGTGCAACATTTGCTGCAAGTATATGATTTTAAGAACAATCAATGAGACAGGCATAGTTTGCTACTTAAACTCAGTAGACCAAAAATTTTCAGTTTGCTGAAAATTTGAAAAATAAAAAGTAAGTAGGAGATATTTTCACAGCAAGTCAATTTCTGATATTGCTATCAGAATTTAACTGTGTAGTTTTTGAGTCAAACTCATTGACCCACGTTTCATGAGTAGTGATTCAACACAAATCTGTCTCTCATTATAATAAATAGAACACTTAGCACTCATTGGATCTAGGTGATGCTCACAGAGGTGAAGCACTAGGACTTCCTGGGAGGTCACCCATCCCAGTACTACTCCAGCTTGAGCGTGCTTAACTGCGAGTTTCCTCCATGGCTAAACCCACTTTGCTTGCAACCCCATTTGCAAAACCTTCACCAAGTGTTATGCTTTATAAACCAATCATTAGAAAGCCCCTAAAGCTCATCAATTGATAAGTAGGAGATATTTCCACAGCAATTCAATTTGTGATATTGCTATGCTATCTCCTACTTATCAATTGATGAGCTTAAGGGGCTTTCTAATGATTGGTTCATAAGGCACAACACTTGGTGAAGGTTTTGCAAATGGGGTTGCAAGCAGAGTGGGTTTAACCATGGAGGAAACTCTGTAGTTAAGCGCACTCAAGCTGGAGTAGTACTGGGTTGGGTCACCTCCCGGGAAGTCTTGGTGCTTCACCTCTGTGAGCATCACCTAGATCCAATGAGTGCTATGTTCTGTTTATTCTAATGAAAGATGGATTCGTGTTGAATCACTACTCATGAAACATGGGTCAATGAGTTTGACTAAAAAACTACACAGTTAAATCCTGATAGCAATATCACAAATAAAAAGTACTAAATTTTTTGAATAAAACATTAATTTAATGCAAAATAAAACTATTAAAGTATCAAATGAGTTTTGGGGACAGCACTCCTACCATGTTCTTGTTGCATTATGTAGGCATGACATGCAGAGCCCTCATCCAAACCCAAATGAAGACCTTCAAAATCCATGACCTTCGTAGTGCTTACTATTTTCCTGATTTTAAAGTGTTTTAATCGACACTTTTGATGTGCAGTGGAAGTCAAGGCTCTTAATCATCAAGTACCTAATGAGAACTTGCTAGAAAACAAGCCAAAAATTGTCAAAAACTCACTATAAAATCATGCATGTTAATACACTGATAGTTTGTTGTGATTTCACAGCAACTGCCCTAGTCTGCTAACTATGGCTATAGAAAATGCTTTGCATGAATTGGGGTATATCATAATAGTTTTGAAACTGTTTCATATCTTGCCACAGTGGTAACAAATATAAGAGTTATTGCAATCAGAGGATAAAACATTATCTTTGTTCATCACATTTTATCATCACTTATCACTCACCATGTTGCTTGGGCTTGCAATCTGAATGAGAGCATATAAATGCACACGAAGTGCTAGACTTTATAATCTTTAATTTAAAATAACATTATTACTATATTTTTATCGTCTTCACAATTTTCTATCAAATTTAAGTCACCATCGTTTATATATTCTGTACTTTATCTTGCAAATTATAGATATTTTATATATATGGCACGGCCAAACACAGCTGCATTGTATCCAGGGAAGAAGATTGCAGTACCAGAGAACTTGAACTGAAACCTGTACCCAGTATCATATCCAAACGGACAAGTTAAGATATAAGATCTACATTATGCCTTTTTGGCAATTTCCATCCATAGATGAGCTTACCTTTCCTTGCCAAAGAAGATACTACAACTTACATGCTAAATTGCGAGAAAATGTAGCTAAGATCCCTAATATATTGTTTATTAGCTGTTACATTTTAGAAAGATTGGCCTTTTCCTAGCAAGTGGCAACAATATTGTTGCAGGTGTGATGTTTGTAAACAAATATAACATTTCAGTCCTGAACTATGTCAACTGGATAACCTAAACTTAACTAGAATGTGACCATTTATTTGATGACATACTTGATTATCATTACTTATCCGGTCTGAACATATTTCTCATATATCAAATGAAAATAACTCTCAATTTGCTTCTCCGGTAGAATTCTTGAATGAGCCTGATGAAAAATTTACTCTCTCCAAACAATTCTTGATTCCAACCATTCCAAAGACCATTAGTAATCGATTGCCTTGCTATTCAAATGACTGGTGTGACATACGGAAATCTAACCCATTGCCACTTGCAAACTAGTCTCTCCATAATTGTCAAAAATCGGATCTTTAAGTATGTTATTTTTTAAGATGCTAAGTTGGACTGTGCTGGATTTCTTGATGTGACTTTGAATTTCTCATGAGATTTTACGTAATAGATTATAACCATATTCTATCATTTATAATTTCCATTTTTTTACTTTTATTTATGTTGTAGATGCGAGATTATACGAGGTGGGATGGAGAAATACCTTACTCCAATGGGGCCAACAAAATTACATGTAAATCCTATTTTTGAAATTGGTCCTCTTGAACCTCGATTCTCTGAATGGTTGGCATTTGAAGGTATCAGTGTGGATGAAAAAGGACGGCAACATTACCTTGATGCAAGTGTAGCTTATAAACGGGCTATCCTAAATGCCATTGAATATCTATCTAAATTTGGATATTCGAGGGAACAGGTGCATCATTATTAACTTCTGTTGATAACTTCTTTTTAACTAATATGCATGCATATATCACCATTAATGTCAATCTGCTAAAAATTGTTCTCACCCTCATAATAATAATCAGTGGGCGATACTTCTTATCGTATATGTGATCAAAATTATAACACACAACGTAATGACAGGTTTACTTGCTCTTATCATGTCGTCCATGCGAGGGGAGATTGGCAAGCATCGTGGATACCCCTAATGCTGTTGCAACAATTGCTATTCGAACGGCAATTTTTGATCAGGTTGATTGCAGCCCTTACTTTAAATTTGGAAATAGAAGGGAGAGCTTGATGAATGTATGGATAGAAAAATTGAAATTCGAGATAGAAAACAAATGAAATGTGGTGTTTATTTATAATAAGCATTAGAGCTTGCAAGTTTGTAATCTGTATGAAGGCTTGTTATTTTCAAATTTTCTAGTATTTTCCAGGCTTTAAAGGGTTGAGATTTTCACAGATGAACATTATAGCATATGTTTCAAATCAACTGTGTATTGAAATTTTTTCAGGATTGCTTTTCCACATATATTTCTGTACACAAGTTTAACTTAATAATAATGATCTATTACTGTTTTGAGTGTAGGATATTCGACCACGAAAGCAGGATGTGCCAATAGGTCCACAGCTAATCAAGAAACCGGATGTTCTGAAATGTACCTATGATGGAACACTTCCTGTCACAAAATCTCAGGCTTCTGTTTGAGCACTTAAATATGTTTTCTAAGAAATCGAGGAAATACAAAAATGTGTTGGTCATAACAATTATCTTGACAATCTCACATTGGGTAAAACAAGCAATGAATTTACTTAAAATTGCAGAAAAACATAATGTATTTTGTAGTTCACATTTGTAAAATATAATCAATATGATGATCTAACTAGAAATGTGTCTGTAGCCTGCACCCTGTTTTGTGAATTATGATATATAATATTTCTCAACTGGCGACTGTTAACTTTAAAACTAAGCTTATCTGTATTGTAGTATTTGCAAACAGCATGGAAGCACGTGTATTATTGTTGAGTTTGGTGTGGAAACCACCTAGCCCTGGACAAAATAGAAAAGTTAATGGAGAATGTACTTATAGATGGCAAATAAGAAAGCAAAATGAGGAGAAACTTCCTTTCAATGCAATTCTCCTATAATACTAGTAAATATTTCACATTACGTATCTGTCGTGCTAGACCAATGAATGGTTTGATCCCTGCCATTTTCAAAAAAAAAAAATTCTAGTCACTATAGATGCTAAAACGCTTGCAAAAAGAATTAAAAGAATGTAAAAATAGCATTTTTCCTTTTTGTGTTAGAAGGAAGCAATTGATATGTAGATTTTAATACTTAACTTTTATCAATCATAGAGTTCCAAGCTATTTTTCAATTTAGGAAAAAACCATTTAAAATTGTAGCTTCTTCACAAAATATTGTCATTGAATATCTTATTCCATGTATTTTTTAAGATATCACTTATTCAATTAGTATGGATCATAGTAATTACTATCACCCTTGCAAGACTTTAGGGTTGTTATTTTTGTTAAGGGTTTGAATCTGCCAAACCTTTGGAAACCCTAAATCTTTATGTTGTCCTTTAGATCCATGTTTTAATTTGTCATTGACTTGTTATGGTTGGTTCTTGGTTACTTAAGTCACAACATAAGTCGCATTGTCAAATTGACTAGACTCTTGTCCTAATGATCTTCAAAGTTTATCGGCCACACAAAGCTTTCCAAATGTCTTAAGCCATCTCTACTTGGTTCATGATGTGGCTTGGACTCTATACCTCATTCGAGTCAATTGTTTCTTATTGGTTTTGTGGTTTCCCAAGTCTATGTTCTAAGCTTTTCTCATAGATGTGCTTACTTGTATGTTTGGTCACTTATTGATGTGTCTTGTTCTTGCCACTTATCATCTCTTCGTGCTTTTGCAAGACCATATATGATTTTCATTTGTTCTATAGTTTTGAACATTAGGGTTAGTATTCTTAGGAAATGGTCTAGATTCTACACAAATCACCAGTACCTAATTGGTTTCACCATTTTGCATGTCTGAATCTGTCAAAAGTGTGAGCTCTACAATATTGAAAAATGGGATCCACTTCTCCTTTTGTGATGAAAACATAGACAAAGTCAACTTTTTCTAGCTTGGGCAACTCTTATTGCTTTTGCAATTTAAACATCCCACCCAATTCCAATTGCCTCGAGCGAAAAAAAACCAAAGGTGCTTTTTTCACATTTTTAAAATTGTGAAGTGAGTTCCTTGCCACTTTGGAATTAACCTTGAATTGAAATGATCGAAATAGAATGCTAGCAAGTAGAGGTGATAGATCTAGCATGAAGAAATGTAAATTTATGAATATGCTCTTGAAGTTGAAATGTAATCAAGTATGTAGATGTAATGGTTTTGACTCAACTTCAAAGACCCTAGAAAGGAAATCAAAGTGAAACCAAAACCTTTATGAATTTATGTGCTTGAAAAATGCCTTTATAGATCTTGAAGGAATGAAGATAGAAGATGCAACAAAGGATCTTGAAATGTATGAAGGGATATCTTGAATGTTCAAAATGCAATAGAATATCTAGCATAAACTCCTTCAGTGGCTTGAATGTGATGCAGAGCCACACCTTGGAAAACTTAGGAGGAATCAGTCACTCAACTGAGTTGCTTCAAGGGGCATCTACAACCTTCAGTATCACACACGATATATTATAACCACCCATTGTGATTTGAACCAACCATTCTTATCATTATTATTATTATGAAAACACAACCAGAGATACCTTAGACTCAACTCATAAGACTCTTATAACCATCCACTAGATTCAATAAACAAAATTTTGAAAATAAATCCCCCCAAAAATTTCTTTTTGCTGCCTCCGGATAGACTTGCACTCAGACATGAATAACTTTCGAACCAAAAAATATTTATTCAATCCAACCGTTGATATTTTGTGTAACTAGGTTTAAAACAACATATAAAAATTTTAGAGAAATCCAACGGTTCAAACTTGAGATATTGACCCTGCATCAGAGTACATTTTTCTGCAAAACATTGTTTCTTGCTGTCTCTAGCTAGACCCGTGAACAGACATGTATAACTTTTGAACCGAACAATATTTTCTCAATACAACCATTGATATTTTGTGTAATTATGCCTATAACAACATATCCAAAGCTCATGAAAATCCAACGGTGCATTTGGGAAATATTACCCATGCATTGAAACTAATTTTTTGCAAACATACCGAATTCGACCCAAAACTAAAACTTTTTAATCTTCTGCAAACTATCAACTTGTTTCCAGTGAGAAGATGAGAAAAATCCGTTCAAAACTTAGACCATCGAAAACTTTCACAAAGACAAAATAAAAAAACATTTCATATCTCTCCAAATTCGATTCCTTTTTTTTTACATAGCCGACTGGCTCTCATTTTAAAACTAACTTTCTTTTCCTAATTAAAGGATGTGAAACGTTTTGTTCTTATTTAGAAAAGAAGAACGTCTTCTATCCAAAAAAAGGATAAGAATTTGAAACATTTTTTCTACCAATATTAGATAGTCATTTTCTAAATCAGAAATATTCCAAAAACTACCTACTACCTATTATTGGATTCTAAAAATCATTAAACACTCCACCTATGAACTAAAAAAAAACTATTCTAATTTAAGATCCACACACCTGGTCCTAGGTGGCTATATCTGGAGAGCTTATCGAACTACTACTCTAGGTATGCCACCACATGTAGGATGTTATTACAAACTTCAAAAACTAAAATCATTTAAAACATAACATTAAATTTCCTATTACATTTTCAACAATGTTGCCTCCTATAGTGTTTCTCTTCTCTGTCACTGCAGCATACTCCCCTGTAGAATGAATCTCAAGTCCTCTTGAGATGATGTGTTGTAGAACTGAATCTCATTCTTCTTTCGAACTTTCCAATTTCTTTGAACTAGGATGAGCATATCTACAAGAAAAACAAAAATAATATCCAACTTCTCCACCTTGTAGCTTTGATTCTTTAATGTTGTAAATGTCACAGAAAATTCTCCAGCATGATTCACTATACATGAAATCTGCATCCCTGCTTCTTGACTATCAACCAGTTTCACATCTTGAATCTTAAGAATCATATTTATCTCTTCTTCCTTTATTAAACATTTATCATCATCTTGATCTTCTGTAGTAATCTCACTTTCAAATATCTCTTTCTTATTACAACTTTGCTCAAGAATAATAACAGTATTGCACTCTTTCCTTTCTTCTTCAAGCTGAGTTTTCGTACTACCGCCATGCCTTTTTCATTCTCCCACAATGGCTGCAAATTTTTTCCATAAATCAGATTCTTCTTTAGAACTTGCTATTACACATTCCTTAGCTTCATCTTCATGCCATTCCTCTTGAAATTTTTCTTCATTATGCATATTTAAGGCTTCATCAGTTGCCTCCAAAATATTTTTCGTAGGAGTACCTTCCAACATTGTACTCTTCTCTATTTTCAAAGGACATGTTACTGTTCCAACCATAGATTGTTTGCATTCAAATCCAATAGGGCTTGTCTTGTTACTGCTCTCGTCAAGAGATACTTGTTGCACTTCTTGTTGCTGCACTTTGTGTTCTTGCTACACTTCTTTCAACTTAGCTTTATTCTCTTTCAACTTAGTGTCATTCTCCTCAAGTCTCCTTCTCAAATTGTTTATCTCCTCTTCTATCTTGCTTAGCTCTTCTCTTTGTTTTCTCCTTTCTTCTTTCTCTCTTTTCTTCTTTTCCTCTATCTCCTTTTGTTTAGAATCCTTTCTCTGTCGATACCTTCTAAAAAGATACAATAAAGTTGCTTCTTCTTGTCCCATCATTCCTCAGCTAGGTTATTTTCTTCTTATCTAGTCTCCTGGACTTCTTCTCAAACTATTTCTCTCAATCTTTCACAATCACACAAACATATACACAACTACTTTTTTCCAAACCTTTTGCTGAGCTCTGATACCAAAAATGATGCAAAGAGATCAACACCGGAACTCTCCTCGAGGAATTAAACACTCAAGGGACTCAACAGTGGATCTTCCCTATATCTTACTAAAGTTTATAACGAGCTCTTCAAGAAAATCTACAAACACCCTATCAATCATTGGCTGCATGTATTGGAGGGAATAGAAAGGAACGAATTGTTGCGCAAACAAAGGATCAGACCCCCAACTGAATGGACGTGGCATATCAACCAGAGCATGAAACAAATCTCTTATCTATGGTCTGAGTTTCACCCTCTGCTAGGAACATGTCATCTCCCACAAATCATTTAGCTGATGCCAAATATCATCCAATGCTTGATTCCGTTCATGGAGGGAGTGTTGGAGGAGCTTAAGTTTAGGCTCGCGCGTTGAATTTGCAGCTGCAACAACTGCTACAAAAATCTCAAAAATTGTATCATCAAATAAAACGTGCACAAGAACCAAAACGCATTCAGTTAAGAGAAACCAAAAATCCACACCAAAACATCAAAACTTTTCATCTCTATCTACTTTGAATCCGTTCAATTCTACAGGGGAGTATGTTGCAGTGGCAGAGAAGAGAAACGCTATAGGAGGCAACATTGTTGAAAATGTAATAAGAAATTTAATGTTATGTTTTAAATGCTTTTAGTTTTTGAAGTTTGTAATAACGTCCTACATGTGGTGGCATACCTAGAGTAGCAGTTCGATAAGCTCTCCAGATATAGCCACCTAGGACCAGGTGTGTGGATCTTAAATTAGAATAGTTTTTTTTTAGTTCGTAGGTGGAGTGTTTAATGATTTTTAGAATCCAATAATAGGTAGTAGGCAATTTTTGGAATATTTTTGATTTAGAAAATGACTATCTAATATTGGTAGAAAAAATGTTTTAGATTCTTTTCCTTTTTTTGGATAGAAGACGTTCTTCTTTTCTGAATAAGAAGAAAATGTTTCACATCCTTTAATTAGGAAAAGAAAGTCAGTTTTAAAATGAGAGCCAGTCAGCTATGTAAAAAAAAAGGAATCGAATTTGGAGAGATATGGAATGTTTTTTTATTTTGTCTTTGTGCAAGTTTTCGATGGTCTGAGTTTTGAACGGATTATTCTTATCTTCTCACTGGAAACAAGTTGATAGTTTGCAGAAGATTAAAAAGTTTTAGTTTTGGGTCAAATTCGGTATGTTTGCAGAAAATTAGTCTCAGTGCATGGGTAATATTTCCCAAATGCACCGTTGGATTTTCATGAGCTTTGGATATGTTTTTATAGGCCTAATTATGAAAAATATCAATGGTTAGATTGAGAAAATATTCTCTGGTTCAAAAGTTATACATGTCTGTTCACGGGTCTATCTAGAGACAGCAAGAAGCAATGTTTTGCAGAAAAATGTACTCTGATGCAGGGTCAATATCTCAAGTTTGAACTGTTGGATTTCTCTAAAAAATTTATATGTTGTTTGAAACCTAGTTACGCCAAATCTCAATAGTTGGATTGAGTAAATATTTTTTGGTTCGAAAGTTATTCATGTCTGAGTGCAGGTCTATCCGGAGGCAGCAAGAAGAAATTTTTGGGGGGATTTATTTTCAAAGTTTTGTTATTGAATCTAGTGGATGGTTATAGGAGTCTTATGAGTTGAGTCTAAGGTATCTCTGGTTGTGTTTTCATAATAATAATAATGATAAGAAAAGTTGTTTCAAATCACAATGGGTGGTTATAATATATCGTGTGTGATTCTGAAGGTTGTAGATGCCCCTTGAAGCAACTCAGTTGAGTGACTGATTCCTCCTGAGTTTTCCAAGGTGTGGCTCTGCATCAAAAAGCATAAATCCTTAATCTTCAATGGACAAGTAGCTTGTATGCCTTGAATTCTTGAAGAACGCTTGAGAACTTGGATGCTTAAATATTTGAGTGCTAGAGTACTTGCTTGTAAAGTTGATGGATATGACAAATGGAGAAAATGGAAGGGTTTATACAGAACTCAAAAATAACTAACTCCAGCATGCTGAGCAATCTAGAAGTTAACACCCGAACATCTCAAAAGACAAGACCCAAAGAGGGGGGCCAAAATAGGGCCTCATCTAGGGTGCACTATTCCCTTGATTTCCCCATAAGGGGTAGATTGCATCTCTGATTTTTTAGGGGCCTAATGATCGGGAGCACAAACCCTTGTGGCTCCAAAATGAGTCCCAAGATTCAAAAATCAAGTCCAAATTCTGAGGAAATCTTGTTTTAGTGTACAGAGTGGATTCAAAGTGGATAGATGAATTAAAGGAAGGACCTAGGGGATAGAGATCCTACCTCAAGCTTAACACCATGAAATAAGAGCTTTAAAGAGGATCTATTAAGTTTTGCCCCAATTCCACCTAGGAGAAAGGACAAAAAAGGGAATAGGAGTTGATGTTCTTGCATTAAATAGGTGCTAAATCTTAATCAAATTGGAGGTCATCCAATTTAAGACAATACAACTCTTTTCCACATAGAAAAGTTTTGCACTTTGGAAGATAATTTGATAGAGTTATGTTCTTGTGAAACTACATGGTTGTACCGCATGGCTCCCATCCAACCATCCATTCCCAAAAGATCAAAGGCTTGTCTCATTTATCACTAGATTTTTAAAAAATTCTATAAATGAAATAGATTTAAGCTAAGAGAATAGTTAGCTCCCAACAACTTGTCTTGCATGTATCAAAAGATAGGTTGTTATGTGTGAAAGGGAGTTGATGATTTTCTAAAGTCTTTATAGAAAGTCTTGCAATATTTCATGGTTTTGCTCAATTAATCAATTCATTATTTGATGAGTTTCCCTCTCCATTTAAAATCTTCATACCACAAAGTGCATCTTATAGTGTTTTGATCTATTAGGATCTTTTTTGAGATAGCAACGATAATGTCCATCATAGTTATTTCTACTAACTCTCAATTATCTTATCCCACAATACTTCATCCTATTTTAATCCAATAATTTAAGAATGAATAAGCTTCCTAAAAGAGACATATTTAGATAAGTTGTTTTAATCTTTTCTAGAAATGATGGACCTTTGGCATGAAGATCTTCAATCCATTCCCTAGTGGTTTTACCAAGGGAATTATCCTCTTATACTCTATTGAACATGGCTTGAGCACTTGGCAGATGAGATTTTTATTTTCTTGGGATTGATTTACTAGCAACATAGAAGGACAAACATTTTTTTTAAACAATCAATTTGAACATCTATTTGTGCTCTCATTTTGTGCTTATCTGTTTAATCCATCTCTAATCTCTTCAATATTCTAATTGTAATCACTCAGAAGTTATGAGTATCTACTTGCTTGTAGGGTGACCTTAAATCAACTTTTAAGACATAAATGTGAGTTGTGATAGCTTGACTATACAATAAACTAAGCTATCTTTACATAATTATCTTTTTTGTTTTTGTCCTCCATCAACTTGGATAATTTTTTTTTAAATTTTGGTCTTCAATGTCCTTTGTGACAATTGTCCTACTATGTTATCATGTATAATTTTGAAAGGGGCTAATTTCCTTCTCTTAGATGGTGAAGTCTCTAACCATGATGGAGAGCCTAGACAAAGTCTATTGGTGTAAGCATATTGGGAGTAGAATAATCTAAATCTCTCATACTAAGAGGCTAGTACGTCCTTATTAGACCAAATGAGAAGCATGGAGGACTTTTTTCATTTTGGCCTCTAGGTGGCATTTTTCATACATCCAAAACTTCCACTTTAACATTATTTACCTTTTACTATTGAGAGTTTCCTCCTAAATTAAGTATTGTGACACTCCCACATGTCTTTTCTTGAATTCTTTTATTTTTTTGGAATCTTCTCCATCTCCAACCACTTCTACTTCATGCTACAAACTATTGAGAGGATACACTTGTAGTTATTGTAGGGGAAACATGGGTTGCAACAAGTTCTAAACTCATTGGTTGGATTCCTTTAATACTTGTCCTAGAAGTATCACTTTGTTTTCTTACGAACCACTATTGTGTTCTTATTAAGATTAAAATACTCTTGGTTAGTAGGTTAGTGGGCTTACTTGGACTCTGATCAATGTCGAAGATTGGTGACCCATGTATTTGTAAGTGGTAGAAATGATCAACAAGATTGGTTTCATCTCATCCCACCCAAGTTTATTTAGCTCAATCCATTTGAGACCAAGCCTTATACAATTCCTTACCTCATAATCATCTCCATAATCAACCCAAGAGTCTTCAATATGTGGGATAGGATGGAAAGAAGAGATCAATAATAAATGATTCTTGATATAATTCTAACTATCAAAAGGAAATCATCTTTCAAACATCGACCACATGTATTTCACATTAGCTCTTTCCAAATTAGAGTATCTAACTTTCATTCACAAGAATAAAATCCTAATTCAATTGGAAATGATATGCCAACCTTGTTACTTATATTACAAAATTTGTTAACTTCAACAATTTATCTGCATACCTCAATTAGAATAAACCTATATGCAGGATACCTTTGCAATTAATGAGATAATACATCCTAGCTAGTTATTTTGATATATGTTAATCTATGACATTGAATAAAATAAATGTCGTAGGTATTTATATGATCTTTGGATTCACATAAGATTCTTTGACCAATATCCCCTTGTAGCTCCCTCACCAACCTCGTGGTGAAAACACCTTTTACCCTTACGAACCTTTTGGAACTCCTTTCAAGTTGAAGATCTAGAAAATAGTTATATATTTGTATATCATCTTCAAAGCCTTATACATGAATCAATCTAGACCATGGTTTAGTGTAGGCCAAAGCATAGAAAAAATAAGATGACATACAAAATGTATTATGAATGCAGAAATTGGTCAAGGCATAATGCAACTTATCTAAAATCAAACCAACCTATTCTAAATGTTGATTCCTAGCCCAAATCACTTAAACAAAGAAAAATATCTACTCCTCAAAATCATAATTTATTTATATTCAATGCAACCTATACAACAATATGATTATGTTTGTGATTTCTTCTATGAAATGGTATTTGTGAATATTTTTACACTAATAAGAGCATCCCTTCTTTGGGTCTACTAGTCATTCCTTAGTAATGATATTTGTATACTATCATCTTCTTGTTAAGGTAATATTGAGGCAAAGAAAAATTGCATGTGTATATTGCTCCTTTTCTAGTAATTTAAGGAAGCCACTAATGGTATCACAATATAAGGTTATTAGCAAGTGATCATCAATGGTTCTTGTTGTACATATGAATGTTTTGTTTTTATTTGTGTTAAACTTGTTCTAGTTGGTCTCAACTAGAAGATATATACTTTGTTCAAGAATTATGCTCTACAATGCCCCTATGTGTTCCTGAACAGTATAATGTTAGCACTGCACATATGTGATATCATCTAGATAATAAAATATTATTGGAGAAGCACGTATTAGATACATTAGGTGTTTTAGGGCTATTTCTAGGGGTTTGGAGCTGATTTTGGTTATCTGCACAAGATAGTGACTATTCTAGTCGATTGGCTTTTGATTTTTTTCTCTACATTTTTGTCTGTATTTTGAAATATAGAGTTGAAAATGTGTTTTGATGTGCTCCACAATAAAAGTTATAATATTTTGAGCATATGCTTGTCAAAAAAATTTATATACTTTAGAGAATGCTCTCATTTTCCTTCTCTTAGTAATTTTGGGCACATGATAGGTTAAAATATTTGTCTAGTGATCAAGTAATGGTATGTAGGTCATCACACACACACACACAAAAAAAAAACAAAAACAAAAAACAAAAAACAAAAATTGATGTATAAATAGAGAAATGTAATCAAAATTATAGAGGAACACATTTGTACTCCATTTAAGCCTAAATTATTATAATTTGTATTCATTTATTTTTCCATAAAGAATTTGTCTTCAAAGGTTTGCAAGTTATTTTATCTTTCTCTCTTAGTAATTTTGGGCACGTGATAGGTTAAAATATTTGACTAGTGTTCAAGTAATGCTATGTAGGGCAACACACACACACACACACACACACACAAAACAAAAAAACAAAAACTCATGTATAAATAGAGAAATGTAATCAAAATTATAGAGGAACACATTTTTACTCCATTTAAGCCTAAATTATTATAATTTGTATTCATTTATTTTTCCATAAAGAAGTGGTCTTCAAAGGTTTGCAAGTTATTTTATCTTTCTCTAGTGTGTTACGCCTTAGTATGTAAATCTTATTCCAAAGTTGTGAGATCCTTAGCCTTTGGCCTAAACTTTTCTAATTAGTTTATGATATAGTTATTCTCGAGGTGGTTTTTTTCATCTTGGATTTTCGACATAAAGTTATGGTGTTGGGTGTGTTTAGTTTGTTCGCGAGTTATATGAATGAATCATCATATTTTAAGTATATATTTTTTCACCCCCTCTCAACATTTGAAAGTGTTCAGTAATTGGTATTAGAGAAGACATCTTGAATAATTAGTCTAACAACTAAGGTATATCCAAAATATGAGTACTACGTTTAATTTTGAGAAATATTTGGACAGTATGAAAATAAATGAGCAAAACATTGATGCATTTGTATATATTGAGGGTGAATTGACATGCACACTTGATGAATTGTATTTCTTTCAAAGAAAGTTCAAGAAAGTTGAAGAAAACATTATTCATCTAAAGAAGTAGATCAAAGAAGAAAAATGACCATTGATGATCTTGAAACAAAACCAAAAATCAAATCCAAATAATGAAATTAACTTAAGATGTTTTCATGTTAAGGTGTTGGGTGTCTTTTAGTTGTTTTCTTTTGTACATGAGATATAACTAAATCATTGGATTTTAAGTATATTTTGTTTAATCCTCTTCTCAAATTTAAAAGTGTTGAGTAATTGGTATTAGAGAAGAAATCTTGAATAATTAGTCTACAATTAAGGTAGATCCAAGATATGAGTACCATGTTTAAATCTAAGAAATATTTGCATCATATGAAAATAAATGAGTGATACATTGATGCATTTGTATATATTGAAGGTGAATTGAAATGTGTACTTGATGAATTTGATGTCTTTCAAGGAAAGCTCAAGAAAGTTGAAGAAAATATTACCCATATGAAAAAGAAGATCAAAGAAGGAAAAATGACCATTGACAATCTTGAAACAAAGCAACAAATCAAATCCAAACAATGAAATAACTTAAAGAAGAGGATTTCATGTTGAGGAAAGAACTAAAAGAATCCAAAGAAAGAAGAAAGCTCTCCAATTGCACTAAACATGAGGATGAAATTAAAATTTTGAAAATGGAGTTAAGATATGCAATGTAGCAACTTAAATAGAACTCAAAGATTAAAAATGGTAGTGTCATGATTGATGAAATCCTAAGTTTTTTTAAACCTTCATGGGACAAAGGCAAACTTTTTTTCGACAAGGGAAAATCTCTAAGACTCCTAACAAAGATGAAAAAGGAGAAGAGAATGTCAAGGATGGATCCAAGCAAGAATATGAAAATAATAAAGGATTCACCATTGTTGATGAAATAAATACTTTAGAAGACATACTCCTCCCCTTATCAAACTAGGTACCTTTTTTCTTTAAATGGTAAATATTTTCCATGTAATAAGTTTGGATGCAAAGATAATATATGTGATAAAATGTGACATGTTGGGATCAAGCTTGCACAAGAAAATGTTAGTGAAATAAGGATCTAAACATGTAAATCATTTGCCAAAGAAAACAAGAATAATCTTAATCTACAACTAAATTTTTATCACAACCTCGGAGCTCAACAAGTGCATCCATGACTTGTTGGTTTTCACATGATGAGGATTATGGGTGTTCTCTAACACAAGTAATTATTAAATCCCACAATGCAAAGATGATTAATCCTGAATTAAGGATGATGACGGGTGAACTAGATGCAACACTCTAGGTAGATGAAGATTGAATTCTTTAAGAGGTTATTATGGAAATAACCACTCTCAACAACATTTAATGCAATCTAAAAGAGTAGATGAAACTAAGATCTTTATCTAAATGCAATTAATGAGAGAATTAGTAATGCATCTACCAAAGTAGATGAGTATTATATAATACAATGAATGTAAATTTTCTAAGAATAACTAGAAAGCTCTAAATGAAAAATATTAGCATGAATCTAATTCAAAATGAGAGATGATAATTTCTTGACATAAGGGCTCTATTTATAGGATTTTGGTGGCCCTTGAGGAGGTGACATTTATGTAGCATCCACATAGATTCCACAAGAAAGACACACAAGTCATACAAAGTCCAAGGTTTTCTCACACGTGTGAGAAACTTGGGATGTGATGGGTCAATGTGTAATCCAAGTGCATTTTGTCTAAGTGTGATGACCCCTTTTCAATTATTCTAACAAATAATCAAATAGCTAATACAATTTTTCCTATGCCCTCCCTTGATGAGAGTAACATTCCATTTATATTGTCTAATAAGTTACACCCTTAAAGACATTGCTATTCATATCCACCTCTTCATTTCATATTGAATATATATATATATATATATATATATATATATTACTATTATTATAATTATTTTTAATTATAGTATTTAATATTATATCATTAATCTATATACATGTTATTGATATACTTGAATATTATTCATTATTATTCTTTTATTTTATTTATTATTGGACTTATATAATTTGGGCTTATATAGTTATATTGGACTTATATAGTTACTTTATTATCATATCTATTATTAGACAATTAATATACTTTATATTAATTATCTATATTTGATATAATTAAAATTATATTTTTAATATTATCATTTAATATATAATTTTTTATTTTTAATATTACTTATTTTCATACTATTGATATTTATTATAATTATTATGAACTATTATTAAGATCCTACTTAAAACTGGGACATGGCAAGTTCAACCCTTTCAAATTTGCTTGTCCTCAAGCAACTGTTGTGATCCTAATTGATTCATAGCTCAAATTCATTCTCTTTCATGCATATATATTAAACACTTACAAAAGTATACGCATTAATATATGATGGTTTATGTGAAAGCATATAAGCGAAGACAAAGAGTATACATGACGTAGGACATTAATGCATGAAGACACAATGAAAACACAATATAGACACACAAAAGCATGAAAACATGAAGTAGACATAGAGAACCCACACCAATGCATGAAGAAACGATGTAGACATAAAGTATACATGCTAAAACTTTGTTAGATTACTTTTCATATTTTGAAATAAGAAAAGGTTAAATAAATATTTACCAAATTTGACCATGAACATCATGCTCTTTCCCCAAGTGTTTGGAAATGAAATTTCCTAAAGATGTATCTTTTATCAACTTGCCTTAGCTAGTACTACAATAGGATACCTTAGCAATTCTCCCTTAATTTTAGACTTTCTCACATTTGATTCAATAGTGGATGGTAGAATTATTGCTACTCAAGTCTAGAAAAAATATACTATGGACTCCCTCAAACTTGTATCCATATTGGGAATCTTTTTCCCCAATATGATCGTATTACTCCCCTTGTGCAAACTCCCTACCCACTAATTTTTTAATGGATGATAGAATTATTGCTTCTTGAATATGGAAACAATCTACTTGGGACTCTCTCTGCTTCAACATGATCAAATTATTCCTCCCCCTATGCAAATTCCCTACCCATTACTTAGTTAAAAGGTTTTTATTTGTTTGTTTTTTTTTAGTTGCACTCATCTTTTTTCTTGTTATCCCTTTTTGGAAATCTTAATGAGGAACAAGATACTGAGAGGAGGGGGGTTTAGGGGTGAATCAGTATCTATAAAACTTT
Organism: Cupressus sempervirens; assembly: GCA_028749045.1. Classification (NCBI taxonomy): domain Eukaryota; kingdom Viridiplantae; phylum Streptophyta; class Pinopsida; order Cupressales; family Cupressaceae; genus Cupressus; species Cupressus sempervirens. Next base: position 25,845,993 of record CM053785.1, on the reverse strand, counting down.
TCATTGATAAAATAATTAACAATATTCACACCTATTACATCTCATATCTTAGATCTCATATCATATAATCATAAACATGTAATGCTGAAATGAAATCTATGTAAACATAATGTCGTTGAAAACATAAACTCATAACATAATGATTTTGGTAACCCAAAAACACTTCAAGTTGAAGGTAAAATTAGGATGGGGATGAAACTCACAAATCTTTACTACTACAATAAAAAAGTTTTTTGAGTAGGACTACAATTTGATCATATCTAATGATCTACCTTGTGAGGGGTTTTATCCTTTGGTTTTCTCTGAAAGCTATTTATGGATCTCCTTTCTTCAATATCTCAATATGGTCTCCTTATCTAATATCTCTATTATGTCCTTCACTACTCCGGTTGCTCTGTGTGACCTCCTTTATGACTTATCCTCCTTTTCTCTATACTTAGCTTGTTCACTCCTTCACTTCATCATTCATCATTTGATCCTAGGTCTAACCCTTGTTAAATAGATAATCATAGAAAGTTCTAGATCAAGATCAACAATCCATATTTCAACCTTTTATCATTTTACCCTTCTGATTTTCTAATTGGTTAATCTGCTTTTCTTGGGATTAATGCCATCTAACAAAACGTGTAATCTTATCCTTAATTGTCTCTAAAATATTTAAATCTTGTGTAGATGACAGCTAAAATGATTTATATAAGTGTTTGTGCAATTACAAACTCATATGTCAAAATTGGTTTACTCAACACTTGAATGTTTTGATGCTCGATCATAACTAACATTCATGTTGCCACTCAACTTTTATGCACTCGGCATATGCTGACTCACTCAAAATTAACTAAATTTCCAAATGCTTTGCCTCTTCTATGTTACGTGTCTTGTATGTTGACTCAATCTCTACTGGGGTGTTCGGCAACCTTTGACTTGCTCAACATATAATAAAATATAAACAAGTCATTTGTAGCTTGACCTTCTCTAGATGACTTGATCGCAATCATGATAACCATCCAACACTACCTTAGAAATGACTAAGTGGTAGACACTAATAGGAAACTTGGGCTTAGAGATCAACAATCTCCCCCTTTGACATTAGTGGCAAAAACACATTTTCATGACTTAAACTTCCATGCAAAAATAATGCTCCCCTTGAGACTGTAACACGGTATTCAAAACTTAATCTCTGCTATATAGTATATACATATATGTAAACTCTAATGTTGTCTCATTTGATAATTTTGTATTTGATTTTTGTCTCCCCCTTTTTGTCATCTTCCTTTTGATTCTATCTTGATAGAATATTTTCCCCTTTGATTTATATCACGTAGATATTTCCCCCTTGTTTTTGTCACTTATGGCTTGGGGCTTGTATTTAACCAAAAATGTTTGATGACAAACCAAAATTTCTTCAAGTCATTTATTTCATCTATCTCTTGCTAATTTGATGACTTAAATATGAATATCTAGCTAAGCAGCTAGATCAATTAGGCTCTCTATTGTTGAAAGATGTGTGTCTTTCCTTATTAATTCTAAACTATAGATAATTCCCTCTGAATTATCTCCAAATGGTGTAGTAGCATGAATTGAATAGAAATCAAGTTATTCCTTGTGGCACTATCTTTAGCTATTAACTCGGATAATCTTTGTTTATCAAATGTCAACTTATTGTATGAAGGTGATCTTGAACTTGCGTTCTTGCTCAATGAAATAGTAAATGCCTTCATATCTGCCTGTATCAAATCAATAGAACGTCGATTCTCCAATGTAAAGGACTCAATACCACAAATTTTTGTGTACAAAGAATGAATGACTTTTAAAATTCCTTCCAACTAAGTGGTAAGGTTAGAAAGCTCAACCTGCCTAATTGCAAGTTCTGTTGAAACTTTCTACAAAATTTTGTGCACAAACTTCTTCTCAGACCATCTCATCAATTTATCATTGGTCTCTATGTATTTTGTTTAAACTTTATCAACTATATATACTAACTGATACAAAATTGGATGTTGCACATTAACATCATAAATCTCAAATGCATCAACAAAAAATTCCTTTATATTATGCAATACCTATTTCTTTTTGTGTTCTCTCAACTTTTCTTGCTTTGTCTTGCGACTTAGCAAGGTTTGCAATTCTTCCATATATTCCAATGCCATGTTGTTCAATTCGTACATAGGAAATGTAATGACTTCATCTAAACTCATTATTTCTTATGTTGCTTCATCTATATGTGTCACCATTTGAGATTGAGGGGTACTATGACTAGGTAGTGATGTTTGCAGGTGTTCTTCCTTTATACTTGATCAAGGTGACTTCCCCTATTGAGTTGGTTTTAACCTGTCAAACAGGGTTAACAATTAAGTTCAATGTTAGTATGGCACTTGATAACTATATAAGAGATTGAATAGCCTCTTGTTCTTTGGGTTTCTCTATCTCTGTCTTATCAAATTCTCTTATTTTTCCTTACTCCCATCTGTTTGGCCCTATGTGACATGAGTAAATTGTGGAAACACAATTATGGCCTTTCCCTATCACTCAACACTCATGTTAGAAACCATTTTTTTTTATGTAACATTAAAACCTTCAGTATCTACACTCTCAATACTTGGAGAGTCTTGAATTTGTAATAAAATTGGATTAATGCTTGGTAGAGAGGGATCTAAGGCATCTTGTGTAGCATTTTTAGATCTTCCTCAATCAACACATTCTGAATTTTTGGGAATGAATTAAGAATGTCCTCAATTGTGACAAAATTTAGTTATTCACACACTACTACCTATTGTCTTATCTATTTTGAAAGTTTACAACTTCTTTTGTATCATCTTGCTCTTCTTTTACATCTTCACCTCTTTCTTCTTCTTTCTCATCTTTGTCAACTGATGGAATAAGCAATCCAAATGCATCCTTCCATATAAGAATGCTCTCTTTCTCAACTTCATGAGTTGCATTCATCAAAAAATTTTAAACCCTCTCCTTAGGCATAAATTTATTTAAAAAATCTTTTAGGGCTATAGACATATGTGTCTTCCCCAAATATGGCCTTGTTTGTGCTAGTGTGGTCTCACAGATCTGTCTCTTAGTGGATAATGCCCACTTCCACTTAGCATCAATTTTATTATATAAATTCTCAAGAATGCCTTCACCTAGCCCTATAGATATAAATTTTAATTGTATCATCATATCTATCATAGATTTTTCAAGCTTCTCTTGGTCATCTTTATTTAAAGAATCAAAATTAATTTTCCTTAATGTTGCTATACTTGTTGATTCTTTCATTGTTTCGCATACTTGGTCAATAGTTGTTGGAGGCAGTCTAGGTATAATCTAAAGTTTTCTCAAATTGTTAGACTCTCTTTCTTCATCACCTTCTTCCTCCTCTAGTGTCATGACCAATTTTCTCCTCAACCTCTTAGGTAGATTTTTCTTCGATGTCTTGGTTGACTTCCTCTTTACTAGGATTCCTTTCTCTTTTACAACTAGGGTTTGAGCTACCTTTGACCTTTTAATCACGCTTCTTTTTGGCTCTTGCTTGGGTGTTGTGAAAACCTTCTTCACAACCTTCTTAAGATCCTCTTTCACTTTTGGATAAACAATCACTACTTTCTTCTTCTTTGTTACCTTGGGCTCCACAACAACTAGCTCTTTTCCCTTTGATGACTTGGTTCACCTTCATCTTTAGATTCCTCATCCTCTCATTTTCCTTTAGTGATGTGAAGTTGACCTTTTCCCGATTTTCCCTCAAGAGTCTTCTTCATTTTCTTATCTATCTTGGGCACTTTTGTCTTTAATGTCATTCTACTCTTGGTTGGGTCATATGTACCAAATGGCTTGGCATTTTTATCAATCTCTTTAGATAGTAATGCAATTACTATTGATTTCATTTCATCAACATTCACTTCACATTGCATCAGCCTTAGCCATGAAAACCTAGGTATTACTATCTGTGCATAGCTAAAATCTATATCTACCATAAATCATATATCATCAAAATAATTATATACAACTGACTTAGGAATCCTCATTTCGTTCTTTATTTTATTCTTGAATTCCTCAAAATAGTTATCCATTATGGTTTCAAAATTGTGTCCTAATTAATTAATCAAATCACTTATTTTCTCAATAGTTGTTCTTTTATCCCATGAAATTGTTCCTAGTGTAGGGAATTGATTCTATACAATGAAAAATATACAAACAAGTAGGGAACCAAACTTACATGATGTATTCTTGAATTTCCTTATTGCTCCAAGATTCTCTAACAATTGTTGCAGTTGCAGCTCAACAAGATCATAACTATGATCTTTCTTCACAATTTTGTATCCCCAAGTCCATTGTAATGCAAGGCATTCTATTCAGTTAGCTAGAATGGTAGAACTTTTGTACAATCACATGTACTAAAAACTCAATGACTAAGTCTTTGATCCCATTGATCAAAATTCCATGACCGTTCCATTTTTCTTTTGTTTGTTGCTCAACAACATCCCTCATGACACTTCTCATTGTCTTATTTCTATCCAAAGTAGGATAACCAGTAACTCGGCATATGATAACCTTGTTAATCTTAATTGGTCCACCTTCTAACCAAATCTTCATGTCATGCACTTGACTCAACACAATATTTATCCATTTGACTATGAAAATATTCAAAAAGGCTAGGGCATGGGTCAGACCTTTCTCAACAAATATCTTTTGTTCATCCTTCAACAACACTCCATTATCACACAATTTCTCATACATTGCACGTAGTTCATAATCTCCAATTTCTCCTACTTTACACATATAACATGATCTTACATCATGAATCATCAATACCCTTGGTGGAACTGATAACAGGGCACTAGATTCATCATTTTTCAATGCAATGTTTGGATATTCTTTGAATTTTGGTGGGGGACACTAATCATTCCTCTCAATCTATGCATTTCTCTCCTTCAACATTTTCTTTGCAGACATAGATGTGGAAGATGCCATTTATGAACTAGGGTTTTGAACAAATTTAGTTCACAACTTTAAAAATAACTTATTTGACACTAAAAACTTACTTGCTATGATCTTTCAATTCACCAATTGGACGCTATGATTCAATTGCTATATTGCTAAAATCACCTTTGAATTGCTTGTGCATTGAAAATCACTTAGTAAAATGAAAGTGAGTATCAAAATTTGATATATACCTTCAATATGTTTTATTAGGTCTATAATAAATGCATTTGTACTCTAGTAAGTACACAATAGCTTTTTTAACCTTCACAAGTTGTGTCATGTTTCTTTTCCATTCAAATACTCGATTACGATCACCTTGCTTAGTCAACACAATTTTGCTCTACCAATACATTAGCTTGGTCAATGTAAGCTCTTGGTCTATATTGCAATGCTCAGTTAATATAGACTATATTACTAATGCTTGACACTTGATAGTGTGTTTTACCTCATTTCCCAATACTTCTCTTATATTTTTCCTAAAGCATCTTGATTCATGTTGATATGGACTTTTAATCACTTTTCTTATTAGAAATTGATGTATGATATTATATTTAAATATACAGATCCTTCCATACCTCTTTTCTTAGTTGGATGTGGTGTGATCACCTAATCCATTGGATTGGGTGATCTCAACTTCACTTGATCCTTTCCATGGTTTGTTCATCTCAACTTTTCATTTTCCTTTGTTGCTTTCATTGTTTGGTGCTAGTGCTTGGGTCCTATAGTTCTTACTCGCATGTCAAACCCTTAAGATAATTGAAACAAACTAGGTTTCCATTCAACCATTTGTTATAATTTCCTCTGAAATGTGTCTTAATGCAATTCTCTAGAATGTGCCCATATTCTCCACAATAATGACAATTATACCATGTTTTGTAATCCCAATTGTAAGAGTTACCTTTCTTAGGTGCCTGTGTTTTCCCTTTAGATGTCCAATTATATTTTATTTTGGATCTACATTCATGATCTCTATGTCCATGTTTCTGACAGTTGTAACAATGTCCTTCAGATTTAGGTGTAGT